>JADWQK010002452.1:0-600000 GCA_017933935.1 Sesamia nonagrioides | reverse complement strand
GTTTTTATTAGCGCACATCAAGCTACTAATTTCAAAGAGTGTCCATAGAGTTTCTAGCCCGTTCTTCTCCATAGGTACCTACTCTTTGGAATGGGTGACTAGCTTCATCTTACTGACTGACCGACCTTCTGACAATTCAAAAGTGCCTGTCATATAACTGGGTAATAGCTTTGATTCCATTGCTGTCGGTCAGTCCCACGACTGACTTTTTTTAATAGCATAATTTCTGCTTCTTTGTTCGAAAAACTGTTCGATTTTCGAGTAGACATCATCAATATTTTTTTGTTTCTATCAATTGACATATTATCTTTATCACAATCCCACTCATTACTTAAGTCCGCTACTCAAACGACGTAATAATTTTATATGTTCACATTTATTACTGTCGGCCAATCGTAACAAAAATAAAACTTCCCACTAACGGTTGAGCGATGGCTGCACATCACGAATATGCATTAGGGATAATGTTTAACCAAATAAAAAAGGGATTAACGACACTTTCTTACATAATGAGGATAAGCTCTCTTCCTGTTGTGAACTTGTCACAAATAGCCACCCTGCGCGTACGCACAGCGCATGAAACCGTTTATTAGGGATGACATGTCTATTGTATTAAGGATTTTATATTTTTAATGAGATGTGACAAGAAGGCATATTTTTTCACACCTTTTTGAAGTCTGTTATTTATTGAAGTCCATTTTTATAGCCATCATATTTTATAGTTTAATAGTAGTCTCCTTTTCTAATCTAAATACCATAATAGTTACAGTTTTATAAACAAAAGATTTGATAAAAAAGACATTAAAGGTAGTAGACAATCGGCGTTAGAAACAGGGTCCAAGGTCCGGGCTCCAGAGAGTCGAATTTCTGAAAATGCGAACCGAGTCCGAAAATTCCCCTAATTACTAATACATTAATTTTGCATGTAAAATTATTACTACTATATCAGGCTATTATTCTAATTGATTTCAATTAAACAGTCCATGCGATAATACTTAGTGCATTGTAATGAATAATAAAGTAATTACCGCTATTAGGCATTAATTTTGTATACCGTATTTCAATTTTCGTAAAGTTTCTACTAATATTTAATTTAATTTTTTAAACTTTAAATGAAAACTAACTTTTAAAAAACTAAAATTGTCGCAAACAGTTTCTATACTGTTTACTATAAGTATTCGACATTCATACGTAACACTAAAACAGCACGATACGCATAATTAAATTCAACCCTCACATATTCAGAAATACCTGGCTGCAAGTTAAATAAAACGTTTCAATCTAACCTGCCGCGCACTTTGATCAGTGGAACAGTTTCACTTGTCAAAATAATGAAGTGACATGTCGTAAAAACGTGACAGTTACCGACCGTAGACAAATGAGTTTGACTGAGGCCCGGATTATATCGGGTTTTGATGTTACCCCTTTCAAATTCCGCATACAAAGGGTTAAAAATGTTAAAATCTATTCCAAAGACCATAGAGCACAGATTTGAATATTTCTTTTTCATTTATGCGGGGAAAATTGAAAAATTGTGGGTTAAGTGGCATTGTTTGACAACCCTAGCTTATGTATGTTCGGAGGTACACGTTTTATACTTCCTATTTCTCCTATCTATTTTTTACGCGATAAGGGATGAATGAATGTGAAATTAATTGAAGGGTTGTAAAGGGTTACAGTTATTGTAGCGAACTTGATCTAATTTATTCAAAGTTTTTTTTTTTGTTAAAGTTCTTGAAGAAGTCAGTCTAATCAAAGTTAATAAGTACTTAGGTAAGATTCTTTTAGTAACGGTGGCCAAATCTGTATGTGGTGCGCGTTTAAGATATGACGATAAAAGCGTTTAATATTTATAAAACCTATAATTACAAAAAGCTGTTCTCAATAAGTATTTCATTTATGAAGCTTTTAACATTAAATTTCAATTAATTTATTAATTGCACATCCGTTCACTTCAGTATTATATTTATTACTTAATTGTACGTGGATATGTAAGTTATTGAGAACCGCAATTTCTCATTGACGGATGAGTTGATCGAGAAATATAATATAGTACTTAGCTATAAAAGCCAACGGAATTAAAATCCCACAACATTCTATAATGTTATTGATGAACGAAAGAGAAAGAATGACTTTTATTAGTCGTAAGGATTGCAAAGTCGGTGCGGATTTTTATTTGTACGGGAATGCATCGCCATCGCCAGGAATGTGGGTTCGATGAACTCCGTTGCGGGAACATGGGGTTGGTTCTGCGGGATTACCTATTTGTTCAGAACCTTACGTATAATAACAATGCGAACAACAAAATGTATTCACAGCTCCTGTTAGTGGATCGGAACCCTACTTTTATTTTAAATTTCGAATTTTCGAACGTAGGCCATTTTGACATACCTACGTCATGCCAATAACAATTATGACAATAACTTTTGTTGCTATGTTGAAATATGATAATTGCCAATTTTAATTTAGTTAGCCATACCTCCGTATATATTCAGGTGCTTGTTAGATATGAATTAAATTGGCAGCACAGTGCCAACTATACAAACAACGCTTTTTTGTTGGTGTATTAGGTATCTACATTTTTTTATAATTACCTAAACGTATTCGTACTTAAAGTACCTACTTAGGTCAGTATAGATATTATTTGATTACATAGGTAATTAATTACTTTTAGTGTTATCTGTGCTATTATTACTTTTGTATGCACCACTAATTGGTAATCGGTAACACCAAGGGGCTTATTATTATTAGTAGGTACCTATATACTTTTTCCAGTGTGTTTAAAAATGTTGGTTGGTAGGTAAGTAGCCTGCCTAGTGTACCGACTAGATGTTGATGCTAAACTGATTCCAAGTTTTATGGCAGCGTCTGCATACCTACCTACGGGATCATAATATTTATATTTTCTCAGAAATCTAGAAACGAAACCCATAAAAAGGCTCGTTAATACAGCGATCTGGGGTTAAGACCTTCATCTCGGTTAAGATGCGTACACCTGTAGTTACAGCTGCGGCACCTCACAAACGCTAATTGTTTGCTGGACGTCCAGTAAATAATACGGGGCAATTCATCAGAATCGCTCAGGTATTTCTGCTTCGCGCCATAATCCGCTGCCTCTGGAATGTTGACCGTCTGGCTTCGATATCTGCAGCTGCTAAAAAACAAAGCGACACAATCTCCTCGCAGTGAGGCCGGCAGCCGAGTGCGGAGTGAGGCGGAGGTATAAGCGTATCTAGCCGGTGTTTCGCCTCCTCGATATTCAACTCGACGCGCCAAGCACACATTCGCAAAACACTACCACACACACATGCCTCCTTTCGTGTTCTTTGAATGCCGCTGCGCTGATTTCCTTCTTCGAGCGACCCCTCCACCCCTCTAGACAATCGCGGTTACTGAAATTCTTCTGCAAAATTTGAGTTAAAATTCAACGCATTTATGCAGAAATTGTGGTTATCTATATTCTTCAACCGGTTTAGCTTGCGTTTGAACATTATCCAGCTAGGATATGTGCGTATTTTCAGAGAATTTCGTGAATGACATCGAATTAGCCGGGACGCGGCGGGGAGTGGGGGGCGCCGCGTCACCGCGCCGAACGCCGGCGACCGGCGACGACCGCTAGTCGCGACTCGCAGCGCGGTTCGTACGATACGTTCATCTAGCTTGTAGTCGTGTCCACGGCGCCCATCGAATCGCACGCGCGGCTCTCTTTAGAACCGGCCGGCTCCCGAATAATGTTTCAGTGTTTGACAAACTCAATCGGAGGTCTCGGAAGAAGTATCGTATTTAATAATTTACACTGTATAACCGATCGCATATTCTCAGTGAGTGTTACGCAGTGTGTACGGAAAAAACTTTGTCGAAGATTCTGAAGAATCTTGTGTAAAATTGTGTAATACCCCGGCCACAGCCGGATTGCGTTTTGCACAAAACTTTTTGGTGAGTATTTGATTGATTATAATAATAAAATTAAGATTGCATTAATAATTTTCGAATTTAAGTGTGGGTAATAAATACTTGTAGGCTTGGGGCGTTGCCGGCTAACTCCATCCTATACTATAGGTTTAATGAGTTTTTCTGCGAATTGGCAGCGCCCAAATTCTTTACCCTAATGTTGAGGCAAACTTACTAAGAATCTATGAATGTAAGCGGGTAGTTAGTAAATGGCAGTTTTCCGAGAACCTCTTTCGAACTAAAAAGTAGGTACCTACTTTTTTAAAGGTAATTAGGTCTTGGGTCTGTGCGAGACGAAATAGGTTTAATTAATTTAAAACTTGCCAATGATAATATCAGATTTCTGTTGCTAGTATTATTTGAGTGACATTTATCATATAATCATTGTTTACAAATAAAAAATACTAAAGTCGCTTTGAAAATAATTACAAAATAATATTTTTTGAATGAAGATTAAAAGTGTTAATTTTAGTGTTCTTCTATCTATACATATATGTAATACATAATTCTACATATATAATAAAACTAGGTACCTATTGATAATGAATTTTGACAGATTGCTTTAGTTGTGCAATATTTATGAAATGTAATTTTAAACATTTTTATGTATTTCTTAACTACATTACCAGCCATGAAATAAGTTTTTTTTTGCGATAATTATGTAACTTTCAAATAAATATTAACTAGTTTAGTAGGTAAGTAGTTGTGAAAGTGAAAAGAGTAAAATTTAAAAAAAAGTTTAATTAGGTATATCTAAAATGCTCACATAAGCTCAGAAACTAGTTATTGCAACTAACAGAGCTATATTTTATTATTGAACTTGTATAAATATTTAATGCTGAAACTTTCCTTAATCCTCTATTTAACATGCAAAAATGAAAATAATCATAATACCTAACTAAAACCGCAATATTGTAAGAATACATCACAAAAAACAAATACCTACAATTTATCATTATAGGTGTTTAACTACCTACTTTTCTTTCCTAGAATAATAATAACGCTATGTATTTTAATTTTCGAATTGCCTACACCAGATTTTTATATGACTATGTCCATTTCCGTAACACTTAGAATACATCACAAAAAACAAATACCTACAAATTATCATTTTTGGTGTTTAACTACCTACTTATCTTTCCTAGAATAATAATAACGCTATGTATTTTAATTTTCAACTTGCCTAAACCAGATTTTTATATGACTATGTCCATTTCCATAACACTTACAAAATAAAATTGTTGAAGCATAGTGTCGAATCAAAACGCAGGTAGAGGTATGTCGCGCTTGCACTAAAGGCTGCGCGAAGCAGGGAAACAACTCATTCATTAGCATTATTATTAGTAAACACTCGTTTCGCGCCATTTTGCGCTTGTAAACAAAAACAGTTTCACGGAAATCTTTACCTGATACGATGGGCGCAAAAAATGGGATTAGTGATGCGCCCGCACTATTTCAGGTAAAGAGAACCCGGGGAAAAAAATGGCGGGGGTGGCAAGCAGGACAATGACTAATTGTATTTCTTTAAAAGTGGGATAGGGCCCCAAGGCCAATGTACTGTTTAAAATTGTCCGGTCTTGTATCCCTACTTCAGTCTGGTTCCTGGCACCGCGGTGGACACTTCCTCTCCTTACCGAAAGTTAGCTCGAGTCGTGATGCCGTTTCGATTTGCGATTGTTTGTAAATAATAAAGGGGTTAGTTACCCTTCAGTGCATAAACTTTTTAATTATTTTTGTATAATAATATTTTTTTTTTTTTTGATAAATTCAGTGCGATAGGTACATTAGTAATTTGTGGACTTGGTACAGTTTACCGGAATACGATGTTACAACATCGTACCCAACAGTGTATAAACATTTTAATTATTTTTAAAGAATAATGTTGTTCGTAACATACAGTGTGATACTTTAGTTATTAGTGGACTTAGTGCAGTTTATCGGAATATAATAAATACTAAGAGGTACTTTCTTAGCCATTTCATTATGAAATATTTTTTACATAATCATTACATTTGAATTATTTCGTGCTTGCTATTAATTTAGCAATTGGCTATGCAACTTCTTAATTTAATTTGAAGTCGCATAAAACTTTAGCAAAGTTTATTAAACTTTACTAAAAGTTTTAAACTCGTAGCAAACTTTATTAAACTTTGCTAAAGTTTGAAGCTCATCAATTTATAGTTATTGTTAATATTGATACTAGTTTATTTTTCGTTGTTACAGACTGCGTGCGTTGTACCCACCGCGCGCATCTTCCCTGTGATAAGAGGGTCCTGTGATATCGACGAGTTCGACTTAGCTTTAACAGTAGTTAGTTTTTAGGAATATAGAATTAAAAATGTCGCCACCGTTCGAATCTTTCGTTCAGTTCGAAAACTTCTGGGAAAACTTGGACGAGGACTCCTTGAGGTTGACGCAAACGTCCGAATTTTGGACTCAAATTCAATATGAAGCAGAGAGATTCGATGAAGAGCCTCCCGCCAACTTTTCGGATCCCACGCAGGAAAGTGAAGAAGACTGGAGAATAGCGGAGCCACCAGAAGAGGAGGAACCGCCTAAAGAAAACATCGTACACCATGATTGTATGTGGGCTGGCAATTGTGACGATCTTATACATCCAGGCAATACGTTTGTCCCGTCCGATCCAACAACAACACCAACTACACCCGGACAAAGTCTACTTCGACGTGATATGTCTCCGTCTAGACCGGAAACTCCACCATCAATAGACGGCGATGAACCACCTCAGTTTCGCCACTCGGTCGATGTTGCTGGCACAGCCCTTCGCCTCTTAAGAGACTCTGCAGTGGTCGCAGCCGACCATTCATACACACTGGCCAGGCGACACTTGGATTACCTCGGCGTGCAAACACCCTCTGACTCATGTGAATCAGGTCAGTACTCTTTACTATCTATTTATCTTGTATTGGTTTACTTCTTTGCTTTTCGTCACTTCTAAGCTACGTGAAACTTGTGCAGAATTTCGGGGAAACCACAAATAGGTATAAATTGTCGGCATTGAAGTTAAATCTCAAAACGTTCGTTAAAATGTCTTCGTAAAGCGTTGTCGCTTTGATTTGAAATTCAAATGGATGATATTAGGGTTTCTGGCTGATTGAGAAGCCGCTGATACCGAATACGATCATGACCTTAAGTTTTATTCTTTTTTCTTTAATTTACGACGAATATGTAATATTTATTTTCTGTGCTATTTTAAACGACTCCATCCAATAAATACAACATGCTATATTTGTATTATGCATTAATTTTAATTAGAAGTTCTTTAGTATATATTGCGAAAGTAAATACAGAGTACTTAATTTTAATGCGCCCATCAGATTTAGGCTTCAAAAAACTGTTGACTTACTTAGTCATAAGAGGTTTCTCAAAGTATTCGTCAAGTCGGTTTAGGCCGGGAATGTCGTGAGGACGCAGGCGCTGACTGCGAGCGCGGGAAACTGCGCATATCGACCGCAATCCCGCGTCCCCCGCCGCGTCTAGACGCTCCCGCTTTTCCGCTCTTCCGGAACCTTCGCCTATTGCGACCTTGAACGCCTCAACCTTCCTTAATGTCAGATTGCGCAAAGTTGCTACCAGGCTTCTCATCTCCCAGTATTGACATTAATTAAAATGTGAATTAAAGTTGTATGCAAACTAAGTAAAAGGTCTCGCGACGTCTCACGGGCTTAGACAGAACTAAGGTCATAAGTACATCGACCGAGACGCTCCGACCTTGATGCATCCTCCAATTGCAACCGGCGCTTCCCGCAGGCGGCGGCAGGGTTATCATCCTCCCGTATTCATTAAAATGACGAACTCGTCCAAGTTTGTTTATTTCATCTGGTCATATATTATTGCTTTTTATAATCAAGATCATTGACACGAATAAGAATATAATTTGAAACGCTACTTTCACTGATAGGATTTAGATCCGCTTAGAATTCTTTTATTACAAATTGCTCTCGATTTTGTTAATTATTGATTATATGTGACTAATAAATTATTCACGTAACCGCACTGAGGTCGCACCTCACATAGAGACAACCGATTGTGTTGTGCTATGCCTATTACATAGTGTAATGCTTATTAAACATTGTACTAATATAATAATTGTCGATAGCAATGGCTAGGTCGCGATGGCCATGTGTTTTATTCTAGCTGGCGCAAACGTTGGTTACATTTTAACTTGTTGCGCAGCTTTTAGTTCAAAACAAATATGCTGTCGAAAATCGTACATTAATTAAAACCTAGTGAAGTACAAATACCTATAATTATAGGTACAAAATGAATTGCTCGCGGTACGCGGCTGCCACGCAGTCGGCACCCGTGTCTAGTCCGTTACTTGTGAAGAATGCAGTGGAATGAAATGGAATCTCATTGAAGTGGAGCTTGCTTCGCTCGCTGGACCGGTTTGAAACACGGTACTCCCATGTCCAGCTTGGCCGGACGACAATTTGATAGACAGCGTCTCAATAATCGTGATCGGACATCAGTCGGCAAACGCCTCCATCAGATAAATAACATATTATTTGGGTATCCTACTTACTAAATGTAATTATGTACTTACTTGCCAGAAAAAAAGAATAAAATAAATAATAAAAACTTTATTCTGCCTTCGTTAAAGTCGACAAAAATTGTATTATGAATTTATGAGTTAGTGAGCGCGGTAGGCGCGAAGAATTTACGACGCATGCGCGTTTTATCGCTCCGTACGCCACGCAGCTAATCGTACGGCCGTAGTTGTCACATTTTCGCGCCAATTTAGTTCGTAACAAAAAGTTGTAATAATTTTATTTTAAAATCTTAATACATTCCATTTTTCAACAAATGGAACATGAAAGTACCTATATGGTTATTTCTTCGTTAACTGTTTCCAATTCTCAATCAATTCACTTCATTCATTCAATCATTAAATTTTATCAAGCTATATCTTGTTAACATAGCAAAGTTTAAACAGTGTTGTGTTTTTGACCTAATGCATACACCTAATGCAATCAGACAGATGATTGCATTTAGGGCACAAAGATCCGGTTTGTTCGCCGCCCTAAACATTTTACTATCAATCAGTAAGCCAAGGCTACGTACTAGTTTCTAAGAGCAACTTCATAGGAGAACTTGCTGCGATTTAGACTTAAATATAATAAATTTTACTATCAAAATGTCAGTCTGCAAGTAGTAAGTTCTAGTAGGCAAGAGATAGCCATTATGAAGGCCTGTCAAAATTCTGATTTCAAGCCATTCATTCTTATCGGTCAGTAATTGATTCACATACAAAACTGCATTACCATTTTTCCATAGTCTTATAAGAAACGTTATTCGTGTCGCCACGCGTAATAATAATAATACTTCAAAAGGCCTCGAACGCGTAGTAAAGTAATTGGCGCTGTTAATACATAGGTGGTACATAGGTATAATATGTTAAAGGCATCTATACTTCTGGTATATATTCTATCTTATTGGTACCTTCACGTTCTTCATGCTGTGTTAATTGGTTGGCATACCTAGCTGTACCTTGGCTGACAATCAGCTTTCTTTTTGAGTCCAGTTAGTTAACTCTGCCTGCATTCCGGGCTAACCCAACTATTCTATCATTGATTATTTTAAAATAGAATTAGGGCACGAATTTGCATACTCTTCGGTCAAAATAGAGAAGAATTCCGCGAATGCCTATAAAATACTTTTAAACGAATGATCTAGTTTTGTCGGCATGTCCACAGACTAGCAAGTGATAGTTGATACTACGCTGTCCTAAATAGTGTGACTGGTAGTTTAGCAAATATTTAGTCTAACGTAGCCTTGCGCCGCCGCCGCCTAGTGACCGGGCCTGGCCCACATTTCATCTCGGTAACTTAGCTTAAATACTTGCTTGTATGATCTATGGTCTGTACCGATGTTAAATCAACTGCAGTGACATGTACTTGAACAAAAACGTCGTAATTAATGTTCCATTTTGATTGCCAATAAATATGCAATCGAAAGCAACATAGTTACTTTCAGCGCCTTAACATCAGCATGTATAGCACTCGTGATAACAGATTTAGAGTTTCAAGTTCAAACTACTACCTATTTCGATTATAAGTATATTAACAGCTATTTAATAAGGTAAATAAATAAATCAAGCGTCTTTTTTACGGTTCAGCGATCATGAAAGATATTTTTGGTATACCTATTTGGTTGCGAAACGCATCACTAGGCCAGTTGGGCAGTGTAACGAATATTTTTTTTAATAAATGGCACTATCAGGCAGCGATAAAGTAATTTCATTGCTTGATCGGTATGCATGAACATACGTAGTGGAAAGGACCTTGAGCCTTATCGCCACAGAATATGCACTTAGATATTTAAACAATCGGTATGAATGATACGCTTACATCGCGATCGTACCGCCATCTTGGCCTGCGACCGCCGTATTATCAATGCCGATAACAATAGTACTTATTACAACGTGACACCCTAACATAAATTTGTATTGTCTTATCACGAAAAAAAACTAAAGCCACGCTGACGACTGATAAACGACATCGCAACAAGATAACTTTTTTATGACTGTTTGATCTCGTAACAACGCGAAATATTTAAATGAGGAATGTTGTAGATATATGTATTTGCTTAGTCGAGCGTGTACGAAGTCCGGTTTCCAGCTCGCATAGACCGCTGCGCCACGGGCACAAAATCGCGAGCGCTTATCGACACGCGAAAATGACCCCTAAATTAAGCTGATAACACGTGACACTCTCCGTGACACACGTGATAGATAACGCACAGTACTATCAATTATTAAAGAATTCTTAAAGTTGCTGGCATATTAAGGGTGTCAGGGAGACTGGTGAGTTGGCGACCACAAGACACCACAGCGAGAGTAGTGTCAGTTTAAGCTCTGGCACATCTAGTAATAATTATTACGATCCGGTTTCTTATTCGGTCGCGCCAATGGGCGTGGTTGCTGCCCGGCAACATGAACTACTTACAATGACGTAATAAACTGCCCATTTGAATGTTTAACACCAAGGAAGTGTCCTCTATATCGCTTTTGATGATGAGATATTGTAGTTGTACTTAGATCGTTAGGCATTGTCGATAATATTGTTTTCTTAAAGACTAGTTGTTATATAGCCTTCCTATAGGCGTTTTAGGAGCATAATTAAATTATCCTGACACTCTTCTGATAAAATAAATCATTTTGCATCATCCAAAAAGTTTTTAATCACAGATTCACGCCCACAGTTCAGTCATACACTTTAATTCGATTTAGGAATTCGCATGTTCAATGTTAATGAGACTCCAAACACATATGTCTCATTAATTGGGTAATAAAAAAACGGTTGCGTCACATTTTTGTACACATATGTACCGTCCATGAACTTCCGGAGGTACGAACTATGTTCAAGGTCACCGTTCATGGTGGATCGATGCGCCAGCGCCATACGATAAATTACGAACAGTCTATTTTAACCAACTGCGAGTGGTTACCAGTAAACCAGATGACCGAGTTTTCTTAGTTGCGTAACAATACAGAAATAGAGGCTATCTGTTTGTATATTGATGCACGCGATTATTTGATACCTACGTCGTATCGGGAGCTTATCAGTGATAGGAGCGTACGATTTTTGTTTTGTAGGTTCTTGTAGTATACGTTAATGAGTTATTTTTGTTTGTTTTGTTGTTTATTATTCTTGGTGAAAATAGTAGGCGTCATTTATTTTACGTCTGATAAGCGTGACGTTTGTAGTTAAGTTTAAAGTTCAGTGAGAATTTAAAAGCGACGCAATAACATGAGAAATCGAATTGTTAATAAACTGTCATGACTTCGTACTTCCAATTAGCATCCACTACCTTACGTTAATCATACAGAGACATAACATATACAGGCTGATTTTAAAACGTTTCCGTTAATGCCTTTAAAAATTAAAATAATACTTCAACATGAAATTCCAAGGTCGTTACACTCTGTCGGGATTATCATTTTATCGCGGCGACGAAATATCTTCGAATTAAGCAAATAGGAAAATTTATGATAACGCGTCTACTATCGAAATTCGCGACTGCCTACGATACCAACGCTATAAAATTTAAAAAAAATATTAAAGTCCATAGCTTCCATCATACCATTTCTTGAAAAAAGGTTTTATTTATTTTTTAATTAGGCCGGCATTACGAGCAGGCTGTGTATAAGATGGCGTGCGCCGTGCGCGTCACGATAATTTTTAATTATCGTGCTCAAATGCCAGTGAACTTGGCCTCAAGTCGTGGCCAGCGGAGCGTGGCCCCGCTTCGCCACTCACCAGGTCATACTTGACGACACCATTGTGGATTGCATTCCTTTTTCTAACGTAGACTAGACACTTGTTTGTTGTGACAAGTTACCAAACCCTTAAACCTTTTTTAGAACCCAAATAAACGACTGTGCGATTGTATCTTATCTACATCGCCACGTAAATGAAATTAATAATGTTAACTTTCCACATATTTCCCGTTGGAACTTAATAAACGGATGCTTTCTGGTTTCCCTTCTTCGATTTATCATTAAAGTCCAAACTTGACAAATGATTAGGAATTAACTCTAATACCGACAAGAAATGTGTAGCTGACAAAGTTGCAGGGAAAATGTTTCCAACGTTTTATGGTCGGTGAAACGTTATACCGGTTTAACATAACTGTCTACTAAGATCACCGACGATTAATAACTTAGTCTTTTAAGTCTATGACTCATTGTTTTCTCACGTTCAGGCTTAGGATACCTAGAATTTGTGACTAATCAGAACCAGGCTCGCAGCAAGTAGCTAACAATGCTCACTCATTGTTTATCATCGAAAATTCAGCAAAGTTTTTATTAAAGTTTGATGTCCAATTGTTTCTATACATCGAAATCTAAAGACAAGTATAAGAGAGAGCTGGCGATTTTTTACCCCACCACTCGGATACCGGTCGGTCGGGCGAACAATAAAAAGCGGATTATCTCTGGTATAAAATTGGAACGGCGGCGGATCTGAGAATCGCGTCTCGAGTGATGGAGATATAATAGATATGCACTAGACCGGATCCGGCGGGCGGCGCACCGCGACAATACCGGCCGTATCGCCTTACACGCAGACCTGAAACAAATACTCTCTCGGCGACCGTTAATCGCGTTGGCGCCACGGAGAAAATCGTCATGTGAAAATTGACTCCCGCACAATAGCCGCCTAAGCCTTATTAATTTCAACGTCATTTCCTTTCCGGTATTGTCTCTCGATTCCACACAAACTCTTAATCTGTATTTTACACTCACTAATTTTGATTTATCTTCCCTTAAATGCAATTAACGTCTTTCAGGAAGAGCCCACGAAAGCTATACTCTTATCAAACATACAAGTATATTGCGTCCTAATAGGCAGGGTGTGTCTATGTGGTCCGATATAGCGCCAGCAGTCTTACCCACGCCTAGATTTAGACGTAAGCGAGGCGTGTTTGACGACAGGCGCCGATCCTAGAATTAGATCCACGCGTAAGCGATAAGCGCTCGCGTAACTATGCGGAAACGTAGTAAAAAGATCGCGTTCTTGTATAAATTTATCGTCACGCTGTTCGATAAATGTGTCTGATGCGCATTTTTTTTTTCGCGAAAACTGCGCAATTTAATGAACCCATTTAGCCGCGTCCCTGACTCGCCGTTTCGTAATCCAATCGGCCAGCTGCCCACGTAACTTGTTTCTATTTCTAGTGCTTCAGCATTGCAAATTTAAACGGAAACTCTCGTCCTTGTTAGGTACGTAAATAGCACTACAAGCAACGCGTTAAGCGCGGAGCCGGTAACCTTTAATCACAATGAACTGCTGACATAATTATTTGTTGGTGTAACCGGATAGTGCGAGCGAACGGATTCCGCGAAACATGCACTACGGCGTAAATACGAGACGGACTAGCGTCCACATCCGCACTTAGATGCAATGCGATCGTGAAATGGACGCCCGCACCTACATAGCTCATTCATAGAAGTCGACAATGCACTCTCAGCACGAGTAACGCTGCATTGCTGCACCGAGCGGAATTTAGGCCGTTTCCGCAACGGCATTAATCGCGCTGCAATATACGTAAATATAACTAAGTTAGCACTAGTGGATTATCCTGTTCATTTGGGAGCCGTATTGCCCTATGGTTGCGGTTCTAGAAAAGACAGGTACATTAAATCAAAGACGATCCGTATTGAGGCGTTCTAAATAGACGCTATGCAACCCCGTACGTCTCTTACATTAGAATAACCAAATTCATGTAGTGATCGATAGTGCAGCTTTTAAGTCGTGACCGAACCGGTCCAGCTGGTATGTCAGTTAGGACCGTGTAACCGGGCCGGCCGTCGTTATCGTGCAACTCTCACGTGACAGTTAATTTCGATCGATGCTCTGTTAAATGGTAGCGACGGAGGCCGGAAAGCGTGTCCACCGCTCGGTAATCTGGACTCCATTGAGTGCGGACGTTGCGGCAGCGCGCCGCGCACGCGCTCTCGTTTTGGCGCGAATGGCGCGCCGTGACGTCAGGCGTCTGGATCGATGGCGGCAGACGCTGCGGTAGTACGCCGGGGTCGACGTCCTCCCCCCCGCGTACGCCGCCCTCTCACCCTCCGCGCACCTGACCACTGCAGTCGCATCTCCCCGACTAGATCTAGCCCCCCTGCGATCGTATACAGATGTGGCTACGACAATCGACACACACCTTTTATGGTGATATGAGCGTAATGAACGGTATGAATGAAAGTATGCGAGAAATGAGGACGGGGCTTTGATAATAGATTCTTGCGATTAGTTTTCTTAAATGAATATGTGACATTATGTTAAACCGAATTCTCCGTTGTTGCAGAAGAGGAAATCGACGTGGTCTCATTGGGCAACCAGCAACCACTGCCCACGACGCAAACGCACGTCCGTACAGAATCGCTGCCTCACGTGCCATCGGCCTTGGAACGCCGGCAAATACAGCGAACGGTAGAGACCGCCATCACTCCCCGCTCGCCGCGTCCGGTCGCCAGAAAACGCCTGGTGCCGCCCCCCAGTATAGCGGCCGCGTCCCGCCGGCGGCCTCGCGGTCCTGGCCGTCGCGGCCGTCGGTCCAACACTGACACGGACTCAGAAGCCGAGTCACCCGAGATAGAACGCCGCTCCATACACAACGACATGGAGAGACTCCGACGCATAGGTCTCAAAAACCTCTTTGACGAGCTCAAAAAGCAAATTCCGGCCACGAGAGACAAAGAGCGCGCGCCGAAGGTGGTGATACTAAGAGAAGCGGCCGCGCTGTGCAGAAAACTTAACCAAGAAGACATTGAGAGGGATAAGCTGAAGAAGAAACAAAACCAACTTGTGACAAAGTTGAGAAAGCTCCGCACGATGCTGGCGGCGCGTTACCGCGCGGCGTACTGAACGCGCTGCACTGCCTGACTGGTAATCAATTTGTTCCGAACGAGGAACTATAGTCTACTCGACTGGACACTTATGGACTGATAATTTTTTATTATGTAAGTCGTTTCTGAACGCTTTAGTGAACGTTAGAACCCTTTATTTAAGAAGCGGTGGCACATTGGAGCCCCCGTCCCAATTGTACCTCCTCGTCGTTGTTATTACAAACTTCAAACGATGTCTTTAGTCGAGTCGGCAATCGGGAGTATGTTATATTTCAATGAAAGTTCAGCTTTTACGGCTTACTCTGCTTCTGGCAATGTCTAGAGAGTAATATAGTTATGGTACAATAACCGCAGGTTTGTTTTGCTCAAAACGATATTTTGCAGTGCCAAAGTGAGCCATAAAACTGTTGTGAACGACAAATCCTAGGTCTTCAGTAAAATATCTTACAAGTTACAGACTGCTTCGTGAACTAGTAGACTGGTTATACCTCTATAATGTTTTTGAATTTATCAGTACAGTATAAATAGTTGAAATAGCACATTACAGATTTACTCCGTGTTAACTGATCGAAAATGATATGATATTTGTTAAAATATTGTTTCGAGACGTTGATATGAAGATTTTTTACTGGACCTTCCATTATGTAGTTAAGTATTGCGAAGTCACATTTTTTAAAGAAGCATGAATTTGTCAGTGCTGTAAATACAGGTAGTTAAAACTTAAAGAAGTTAAAGTTTATAAAAAAAAAGTGGTCCGTAACTTTGAGCAGATGTATGGCCACTATATATGTTTTCGGCCCGATTTGCAGGATTTTTCAATTGTAACCTTTGACTCGCGAGAGTAACGGTTAGATAAGTGATATATCATTTACTATTACTTTTAATTGCTTTAAGTAAACTATTATTTTAACTGCTTTAAGTAAATTGCATTTTAGGATAGCCCGCTTTCATTACTTTATTTTTTGTTATTTTGTAAATTTGTAACACTTATTGTTTTTTTTTTTTTTTACATTAGGGATGCCCAATAACTCGGTACCAATTGTCGATAATTTGGAATCGTTGAATAGATTTTTGGGCCAGTTTGAATCGATCTAGTTTTATACAATAATAAAGTAAAATGATTCACATACAGCTTCCATAGACGCTGACGAAGACTCCATAACGATTTTATGATTAATGTTTATGCAATTTTGTCATCTGTAACTCCACCGTACGACTAGCATGCGCTTGTGACGATATCGGTTTTCTTTCTTTTGTTAAAGATAAATACAAGTTTCTTTTTTATTTAATTTTTTTGTTACTAACATGTTTTTTTTTTTTACTTATAATGGTAAAATTAAACCGAAATCGTTTTCCTGATATTACTCGACGTGTTCATATTTGTGTTTGTTCACAAGATTTTAAACGATGGTACATTTCAAAGTTTGTATAATAACTCGACAAACATTATTTTAAATATTTTACTAAAATTTGTTAAAACTCTTGTGGACAAACCATTTGTACGCGTGCACGGAACTGTCGCAAGCGCATGTTACGTGAAGGTACTTTTTCCCTTCATTTACGATCATCGTACCTTATAATTATATCTAAACATTATTATTAACGTTAAATCGTATAGAATATTGGAATCAATATTTAATTCATTCACATGTTGGGATTACAATGAAAACATACAATTTTTGTCGTATGATTTATGTTATGACATTAAAGTAAAAAAAGTTTTGATGTAAATTGTATAATCTCAGTTACAGTCATTGATAAGAAGATAATAGACTGTGTATTTTGATAATAACATCAAGTCTTTAGTATACTTACCATATGATGGTCCGGAAATTGGACCGATATAAAAAAATAACCAAGACATAGTTCCTCATAGTACCTACTAATAGTAAATTGTGCATTTTTTTTTCGTTATAATATTTTTTTAATTAATGCAAGTAAGTTAGTAAAGTACTCGCAATAGTTCGTGTTAATTAAATAATTGAACCTGATCAGAAAAATAAAGGAGGTTATAAAGTTAAGAGTGGTAATGAGCCGGGCCGGTGATAGAGGAACCGTGGTCCTTTATTCTACTGCTCAGGTTTGCAGAAGGTTGATGTTATATCAAGCACATGGTCAGCATTTCGTGAGTGTTTGAAGGCTTTAATTGTGTGAGGAATGTGCCTTGCTATGTTCATGTTGTATATTATTATAAATATTAGGTTTATACTCGAATTAGTTTGAGACATATTTTTTGTGAAGAATGTCTACGAATAGAATAGTGCTGTTCTAAGTAGTGTACATACACAGACGAGAAAAAAGTTATTGATATTAAAGATGTTATCTTATCTTCCACTAGGTGTTTAATTGTACATACGGATGTAATGGTAATACTAAGTATATTATTACTTTTGTCAGTCTTTTTTTACTAACGTGTTTTTTTCCTAGTAATTGTTTAGTTTCTTTACTGGAGAGTTAGGGATCCTCGAATGTTGTACCTGCATTTATTTTTTTTTTGTTATTCATACTTTGACATAAATAAATAAATAAAGATAATAATGGTTTTAGTTATCCAAAATGTAATCGGTTGCTTTGGTGATAATGACCAGTGTAATTAGACACATAAGAAAAAGTCAGTAGGTAAATGTTTAATGGTAAGAAATGACAGCTTTATAAATTCGGAAGACAGAAAGTGAACGTCGTAAGTACGAAGCACATAATTATGAATAATATTGTGACAAGGCACATTTCCACCACTGCCAAAAAGGAAAAAGGAATGAATTATGATAATAAGTTTAGGTTCAACTGTACATAGTTAAGGTCGGGTTTTAAAATTATAAGTCCTGTTATATATAGAAGATTTCCTTTTATTCTTTGTATAGTATCCGTACGTTTGTAACATCTAGCCGTGGCCGGCGTCGGGCCTCGCGGCGTGCTGGGTCGCGCCGGCGACGGCGCGCGTGCGCCGCTACAGGGAGTGCAGGGGGCAACATAGATTCCGCCTAATATTAATATTGCCCTCTGCAATCTGTGAAGCGGCGCCCTTATGTCTAAGGACCTTTGTACTTATATGACTAATTTTTTGGATACTATTGTAACACAGATAATTTTTTTTGGTTTTGTTCCTCTATGTGTATGGATACACTGATACATTGTATTGCATTGACTATACATATTAAACGCTTATGTCGGATCCAGAGAGAGCTTGGGAACAGTCGGCTAATTAATGTGATTTTTATACTTATTCACTGTAATTTGCGATAAATAAAATCATTGTATTTTATAGTATAGATTCTGTGATTATGTACCTGTGGGGTACGTTTGGGTTTCCACAGCCCTATCTGGTCTGACTAAAAAAAATACATAATTGAGTTTTGATTTTTTAATCCACATAATACCTAAACCACAGTGATTCAAATAAATAGACCTACCTGTTTATTTAGGTTTCTGTGACTCAACCCCCGATTGATTCGTTGAATGTGTTCTGAATCACTTATCTAAATATTTGATTAAACAACACAAATAAAGGAACAACTGAATAATCAGGTGACTTATTAAATTCAACACATACACTCGAAGAATATTACTAAGTAGTATTTAATGCACACATTAAATTCTAAACACAACTGATGAAAAATAAATAATTACTAAATTCTGTGATCTACATCAGTGCTTTTCAACTGGGTCTCCGTACCACTTCAAAGTCTCAGTTGTTGATTGGAAATTCCATTCCATTAGAAGCAACGGAGGGAAGGACGTCGCAAAATATTTTTCAATTTGCGGGCGGCGGTGTCATAAAAAGTTTGGGAAACACTGATCTATATAGTAGTTAGAACATTTCAGATCTCCCATTTCAAAACCTAGCAAGGGACCCTACATTATTTTATTGCATAATCATGCGAGTGACACTGGCTTTCAGCCGAATCCAGTTAAACTGGAAGCAGACCTTAACATAGTAGGTGAAAAGCTGGGCAGATGATGGTTATGATGCATGACGTGGTTTGAACTTCGAGCAACACACTGTATTGCTCGAAGAGTTTGAAACACAACTCGGAAAGCACGTTAAGCCGTTGGTCCCGGCTGCCATACGAACATCTAATGGCAGTCGTTACGGGTTGTGCCCTCAAAAGGCCAACAATTGGTCTAACTGCAATTCTTCAATATCGTCTTCGGGATGTGGAGGTCAGACGGCAGTCGCTTCACTGAAAATATCGAAGTTTAGCCAAAAATCAGCAGTTAGATTGGTAAAGCGGACCCCAGATTCCAAAGCCGAAAAAGTTTCGGATACTCCTGAGATTAACGCTGAGATGATGCTGAATCTTGCGACTCCCCGCTAAATAAAAAAGGACTAACGTTAAAGCAGGTCATTTACGCATCGATACCCAGTGAGTGCACTATTCACCTAAAACTAAATTTTATAGGAGTGCGCATAAACGTAATAAAGGTCATACTAGAAAACTACTCATGTTCCAAAGAGTTTGAGTTTTCCAGAGAGTTAGGTAGGTACTTAAGTAACTCTTTGGACTTTGACAGCCAAGTCAAAGATGAGTCTTTTATGCGCTCTCCTGTTAAATTTCGTTTTAGGTTTGGAAATGAGACAGCCACCTTAATTGAAATCATAACGAGGAATAAACAACATCAAGAACACTGATCATAGACAGCCGATGTAGTATAGGACAGACATGTCACGGAAGATTTGTGTACTTATCATAGCTGGCTGGGTAAGGAAAAATTTACACCTGAAACAGGTGATCCGGCAGATAGAAAAGTTATATTGAACAATAGACTGTTAAAAATTACATAGGTATGTACCTATAAATACACGTGATCGGTCGTTCTTTGGCCAAAAAATTGACATTGTAATGCTGTCAGTCCTCCAGAGCATGTCTCCAGATAACGGCAATGAGTACGAGTAGGTACTTCAACACCTAAATATATCCTTTTGTTTTTTGTATTTATACAGTGGTGCTAACAATACGACAATAAATGAAAACAGACCATGCTGGTTCGTCGGAATAATCCCGAATCATAGAAAAAAACCTAGCATTAAAAATGAAAATTTCAAACAAATTAAATCGCATAAAATTGCAAACGGAATAGAACATCCTTTAAAATATTGGTTCAATAACCTCTGTTCAGCGGGCGACAGCGCGTTCCTGTATCGACTTGCTTTTTTGCGCCATTATTATTAAAGTTTAGTACCGCTGGGTGCGGCGGTCATCAACCTGTAAGCTCTTCCTTATCAACATGTACATCATGTAGAAAATGTGAAAAATCAAAAATAATTTCCTGTGACTAAACTAATGGGTATATTTGTATAACTTTTTTAAGGGTAGACTGAGAATGTGTTGAGGTACACGATGTTTAATTTATTGTCGTATTGTCAGCACCACTCTGTATATGTATGTACGATTGTACGTATACAGTTAGTCTTTTAATTTAATGCTTATTGTAAACAACATAGCATTGTTGATATATAATATGGCATATTAAATATAAAACTATAATATAATCCTATAAATAATATATAGGGATTTTTTACAACGATTCGGAGAATATGGAAAGATATCAACATGATTTTTTGATCATCATACTTAAACTTATTCGAATACATATTTCGTTTATGTACGTACGAACGACAGCAGGTCAACCTACCCGAAGCTCAAAAATTCCCAATTAACATTGAGCCTATAAGCTTTATGGACAAAGTTGAAAACATAATAAAGAAATCTGACTGATTGTAGTAGCTTGATGTGATGTTGTCTGTAGAACAAATCTTAAAGACAACTTAGGGTAGTTACCTACGGTCAAAAAAGAACTTTCTGTTAGGTAGTTAGGCCAACGAACAAGTTACAAATAAATTAGAATAAATTAATGGAGAATAGATAAGCTATCGATTACTAAGATACTACACGTTCGGATTCCAAGTTCCAAAAAGTTTCCATATCAATTAAATTCAAAGTTGAACTGTAATGGATCACACGATTATCTCCACAGGAGGTAGGTATTTTGTCAAACATAGTTATTTAGTAAGAGATTAATAATTATAACGAAGAATTCAGATTTAATCTACATAGGTATGTACGTTTCTATGTTATCAGTGTAGCATAAATAGTAATTATAAAAAATATGTGTGAAACAAGGAGGTTATTTCACACATATTTTATAGTTAATTGCTCAAAAAGTAAGTAGGTAGGTAGGTAGGTAAGTAGGCGCCCAACTGCTTTACTGCCTACGTAGGTAAGTATGTAAATACTTTTTAGTTGAGTAGTTAGTTACCTAGAGTAATTGCTCTTTGAATACCGGGCCTGATGCCTATGCAACCCAAAGAAAGCATTCAAAGAATAAAATTATGATTATATGTCCTGAGAAACGAGAAATGATAATTATTCTGCTAAATAGTGCCAGCGGCAATTGACGTCAAAGCTCTAACCTATCTCCAAACCAAAGTCACGGTATATACAATATAAAACCAATCTGGACTTTCTATTATGGATCTAAATTCTAATACATTAACGCAATATAGGTAATATATTGCGATAACAACTGAATTTAGTATACTCAGAACAATCTGGCTGTGTCTATGTATGTCGCTTTGTCCTCAATTCTGTTATTCATAATAAGAAAAGCTTGTCTTGTGTAGATAAACTATGTATAACTGAAAATATAAACAAATAATGCCATAACTACAAACAGTTTCCGAATGTTCTGATAAATTGCAATTGTAATTATTACGTTGGCTGTAAATTTTATTTCTTTGCCTCAAACTAGGCGGAGCAAGAAGGTGACAGATGTCAAAACAATAGTGAAGTTCGCGCGAGCCGTTGGAAAAATGGCTCTTCGTGCAGTGATGTCTTCTAAAATTCCTATGGTGATAATTTTAGGTGCTACGGGTACAGGGAAGACTAAATTAGGAGTGGAATTAGCACAAAAGTTCGCGACGGAGATCATCAGTGCAGATTCTATGCAGGTTTGTTAGCAAAAACTGTCAGATTGTAACCTTAAAGTATCAGTTCTATTTCTTAAAGCTGGCACATAGAAAAGGCGTAAAATATCATTTCGCTCCAAAAATGTATCATAAAAAACCTATAGTATCAATAATTTTCTTGATTTGACCTATCTAATTCGGTTTTTTACGATGTAATACATTATAACCTAAAAATCGATATTTCAATTTGCACTTCCCTGTTTGTCTCTGATTCGTTCAATTTTATGTCAAAACATGAACAATTGCACGCATCTTGCAAATTTGAAAGCATAAATCTCATTTTAAAGGTATTCCGGACTGTTTTATGATGGATTTTCAACTTTAGCAAGATAAAACACCCTTTCCTTGTTTTCTTATTGATCTGAACATGTAAACGGGTCAAGTGTTATATCTCTTTGTATGTACGCTACTAAGGCCTTGCTTTGCGCACATGGTCTGTTCTTGCTTTAATAATTTTAATTAGAATTCAATTTAAGTACCAATACAGATATAAATAAGTAGGAGTTTAATGATAATTCTTATTGGAATCTCTCTAAAGAAATCTAGAAAATTAAGTGCTGAACATGTTTAAGCTGTAAAATTGCTTGCTTTTTGTTTGTTTGTTTGAAACGGCTTATCAGTGGAACCTGCTGGATTTATAAAAAAAAAATAATGTCTTTGATTGTTGAATATGTAGAGGAAAACTATATGCTAATTAAAATCTTGTTAGGATCCTTAGAAGCCAAGCAAAACTAAAAAAAGGTTAGAAGGAATCATCATCATTGGCCTGTCTGTATTACCCAGTAATTGGGTTGTGAACTCTTGGCAAGGCGGGTTGTCAGTCATGACTGTCAAATATCTAGGAATGATACCCAGACTAACGGCTATAGTTTAGAAAGAATGCTAAGCGAAAATGAAGTAATAGCACTACCAGGTGATGCATTGCGATGGTGTGGTCCAGGGGTACTAGAAGTTTCACGCAGACATAGTCACAGGCAGAAGGTAGTCTATACACTTTATTAAGAGAGCTACTGTCACATTACTTTTCCATTGTTACCACACATAAGACACTGGCTTACCAGACAAGGGGTTAGGTACGTAACACGGGCTGGTGTCGGCAACTGTACAGTCAATGTCTGTTTCTATTACTTTAAGAAATCAACAGGAGATAAAATTTTAGTTTAGTCTTGTCAAATTAAGATACACATTGACATTGATGACTGATTACAAGGTGAAGGAAAACATCTTGAGGAAAGCTGGACTTTAAGTCTGAAATCACCAACCCGCTCTGTATGAAAGGAGACAGTTTAAATTTGATTACTAAAAATATGTCAATTTATGTCACATGTTGACTTATTTGACAGTTATATTTGTCTATGTGCTTTTTATAATGAAATTGAAAGAAGATGCATTAAACTTATATTAGTTTGTTTTTTGAGTTTTTCCAATTAGAATCTTTTATCGATTAGAATCTGACAAGTTGTGGTCGCCTAGTGGTTAAAACCCCAGCCTCTCAAGTATGTGTGTGCGGGTTCGATTCCAGGTCAGGGTAGTACCAATGTAACTTCTCTGAGTTATACTTTCTAAGTATATCTTGGACACCTATGACTGATTACAAGGTGAAGGAAAACATCTTGAGCAAACCTGGACTTTAAGACTGATCACCAACCCGTATTGAGCAAGCGTGGTGATTATGCTCAATCCCTCTCAGTATGAGAGGAGACGTATGCCTTGCAGTGGAATGATAAAAAAAAGCTTGACGATGATGAAATTAAGATATGCCATAGACAGTTTAAATGTGATTAAAAACATGGCAACTAATAATATGTCAATTTCTGTCAGGTGTTGACTTATTTAACTAAACTAATATTATCTTAGTCCTTTCATAAGCAAAAAGAAAGAAAAAGGTGCACTGAACTTAATTTTAGTTTAATTTGTGAACATACTAAATTGGGAATCAAGGTCATTGGCAATGTTATATAATTAGTTTTTTCCAATTGGAATCTGATAGCAGCCTGAGGTCTGAATTTGTATCCAGTTGGTTGCAATGGGCTCACCACCTATTGGTAAATTTTAAATATAGAAAGAAACACATGCACAAGATCCACATAAAGGACTAAGGATAGTAATCAAACTTTCAAAAATAGAACGTAACTGGAGAATTGTGGGTGTCACGGTAGTAATCACGTCTAAATGTCTATGGAATATCTTAATTTGAAAGGACTGAACTAAGATTTATCTTCTGTCTTTTTCTTAGTAGAATAGAAAGAAAAGGATGCACAAACTTGAATCTAGTTTAGCTTGTGAACTAGGGAATCGGGGCTGTTATCTAATAGAGTAAATAGAGTTCTAATTGGCATAGTTACAGATGGAAACATGTGTTAGCCGTTTTTTGATGCGTAGTTAGACTTGACTGTTAAAATTAGTAACTAATAGATACATTTAACAGATTACCGAGTTATCAACATATATTATTTCTCCAAGGGTCTGAAACCGTTTTGTCCCTTTTTCTCTCTTTCTATCGAACCAATCTGAACGTCCGACCCACCAATCGACAGATATTCGTCCCTGGTACCATGGAATACTATTTTCAAATTATTCCGCATCACTGTTTGTTTATAAAAACGACTTAAAACTTCTAATTAGTATAGTGCGAATTTTTCGCACGGGTCAGCTAGTTATCATTTGTAAGAAAAAATAATTCAATTAATTTGCTCGTATTATAAAGCACTTCAACTAGATTTTTATTTATTTTATTATAAACAAAAAGTTTCCCCACACTAGGAATTTCTTCTGCGTCGTGGGTGCTTTTACAAACATAATTATAAATATAAATTCACTTACACAAACATTTAGTCCCGGGACAACTACTTGTAGGTTATACAAATATATGTTCCGTGCGGGAATCGAACCCGCGACATACAGCGCAGCAGTCAACGGCTTAACCACTGCGCTAACCGTGCAGTAGAAGATTTTGAAGAAATTGTTTTACTTGGTTTTCAACTTTATCTCTTATGTACTACGGTTTAGCTTTGCCTTGTGTAGTCTTGATCTTTTGGCGTCTGTATCTCTGTTGGTATGGTGTATGTCACACACAGGAAACAATCTCTAAGCTCGAAAATATTATAATTGACAGTACCTTTACTTACTCTGTACTCTATTACACACATAACATTACATCCGCAGTTTCAGCCGAAGTTACGGGCATATCAACTATGGACATGTTTGCCACCACGTTCGCACAGTGGCTGAGCGATCGGATCGATTCACGCACGGAGTACAGTATATACATAATATTTATATGGCTTACAGGTAGTGGTTCCGTCTAGCTGTTTATGTATCTGAGTTTAATTAAATGTTTGTAATAAACGCATCCACGATTCTTTCATCGACTACTTCGGGGTAAAGTTTAAAAAAGAATAGAATATGAGTAAAATTAGGTAGAAGTTCTAATTAAGTATGACTGACAACACGATTTTTGACAGCTGAATTTACTCCTATCTGTATGTGTTGTCGCCCGTCCAAAAAGCTAATTAGCCAAGAGTAGGGTAAACTTCAAAGTACCGAACTATTTTCGTCGGTGGCCGTCCGACGTCCGTACCGGGTCACATGGACGTCCCCGTGACCCGGTAACCTCATACTAATTACACCTGGACATCTACATAAACACTAGGTACAAAAAGAAAACAATACAAAATACATTTCGTGTGAGTTCAACGTAAGCTTCAAAATTGCATGTAATTATTTCGGTCCAATAAGGCTAGGTTCCGAACACAAACGAGTAAAAAAAAGGTCTATCTAAAAACGGGGCGTTGTCTATGAATCATTGAGCGGTCACTATCCTCTTATTTTAATGTTGCTATTAATAAAAAAGATTTTGATTTGTGGACAGATGTGGAATGGTTTGCCTGAGGCTGTATTAATTTGCGAATGGCCGATTGATGGCAGCTGGACGGTTAGTGGAAGTTAGCGATTGGCAACTCTGCAGACTTTAGTTTTCTTTTGTTGCTGAAGTAGTTTTTATGAGCGGGTTTTTTTTGGAGGCTGGTCTTTTGATGGACTTCGATTAGGACTGAAATTACTTATGTACTGTATTAGAATGTTGGTACCTAAATCCAGATATAATCTAATACCTTGGAAGAAATTTTGAAGATACCTGACTATGACACAATTGTTCGATCTTTATTCCAGAATGTTCTGTTTAATGCGTGTCCTCATTTTCTGTCATTATTTAAGTAAAAGACATTCGGACAACTGGGCGGGGACAAGGCAACACACTACTCTATTGAAGGCCAATTACTGTAGTTAGAACCGTTCAAAAAAATAAAGATAGTCACAATCTCACCTTCACGTCACATAAGGAGATTAGTGCTCTTAAAATTACGGGACTTCCGCCTTTGTTCTGTTGTCTTTTTGTCCTCCCGTTCTTTTAAACGTACCTCGCCCTCTTATTTTTATTTCATTGTACAGACGACAGCACATCAAGCTACTACAATCTGTCAGATATCTTTATTAGATTATCAACTTTATCCCTAAAGCGGAACTTTAATCTAAAACTTTATCCCTAAGGAATATTTGAAAATTTCGGGTAGCTTGACCTGCTGTCGTCCGTACATACACCACAAAAATATGTAATAATTTTTTTTTTTTTATCGAAAATATGTGTACGTACAATGGGCGACCTTGTCGCTTTCTGCGATCTCTTCCTTGCAAACCTTCTTCACAGCAACGCACACTTAAAGTTACTTAATTTCTTTGCTCCATTTACGCAAGCTGACTTACATAATTATTGTAACTTCAAGCCTAAATTACATACGTCGCTTTTAAGAATGCCAACGGGAACTCCGGTAGTTTGCAAACTGTCCATACATGGAAACTGACGCCGCATAAATTTGCTGAGTAATGATTGGTACTTAGGCTTACCTCTAGGCTCTGAACTGATTAGGCTTTCGTCTGACTACGGGCTACTTTTATTATGACTGCGGCGAAGCTGTATTAGGGGTGTTATTTAAATTTAAACAACTACTGCTTTCTGGACTACTACTGGTTTCCGGTGATGGAATAAAAATGAAAGTGATTTGTATATGTATAACCTCATTGGCTGTTTATAACGAGGAGTGAAACGGTTAAAATTGTACAAGTTTATTACAAGTGTTGGATGACCAATGAGTGCGGAAGTCACAAAACGGTTTGTTTTATGTCCTTAAATCCATACTAATATTATAAATGCGAAAGTAACTCTGTCTGTCTGTCTGTCTGTTACGCTTTCCCGCTTAAACCTCTCAACCGATTTTGATGAAATTTGACACAGACAATCTTTAGACCCTGAGAAAGAACATAGGCTACCTTTTATCCCGGAAAAATTTGATATTCCCGAGGGAAATCTAAAAAGCGCGATATAACCGAGCTCCACGCGGGCGATGCCGCGAGCGGAAAGCTAGTAATAAATAAATATTAGGTTTTTACGGCTCTACTGAGGCCTCAACTGAGGTCTCAACTGAGGCCGCTAGAACTTAACCTAAAGAACTTAAACCTTGCCATGAACAATATTTTGGTTCGGGAAACTGATCCCTTTGATAGATTTTCGGGTATGTTTAGTCCAAAAAGTTTTAAAAATATATGTCCTAAATTTGACACGCTTGGTGCAATGAATATTTGTATAGTCGGTAACAAATACAGGTACTTGTTAGGTTAGTTATTTCAAAAAACATCCAATGCTCGCCATACCAATAGGTACGTCTTACCGTCGTTCTAAAGTTGGTAGACGCTATAAAGGCCGCTTGCACTTCCATTAAATAATACCTAAATTAAGATAAATGAGCCCTATCTGAGTAACAGTGGGTTTGAGCACAATGGGTCAATGGGCTTAAATGGGAATCGACCTCACGGGAAACAATCTGCACCCTCCTTTTTGGTCCATTGTTGGGCTTGCATTCATACTTCTTACCACAATCACTTCGTTTAATAACGATTAAATATAATTCGGATTAATTTTACCTCTCGTTTGGCTTGAGAAGATGCAGTAAAGGAAAAGTCGTAGTGTGCTTAAAGATTTGCTTTATGATACTGTCAGAATTTGGTAAAGAATATCTACCAAGCCTGCCGCATCCTCCTGGCGTAGGTATTGCGTAGTCATTCTCAAAAAGGTGGTAATTATTAGCTAACATTACCACGTTAGACGCAGGGTTTGCTGACCCTAGACGCTAATAAATTATAGGTAATCATCCTATCCATACTAATATTATAAATGCGAAAGTAACTCTGTCTGTCTGTCTATCTGTCTGTCTGTCTGTTACGTTTTCCCGCTTAAACCTCTCAACCCATTTTGATGAAATTTGGCACAGACAATCTTTAGACCCGGAGAAAGAACATAGGCTACCTTTTATCCCGGAAAAAATTGATATTCCCGAGGGAAATCTAAAAAGCGCGATATAACCGAACTCAACGCGGGCGAAGCCGCGGGCGGAAAGCTAGTGTATAATAATTTTACAGAATTAATAACGTTACTATGCAATGTTAGTACCTACCTTGCGTAAACGAATGCAAAAAAAACTAGTTTTTTTATGAATAGATATTTTTACTATTTTTTTTTTTTAATAATTATAAGTTTGTGCTTGACTGCGATCCCGCCTGTAACTTCTGCCGGCAGCCGATGTTATAGCCTACCACCGAGAGAGTAGTAATTAAGTGTTTTGTAACTCCCTGATATACAAGTCACAGACTGTATAATCAGCTGGAGCATGAAATGTTGAGTTCCATAAACAATGAAAGAGAGCAGAATTTCTGATATAGGGGATGGAATCTCGTTTGGAAAATCATCATTTTCGCTGATGGGAAATCCCGTTGGACGCACGGCGTGTTAAATATATAAATTGCAATTATTTTTGGTAATCCTCTTTTATTCCAGAATCATACCCATGTAATATCCATTTATGTTACCGACTAAATCTTCGAACTGTTCCTTTTTGAACTTACGTGACATATAAATACAGACGGCAGCTCATCAAGCTACTACAATCTGTCAGATTTCTTTATTAGATTTTCAACTTTACCCCTAATACGGCCCAAGGTTTTTTTTTTTTTATAAATTATTAACCAGCGCTTGACCGCAATCCCGCCTGATGGTAAGCAGCGATGCGATCGTTGATGGTAAAGCGCGCTAGTTTATTAAGAGCCTATTCACTCTAGCCTTGAAGACACCCAAATTGTAGTCCGACGGAAACACCGCCGCCGGCAAGTTGTTCCAGTCCCTTGATGTACGCGGTATAAAGGAGGAGGCGAAACGCTTCGTCCGGATCGATTGATTGGTAATATGTGACAGTTTCGGCAGCTTGACCTGCTGTCGTACGTACATTTCTTTTTTATAGTGTAAAGCGCTCTACACACCAAGGCTCAGCCCGCCGACACAACCGCCGCGCCTTATTTTGAAAGAAGCATGTCGGCAACCTTCGCCCGCGCGTGTTGCCCGCCGACATGTCGGCGGCTTGCCGCCGACTAGCGTACGGCCGTACGCTCAGTTGCCCGGTGACATTTCAGCTGTAGTTTTTTTTTTATTTATTTATTTTGTCTGTAGGTAACCTGGCGATCTGTGTTGACACAATAAGTCAGTCAGTTGGTACAAAATTGCGATTATGTCAATCATGGCATAATAAAAGAACTCCCTATTCGTCCTTTAATCAAATCTAGCTACTAGCGTAGGGACATCAGCTGTAGTGACGTGCTAGTATTTTAATTGTCAAATACCTAAGTATCTGATGTCGAGCCGCCGACATGCCTCCGGCAAAGTTTTATGACTTACAATGACTGAAGCCGCCAACCTAGCCCGCCGGCATAATGTTGCCGACATATGCCGCCAGCGGCTTTGGTGTCTAGAGCGCCTAAGATTTATAGGCGTGAAAAATCCCAGACAAATGTATGTCGTGGAATTTGTAACAGTGCAAGGGAATACCCGCATAATACTAATACTCGGGTTTGTGCATTGACTTACATAACTGGACTGCCGAGTAGCCTTCGCTCAGGTCGCTGTCGCCACAGTATATGCAAAGATTTTAGATAAGTAATTGGATATAGTAGACCTGCCTTGCATACGGATTTCTCTTCATTGAGTTAAAACTGCGTTGAGAGTAACCTTCGTTCAGGTCGTTGTCATTGTAGTATGTGTAAATATTTCAGATTTTAAATATGGACTTAACTTTTTAGATTTGAAAATTTTACTAAAGTGGGAAAAATGAACTTTTCATTATTTTATAAACCTTAAAATATTCAGTAAGAAATAAAGAAAATAACAAGAGCATTTATTAGCGATATAGAAAAAAAAACATGTTTTTTTAAGATATTAAAGGAGTTTTTTATAAATTCTCGTAAGTAATATATTTCAATTAAAATAAGTAATAGTAACTATTTAACTTTTCCCCAATAAAAAATATGTTGTGGATATTTTTCAAGTCTAATAGTAGTTGCATATTTTTATTACTTAAGTTGGCCATAGTACTTAGGTATCTACTGAACTACTTATTAAGATTTCCCTGTATCGGCTGAGCTAAGCATATTCGTAACACTTATTACTTTTAATAAGGAACTCGTGTTGCGTTAATATTTATTTATGGTATGGGTCATGGATTGATAGTGAATTGAAATACCGATTTCTAAGATAATGCTTGTAATAATCGATTTGGTTTCTTCAAAAATCAATGTGTCTAGTTTTAATGTGATGTCTCACACTTATTTTACACTTGCGGCCGCCAGCGACTTCGTTCGCGTGGAGTTAGTTATGCTCCGCTCCTATTGGTCGCAGCGTGATGTTATATAGTCTAAAGCCTTCCTGGATTAATGGGCTATCCAACACAAAAATATTTTTTCAAATCGGATCCGTAGTTCCTGAGATTAGCGCGTTCAAAGAAACTTTTCAGCTTTATATATATACAATATGTAAAGAAAACCCTGTCCGACCCATAAGGATAATAAAGGTTAGGTAAACACTTGACCAAATATAATATAAAATTTTACATAATCATCACAGTAACAATAATAATGAATTTTGAAATAATCTTTTTTTCCCGGGTATTAATTCCAATTTCCCCGAAATTTGGTAATTTTTAAAAAACTGCCAACACCATTTGTGACGGAGCGAATAGCGATGCGACCACGTGCCTTATTAGAATCAGTTAACGATACCTAACAATACCTTCACGGATCGGACAGGGTTTTCTTTACATATTGTATATACATATATATTTTTATAATTATAAACTAGCGCTTGACTGCAATCTCGCCTGATGGTAAGCAGTGATGCAATCGTTGATGGTAAAGCGCGCTAGTTTATTAAGCCCATTCACTTAAAAAACCTTAGTGAATAGGAAGGAAGATGGCAGTTGAGCGAGGTGGTGCAATGTTAGACCCAATAACACGACCAACGATGCTGCGCCAGAGGGACATTGATGTGGAGACCCTCCATGACCAAACTCCCGACACAATAACATTTGACGCATCGTACTCGGCACACATCGCAACACAACTGCTAAGACCAGACATCATGCCGGAACACGACGAATCGCTTGGCGGCAAGACTTTGTCTGGTGGGTGGTAACTTCTGCCGGCAGCCGATGTTATGGCCTACCACCGAGAATATTACTATAGATTCATTCCTGCAGGTCAAAATAAGCATTCCATTGGGCGCTGTTCTGAAATTATCTTTCACTACACCAGGACTCATTATTAATCCACAATCAGGTCACAGACACAGACTTCAACTTTAAGGCTAAGTTTCGACGACTTAGTGACATCTCAGAGCTGGGAACTGTACTGCCTGTGAGCTGATTGTGGACTAGCAATGAGTCTTGGTGTCTGGGAAGATAATCAGAACAACGCCTAAAAACAATGGAATGTTTATTCTGACCTGCAAAATCGCAAATCCCCATCTCCAAAATCTCCCATCTCCGTTCCACCATCGGAGGACCCGTCGTACGGCGACTTTCCACCCTTAGGTACGTTGTTAACACCACTACGATCCGGACGAAGCGTTTCGCTTTTTCTTTTATACCGCGTATATCGACGGACTGGAACAAATTGCCGGCGGCGGTGTTTCCGTCACACTACAATTTGAGTGTCTTCAAGGCTAGAGTGAATAGGCTCATAAACTAGCGCGTACCATCAATGATCGCATCACTGCGACAGCCACTTACCATCAGGCGGGATTGCGGTCAAGCGCTAGTATATAATTTATAAAAAAAAAGTTTACACACAACAACACAACACACAAGACAAGACACACAACAACACACATACAACAAGACAAACACCCATTACAAGATAATGCAACTAACGGTTTACAAAAGCAACCTAAAAGGGCGAGAATCATAACAGATGTTCCATCAATTTTTGGTTCGTGGTGCACTGCTAACACGTGCCTCATATTTAGTTACATTTGGGGCCAATAACTTCTCGAGACAATGTTTAAGCAAACGTGGATTACTTCCTAATATACACCTAGACACAAAATTGTCACATTAGCGTTGTCTTGCCACCGTTGTGTAACTACGGTAGTTTAACTTGTAAAATATGTGTGCTCTTTGTATTTCCTTGTATTTATAACATAACTCCATGTTCCCTTAAAGAGTTGGGCAAAGGTGTACTACAGTACACCTACTTTCTGCCGGTAATGTGTTTTTTTAGTCCTATGTAATGAGGAACAACCCATTGCCATCAATCAGGCACAATTCCAGACTCGTATGCTACTGAGAAATTGTCGAAAGAAAATCCCAATAACACTGCCCGAACAAGACATCGAACTCAAGTCCTCATGATTTAGCGCTTTAGATCACTTGACTAACGAGCCAGTGTACTAAAAACTACATTGTATACTGCAGTGGGTACTTATTTGATTCTTATCAGACTGACTGTAACGATTTCTTTTAACTCCCTCCAATTTCAAAGCCACATAAATTAAAGTAAAAATATTTGCAATTTTTTGTTGCAACAAAAGTGATTATTTTTAATTAGGGTGTGGCGTAATCCGGGGATTATCCCCAATTGCACGCATTCTGCTCGCCATATAACAATTTGAATTAAAAACCTGCTTTTAGTATCCGGAAATATTTTTGGAAATAATTACAATCCCTTTAGTATTCTTTGTCATGGTAAATGAAGACTGCATTGAAAGTCTCTCATATGGTCTTATTGGAATTGTAATAATGTTAATTAAAGGTTATCTTATATTGCCAAGCTGGCCTTAATTGGTCCAGATTAAAGGCCTGGTTTACGCAGAAATTGTTTCTAGTATTTTCAGAGTGATCTCACTGATTTGTCTGAGGGTATTTTTAGGTCATATTGATCGCTATTCTTATAGGTAATTTGACAGCCGCAATATTTCGAATTAAGGGTCTGTCTAATTATTTATTTTATGGCCGCTACAACAATTTTGATCTAATTTGAACCGCATAGATGTACAGAGTGAAAATCTTTGTATTTTTCCGTGTAATGTATTTTCGGGTTGATTAATAGAATGAATCAGAGTCACGCGTTTATATCCAACGAGTTTTAATACTCGACTCAAGGACAAGAGTTTTATGGCGAATCTAAATTTATAACGTGGAATCAATTTAGCAGACGTCTTATTATTATTAGATTCCCCAGAACTACACTTGAAGTCACCAGTTTTTACTTTTAACTGTGCACACAAATTTAAATGACATAACATCCGGCTTTAACCTAATTCCGAAATTTAAATGAAAACAGGCAAACTCTTGGCGAACCATTCACACCTTCGATTGCTTAGAGGCAAGGTACATCTGTGAATTCGCCACATACACACAATTTTCGGCAAGATGTCCGCTTGTTCGTGTTTGCATTCCGCAGAGAGTTCGACGTCTCGTCCAAGGCCACCGCCGCGGTATTTTCCGCCACCCTGCGGTGCCTCCATAGACTTACCAAGTTAAGAACTGACCAATTGAACAAATCCTGCGAAGCTTGTAGGGCCTTTTTGGGCGAAAAGAAAATACTCCACTAAAATATGAACTAATGGGATGTAGGACAGGAGTGGGTTGTTAAAAATTGCGCCGAAATTCTGCAAATGTCAAAAAGACTTCCATCTATTTTAATTATGAATTTTAATAGCAACCAGTCCTAAATCCTATATAGTGACGTCAATGTTAATTAAGTTAGGTACGTCTTAAAATTGCTTTTCCTAAATATACGATCGATTATTTATAACGAAACACAGGGAAAGTTCTAGCTTTTGGGGAGGTTCCACTGAAAAATTCCTTAAATAGGAGCCACCCTTAATCTCTTCAGACGCGAGACGTAATATGTACGATGTCTATCTCAACATTGTTAATGTCATGTTGTTCGCTCGCGTGAAATAACCTGCGTAGTATAATCCCAAGGTATTCTATTTCTGATGTTGTATTTTGACCCGTATTCGTGCCTGCAGTGAAGATAGTATACGTATCAGATTGCAAATAGATTTTCTGGTAGGATTTTCGGCGAAGTATTTCAGTTGATGAGACTTGAGGCTGAGACAATCGTGTAAACACACGTGATCATGGCCGTATGTGTATATGTCAGTGGCCTTCGAAGGTTTGGGTACCTTGGAAGGTGTTAACCTTGGTAGCTACTCAGGCTTTTTATGTATGACTGTGTCTCGATACGAACATTTTTCTCGTTATTCTTTAATAAAATTCTATTTATTAACCGTGTCATTTTAATTACCCTTTTTGCTCACACGTGATTTCCGCTTCGGTTGAATAACCGTTTTCATCACGAAAGCCAACTAAGGAAAAAGTTAAGTTTTCCATCACTTAAAGTTGTATATAAGTACTTACGTAGTTCTGGTTATTTGTATTATTTATGTACCAAACACATGAAACGATGTAAACAATTCATTGAATCGTATTCTTTGAATCTACGTTATTTCCTAATTCTTATTGTCTGCCCTATATTCCATAAAAGCCACTCCCAAATTGCGCTTTTTTTTTATCTTAAATAGGTATTCAATATTCTGTCATCGAACTGGACTACGAAAAAGCCTGAGAATACCTACGAGATAAAAGAAAATTTAAACGTTAAACTCGATCTATCTGTAAATATACAACGAAGAAAAATTCAGGATAGAAGAGATCTCTACGAAACAGCTGTTCCTACAATAAAACCCATTCTTATGAACGTATTCAGGCGCCATTGCGGAATTTTTTTGCGAACCTACGTTATGTAATTTTAACGTTTTGACGTCACCAATTGAATCTTTAACCATATGTAGGTATGTAAATGAACAGTCTATCTGCGTCGTACTTTTGGGAAGCCGTTCCGTATGCTCCGAAGATAGTTTTTTGTCGTGACATCATGCGTACGCCCATACTTGACAGATCCAGTCTCATGATTCATCTCATCTGCGTATTCAATGTACTGCACTCTGCTTTTATATTTATGATGAAATGTAACAGCTGTAGTGTAAATTACAATAATTGGATATGATTAATTGTGGCAATGACTGTAATAGAGAAAGATTGTCATTTGTTTCAATGCAAATGGGATTCAGATGTCGCGTTTTCATTTGTAAATTAAAGTGTCGATTGGGTATAATGTTTTGATTAGCCTTGTTTGAGGTTATGATTTATCATTGGTCGTTTGAACTTGGGGAATTGGACATTGAGTCGAGATGCTTTACGATTCTATTTTTAGCATCGAGGATCTATTTAACTTATGAGTACTATTTTCTAAAAAAGTTTTGTGTTACAACTTTTGCTTTTAGCCTTTAGTAATTTTGCGTTATTTATAATTTTTACATTTTAAGGAAACTTACAGCTAGCATATACACAGATAAAAGACAGTTAAGGAAAGAAGGCCAATTGAAAGTTTCCACGGACAATATTAGGTTAGCACAAGAAACAGTAACAGGTACAGCTAGAATATTCTAGCTAGAAATTTCTAGAATGTTTTTATATTTTTGATCTTTTTGAATTTTGACCAGCGATATATTTACGTAACACACTAACAGTAGGAATGGCTTTAATTTTGACAGTTCGTCTACATTCATTGCGTTATTTACGTTGTTGAGCAGACAATTTTTCGAAAATATGAAGCAATGGATTAACTAATAATGTACTTTTTTTTTCATATTGTGATGGCTAATTTGATACTGTGCTATGCAATTAGGGTGCAGACATTTATTTGTGGGTCTGGTGGTCTTATCTACATTGTAATCTAGATTGATATATTTCTCCAATAATTAACTTTAACAATCGCCTGGTCAATGAGCTTAGCCATATCTAGTTTTATGTATACTTTCGATATTTGTAGAGTCTGGCTATTATTGTGCATGGGCCAGAGTGGACAATGTTGAACGGTGCCAAACGCGCCTTTGTCCGAAAATGAGGGAATACGTTTTGTTAGTCACTTTATAGTTTTATTATTAGAAAAGATTTTATAAACGCTCCGATTTACCAGAGATTATTTCGCAAGCTAAATTGGAGCGCCTCTTTGGGAGATTGCCGTGAATCTGTCTTGAGGTGAATACCTGTATTTTACACTAACTTTCTGCCCGCGGCTTCAGCCGCGTGGCATTCGCTTTTTAAATTTCCATCGGGATTATCAAATTTTTCCGCGATAAAAAGTACCCTACTATTTAATCCGGACTTCTAACTTTACGTCTGCAAAATTTCAAAGCAATCGTTATGGCGTGTAAGCGGAACCAACATCAAACAAACAAATTCGCTTTCCGATTTATAATATTAGTAAGGATGGAGCTACTGCCTATCTGACCGACCCAGTTGCTGGGTAACACCATAAAAAGACACGTTCTATAAATTTTTAGATTGCATAGATCTCATCCCGTTTTACCTGTTTAGATCGGAACCCTAAAAATTTAATTCCTAATATATGAAATCCAGATGCTAGATTTTCACTTATTTATGTTGACATATCTCGACCCTATGGTCGTAAGCATTTGGTCGTATGTGTAGGTACGACGACCTACGTTTACGAACTATTGCTTCTCAGGTCGAGATATACATCGACCTAATGATTCTAAGGTCGAGATATGTATACATGGCGGTGATGACAATACGACAATAAATTAAACATCGTGTACCCCAACACATTCTCAGTCTACCCATAAAAAATCATATAAATATGTCGATTAGTTTAGTCACACAAAATTATTTTTCATTTTTCACATTTTCTACATGATGTACATGTTGATAAGGAAGCGTTTACAGGTTAATGACCGCCGCATCCTGCGGTACCAAACTATAAGTAATAATAATGGCGCGAAAAAAGCAAGTCGATACAGGATCGCGCTGTCGCCGATCGGAGGTCAGTGAACCAATATTTTTAAAGGATGTTCTATTCCGTTTGCAATTTTATGCGATTTAGTTTGTTTGAAATTTTCATTTTTGTTTATTTTTGATGCTAGGTTTTTTCAATGGTTTAGGATTATTCCTATGAACCAGCATTGTTCGTGTTTTCATTTATTGTCGTATTGTCAGCACCACTCTGTATAGGATGAAATTGAATAGGTGTGCCAAATTAAAGCATTCAACGAGTTAAAAAAAAAGCATGCCATTGGGAAAAGGGATGCGCATATAGGAGCGTAGGCAAGCGATTTGGCAACGTTGTCACGCGCCCTTTTTTCCTCGGAACGGTCAAAATTAGGAAAATGACCGCTAGTTTCAACTCGTTGCCAATTTCGCTCATGTGCTGAACTCAGCGAGACACGGGTTACTTTTCGGGGACGCACAAAAGTGGTTAGTGTTCTTATTTGTTTTTAATAGAATTAATATTTATTTATTGTAAGGCTCACCAACAGTTGTTACAGATTTTTTGCAGATAGGAACATAACAATTATTGTGTCTTAAATCTAACTGCAGTTTTCCAATTACAGGCAAATACCACATGCTAAGTGCTTTTTGTAATGTATCAAGACTTAAATTATTACTATTAAGTAGATTGGAATCGTAATAGAAATACTAATAATGTCTGACAATAGATTAATTTGTTTTTTTTTTTTTTCTGTAACGTCGATAATTCTTTTTTATTTGAGGGAAATACTTTAATTTGTACTATCTATGATGATAATTACACGGTTTTTTTTCTACTATTTTATTTGGGATGAGGCAATTTATAATCATTCTCTAACAGTGACTCTTCTCCTCTTTCAACTGCGCTAGTTTTAGATTTCATTCTACTAATCCCGTGGTCCTAGGTATAAGAGTTCCACCTCTCTTAAAAACCCGGTTACCTGTAACTTCCAGTCTGTTTTATCTCAGTCTAAATTTAAAATCATGCCATCTTGGAGATCTTGGAAAAAATGTTGGCATTCGGTGGAGGCAAGTTGACACAACTCGACTTGCTAATTATATTGGAACAGGTGACGTAGTAGACAGATACGTTTTAACACCATAGAGTCTACGGTCTCTGTGGAATGTTCTATTTTAGCTGTTTCACGAATCTCTTAGGGCCCGATCACACCGCACATACATACCACGACGCCAATACATTTGATTATTTTTAAAGCTTCTCACGCCTTTGAGGTTGTCGACTGCTTAACCGGACTTGCTTATGGGTGCTTCAAATAAATTAAGGCTTATAATTTGTATGAACATGAATAGTCTATTCACACGACCACATTTGGCCTACAATATAACCGTGTGGTCTGTGGATGACTAACCACAACATGCTGACGTCGCCACAATGCAACCACAAACATCTTTCTGTCTTTAAAGAATACCCACAATGTAACCACACCGCAACTACTAGCTACAACGCAGAGAAGACGGTACTGCAAAAGTTACAGCGACAACCACTAAACGTAATACCAATTCCAGTTATACTCAGTTGTCATGGTGTGTCACAACTCACAGTTGTACTCTTTAATTTTGCATATTAAGTCACTGCTATTACATTTTGTCGATCAACTAAGTCAGGTCGCTTTTATGTTTACCTTTCAATAACTAATTAAACCGATGAATTATAACTAACCACTTGCAAACACTCCTTGTCCACATTTTGTTGCGGTGTATTTCTTGTGAACGCGCCCTTAACTGAATGGCTATTGAGAACGTCTACATTTTTACATCAATGACCGGCACACGACTTTTTTAGTACTAAATATTGACCATTACGAATTATTAACGCGATTCTGCTAAATTTTCTGAGGTTGGAATCGCCCGTTGAGAGTTTCGATATGCTTATTGCCAACCAATTTTGTACACCTTTGATTTGAAGATGGAATTTGCAAATAAGTAAGTTTTACGATTCGTCGAAAAACTTCAAAGTTTTACGAAGTAAACATTTTCTTTTTCTGTTTTTTATTTTGCCACTTAAATCTTTATATTCAAATTCAGTAATATATTTCATTGGATTCGCCTAACTTATTTAAGTTTACCTTAACATAATTATACTTAAAAGTGCTAAGTTATTCTTAGTTTACGACTGAATTCTGAATGGTATTCTCAATATTTTTATTTTATTTATTAAAATGCCACTTCAGAATATCCTAAATCTATACATATACATACCTACAAGGTGTTTAATTGTTATCCCTTAACTCTAAGGTATGAATGAGACTTATAAAGAATCAACAGGCTCATGAATTGTTTTCAATTTTCTTTTTTTCTTGTTTTAATATCTTTGTCATATAAAATAACTTGACCGACTCACGATTAATGTAAAAAAACACGTTTTATTGTTCACAGTTCTAATCTAACCCATTTGGTCGAAGTGCTCTGGCTTCGTTACTGCGAACAATACGGCTCGCACGTGATTGGTTATAGTTCCAACCTAGATTATAATTTCTTGAATAACATTCAAGGCATTAGTTAAACGGCCGCGATTTGGCTAAAATGCTAGGTGGTTGATTACAAGTGTCAACCAAGTAAGAACACTACCAGCAGCCCTAGGTCCTACTAACGCACCTTAAATAAACATCAAAATTCTTTTTTAAATACATTTTGTAGCATTTATACAACGTCCTTTTTTTTGTATTATGCGAAACCCGAAACACGTGTCCAGTATTTTTATGTAAGGAATTTATGTACAAAATTTCAAAAGCTATCGTGAAAAATCACAAAGTTATGAGCTTGTACCTGGTTGTCCCTACAAAAATATGGTCAACGCGTCGCTCGTCCGATCATGCCTACAGCGGCGCGGCGCGGCGCGGCGGTAGCCTAGGACCATCGATCACTCGATGCCTAGGAAACTATGATCCGATTTATACTGTGTCGTTCGCTAGTTAACCACAATGCATCATCTTCTAAATATATTTGGGAAAAAATATAACATGGTGTAAAAATTATTGGAATCCATTCAGTTGCTTATTCTGAACTATATTCAGGTTACGTATAAAGATAAACGTTGTATATTACGTGTTATATTATTATTTACTAGCTTTCCGCCCGCGGCTTCGCCCGCGTGGAGTTCGGTTATATCGCGCTTTTTAGATTTCCCTCGGGATAAAAGGTAGCCTATGTTCTTTCTCGGGATCTAAAGATTGCCTGTGACAAATTTCATCAAAATCGGTTGAGGGGTTTAAGCGGGAAAGCGTAACAGACAGACAGACAGAGTTACTTTCGCATTTATAATATTAGTATGGATTAAGTCTCCAGTGTTTCGCTTGCTAATTTGAACCATCGTTTTTGTCAACTCATTCCAACAGGGCAACAGTCGGTTGTATAGTTTTAATGACTTAACGATTTACTCGTATTTCTTAGTTGTACTGATCTCAAGTGTAGATACAAAGACTCCGTTTGACGTAGATACATATGTACTGAGGTTATTGTGACGGTGAAAGGTGTCAAGGAACTGTGTGACGCGCTGATTCATTTTGCGTAGAGGACTCTTCAGCTGTTTTAACTTTTTTTTTGTAGTTTTAATGATGCGTGTTCTACAAAAGTTTTCATTGATATTATTATATAAAGGTGTTTTTAGATTGGCGTAATTTGTAATTATTACTAATTACGAAGTAAATATGTAGTAACAAAAGATCTTGCTTTTAATTAATACAATAAAATGCATTGTACTTCATAGTAGAGATCCTAGCAAAGGACAAGATGCAATCTGAGAGCTCATCAAAAGATGTTGTCTGTTCTCTGCATATTTGCTTGGATTGCTTGGACCACAACAAATAAGCATTGATCACAGGAATTGCAAGTTGGCTAGGCGGATTATGCTCCATCAAGATAATTTTAGTAGATATAATCACAATACTCATTAATCGCATATAATCATTGCTTTTTCAGGTGTGGTATAATAAGAATGAACAGTAAACTTTTTAAGTATTATTTACTTTAGTTAGTTCCTGAACTATGAGAGAGGCACGTTAATTTGTATTTGCAAAAAATATTTTATTACCACTGGTCTTATAACGGTGACGGAAAACTTCGTGAGGAAAAAAGCATGGGTTTTTTTAAATTTTCTGGCGGAAGCCTTTAAAAGGCATCCGTCCTCCAGGGAATGAGGTCGGGAAGTGTAGGATTTTTACGTCATTAAAATTACCCCGGTGATCACAATTTGCACATAGGGGTGGCCCCGGTTCTTCTTAAAAGACCAATTCCGGGACCCCTCATCCATCCCTGCGCAACGACTGTAGGGCACATCCTTGGGGAGACTCTAAGAGGGTCTCTTCTAAGCCTTCCTTGTGCCACCGTCTTCCCTGGGGTCGCTCTGTGCTACCGCGACCCCAAAGTACCACCTACCTCGGTAGGTAGGCGGGTTTCGACGTATTAAGCGCCAAGGCTGTTGCCTCCCAGACGCCTCCTTCCAGCATGTCCTAGACCGAAAAATTCGAAGATATATGACGTCAACTACTCATGTTGGGTTGGCTTGTTAGATGCCGACCTGCTCCCTTTCTCTGAGAGAAGACCTGTATCAAAACAGTTAAGGTTGATTATGTTATTAGATACTTAATCATTCCTTATTCGGTCTCTGCATTTGTGATCAGTGATAACCTCATAAAACACTATAAACGTAGCATAACAAATTGCATAGCCAGCTTTGTCTCAGCATGGCATAACTTCTATAAATAACATGTCAAATGTATGCGTACGCCAAGTATTCTGTTCATAGAATTGCCATGCTGTCATCCTTAATGGAGATATGACATCGTGATAATGCAGAGATGACGTAAATATTGAAGTTTGTGTTATGCCCTGATATAAGGACGATAGTTTAAAGCGATGGTGCCTGCTGGAATCGGTACTGCCTAATTCCCTATGATGTAAAATATAATTAGCTATGTGATAAATAGTCCTCCAGATTGTATTTTGGCCATTCAACGGAGATCCAAATTTCGGCGTGGACATATTATTTAGCACAAGTTTAGTGTGTGCACAGACAGAGTTGTACTCTTTTCAATCACTCAAAGTGCGATGGCAATCCGACACAACCAGAGAGGGAACAGATCCAGGACCAACAGTTTAACGTACTTTACGAGGCATAGAGGTTATGTTGCGGGTAGTTGAGGAGAAGTTGAGGAAGTAACAAAAAAAGGAGAGTATTATAGGACCCTCCGTGCATTTTACTTGGCAAGAAGTGGGTAGGTGAGCTAAGAGTTATATCTCGATTAGACAAAAAAAGAGAATACTGATTTAAAAATGGGGATTCCCGTCGGGACTTTGTAGTTCTCGATGTTGTAAGTATTGAGTGACGTATATTACAATATACCGTACTCCGTAGATATGTTTTTTAAATCCATACTAATATTATAAATGCGAAAGTAACTCTGTCTGTCTGTCTGTCTGTTACACTTTCCCCCTTAAACCACTCAACCGATTTTGATGAAATTTGGCACATCTTTAGACCCTGAGGAAGACCATAGGCTACCTTTTATCCCGGAAAAATTTGATGTTCCCGAGGGAAATTAAAAAGCGCGATATAACCGAACTCCACGCGGGCGAAGCCGCGGGCGGAAAGCTAGTATATTTATAAATTAGTGCTTGACCACAGTCCCACCTGAGCTGTGATGCAAGTTGATGGCAAAGCACGCTAGTTTATTAAGAGCCTATTCACTCTAGCCTTGAAGACACTTAAATTGTAGTCAGAAGGAAACACTACCGCTATCAAATTGTTCTAGTCCCTCGGTGTGCGCGGTTCAAAAGACGACGCGAAACGCTTTGTCCGGATAGTGGTAGTTCAACAACGTAAGGATGGGGACGTACGACAGGTCGTCCGATGATGGAACGGAGATGGGGGAATTAAGTTATGCAATTCCTCGCACACTCTCCAAAGTGAACACCGACTGGCTGGCTAGTCGCCTGTAGACCGTTTTGAAGTAAATCTGAGTCGCCAATGAGCATGTTCGCACGCCTCTCGAAGTTGCCATAATTTTTCAGTACCATCCCAAATGTGACTGCAGTACTCCACACACAAACGGACCTGTGCTGTGATTCAGGATCTACATATATTATGATAACCTTTCGTGCGCGATTCAGACTCGAACTTGACCACTTTTTATGCTCGTTTTCCTCATCGTCCGTTACAGACCACATAGTATTTGTTGTGGTTGCTTGCTAATCACCTCTAAGTACTCTTAAGAGTATTGATGTAGCCCCGAAGTCCATTAATTGAGATTGAAGTGGATTGAGATCATTGGTCCTTAGACACGAGCCCCATACGAATTACTATTAGTCAGTCATCAGTCTAGTGTTTTGTCTCTTTTCGTCTTTGGCCGTCACCTGTCTAGTTTTTTGTCTCTTTTCTTTTTCAGCCATCATCTGTCTTACTCTTTTGTCTCTTTTCTTTTTTTTTTTTTAGTTGGGTCGGGCTTCCGATCTAACCGGATTCAGTTAAATACCAATATTTTACAGCCAATATTTTATTGTGAAGCCGTACGGAAGACGGATCTGAGCAGTTGTGTTGCGATATGTACCGGGTACGATGCGCCTCATGTTGTAGTGTCGGGAGTTTGGTCGTGGAGGGTCTCTAGATTAATCTCCCTCTGGCGCAGCATCGTTGATCGTGTTGGGGTTTAACATTGCATCACCTCGCTCAACTGCCGTCTTCCTTCCTATTCACCCAGTTTTTCACACATCGCAACACAACTGCTCAGACCCGTCCTCCGTACGGCTAGACATCATGCCGTAACACGACGGATCGCGGCAAGACTTATTACGTATTCTGCTTTGGCTTTATATTTTAGCTGCAATAGATTCAGAAGGACCAACTTTTTATTTACCGTTAAACACGGTTTGTCACAATATAATAATTTGCACTTTTGACATCACGCAGATGGGTACTGACCCGTGACATTTATACCGTTAGTCTGCTTACGGACGTTTTTTTTGTTCACCTAGATTGTAACTGGGCTAGTAGTCCATATATACGGCATCGAATCAAATTACTTAGCGAAATCCATAAGGCATACGTGATTTGTATCGAATTATCGATATCCCATGTTATTTTTGATATTCCATAACTCTATATCTATATATAAGGTATGTATGTAGGTATCTAAGGTGCGTATTCCAGAAGGAAACTCAAGCATTGATCTCTGCTTCAACATTACTTAAAACTAGTTTCAACCAATCAAATGGCTTCAAACGAGACTTAAGTAGAGCTTGAATTTTGAGTGACGTTCTGTAATACGGACCTAAGTTTCATTAATAAATATACAAGGAATTTCATACAATCCAATCATAATATTTTTTCACATTCATATTTAAAGCTTATTTAATGCGACGTTGTCATTTGTCACCTTATAGCAATATTCGTGTCTTTGTCGTTTTTTTTTTGCGTGAAATATGATCATTGAAAAATAATTCATATGCCAATTGATTCTTTGACATTCTCTCATTCATAACACTAACTCTATGGAAGTTATGGTACCTATATAAAACTCATTCAATTTATTTTTCTTTTTATAATAAATCATAAACGGGTGCTTGATCGCAATCCCGCCTGATGGTAAGCAGTGATCCAAGCGTTGACAGTATAGCGCGCTAGTTTATTAAGAGCACCATCACTCCAGCCTTAAGACACTTAAATTGTAGTCTGACGGATATCATAATACCTAGTTTATTAAGACTATTCACTCAGTTTTTTTTGAGTGAAGGAAGACGACAGTTGAGTGTGGACTAGCAATGTTAAACCCATCAACACGACCAATAATGCTGCGCCAGAAGGAGATTGATCGAAGGATTGGATTGATTGATTGATTGAAGCGTTTCGCCTCCTCCTTTATACTGCGTACATCGAGGGACTGGAACAATTTGCCAGCGGCGGTGTTTCCGTCGGACTACAATTTGAGTGTCTTCAAGGCTAGAGTGAATAGGCTCTTAATAAACTAGTGCGCTTTACCATCAACGATTGCGTCACTGCTTACCATCAGGCAGGATTGCGGTCAAGCGCTGGTTTATAATAAGTAAAGAAAAAAAAAATAGATCTGGAGACCCTCCACGACCAAACTCCCGACACTACAACATTTGGCGTATCGTACTTGGCACACATCGCAACACAACTGCTTAGACCCGTCCTCCGCACGCTTTCACCAGACATCATGCCGGAACACGACGAATCGCTTGGCGTGAAGAGATTGTTTGGTGGGTGGTAACTTCTGCCGGCAGCCGATGTTCTGCCGGCGGTAGGCCAACCGCTTGAAAATCAAAAAGAAAATCAAAACATCTTGTATAAAAGCGACAAAACAAAAAAGAAAATAATTTGATGATTTTTTTTCGGGCTCACCGCCCGCCCGCCTTTAGTGCAGTCACGTAAAATATCAGTTTAAATTCACCTTTTTATTCTGAAAACTTCACAGACGGCGATTGGTATCAGTAATATCGGTATTTTAACACGACAAAAGTAAAGAAAACAGATTTTCTCAACCCACATCTTGAGTAAGAACACATCCAACGTTCGTTGAACCTAAAACACACGAATGTTTTTGTATTTTTTTTTTTTTTTGTTGTCGAAGTCAAATTTTTATTTTGAAATTGCTATTGGCCATGACTGCTTATCCAGGTCCACTTTGACTACTAGCCTGTGTTCTCCAGGTCATGCTTTACTAATGTGCCGAGATACATCCAAAACCGTTCAGCCGTTTTAGAGTGAAAAAAGCGTATCAAACAAACTCACTTTCGCAATTATAATAGAACAGAAATCTTTTATTTCAGTGGGAAGTCTGTTAATTTGTTAATTTTACTTAACTGCTAGCAGTTGAGTATTATTTAATTCCTCCATCTGATCATGATTTAATTCTTCCGTCTCCGTTTCGTCATCAAACAATCCGTCGCACGACGTATATCCATCCTTACGTTTTTGACTCTGTTACAATCCGGACGAAGCGTTTCGCCTCGTCTTTTATACCGTGCACATCAAGGACTGGAAGAATTTGTAATACTAATTTATTCAAAAGTAATTCAAGGATCATAGTTTGGAAAGTAATTCCAAAATATTCAATAATTTTCCTATGGTTAATTCAAGCTCATAACATTTTCAAGTATGTTTGTATCCATTGTTAACTTTGTTAAGTTTTCAAATTAATTACCTAAGCGTTTTGTAATTCTGTCATGTGTTTATAATTTAAAACAACGGGTCCGAAGGAATCTAGAGTTCTGTAGTTACGCCATACTTTGATCGCCTTGAAACTTTGGACCTTTACACTTAGTTGTTGATACTGCTTAATTGGTTGTATAATATTTTCGGTTTGATTTGATTATATCACGCGATTTATACATAATAAGTAATTCACGTGGTTTCTTTGTCATCATAATTAGTCTATAATGTTATTGCTGCTGGAACACAGTCCTCTCTTGGAGAAGGAGTTAACCGAACCAAGCGGGCCCCAGTGCGGGTTGGTGTCTACTTGCCATCGAATTTTTAGCTCTGCCAGTTTCTTCACGTGTAATACCTTCGATGAGGCGTTCGTGTGTGAAGTACTGCAGCCACATTTGGGCTGGTGCTGCAAAATGCCACTTGATAACTTTGGATTCGGCAGAGAGGCTAATTGCCGACCCAGATTTAGCTCAAACCGGTTTCCACAGCCTAGAGCATAGGCGGAGAGTAGCCAGTCTATCAGTGTTCTATGGGATGCATTTTAGAGAGTGTTCGAGGGAATTGCAAGACTTATGTAATTCCCTCATATTCGTAAGCTAGCTAGCGGCTAGTAAGGGTGGATCCCTTACGATGTTGACACCATTACAATCCGGACTAAGCCTTTCGTCTTGTCTTTAAAACCGTATGTCGAGGGACTGACAACGCCGGTGTTTCCGTCTAGAGTGAATATGCTCTTAATAAACTAGCTTTTCCATCAACGATTGCATCACTGCTTACCATCAGGCGGAATTGCGGTCAAGCACTAATTAAAAACAAGATATACTGGAAGCCGAATTTTGCATAGAAAAGACAGACAGTTGATAGTCACAGCATTATCCATTCCATTTAATTACAACTGAGAAGCTTTATAATTAAAACCTTTTCATCAAATAATTAATTTCTAAAACTGCTGTATAATTGATTACTAGTTTAAACTAAATAAAACAAACTTAGTAAGGGTACAAAGGCTGGAGGAAAAAACTTAATTCCTAAAATGTATTAGACGGATAACCGTACGCACAAAGTTAATTACATTTTAATTTATTTATTTAAATAGCAGATTGTATTGTCATTCCAGCGAAGTACGCAATACCGAGTTACAAATGGTAGCATCTCTTAATACAATAGAAACTTTAATTACATTATAGTATAAGGTCAGTTGCCCAGTAAGCAATGGATTATCATAATTAGGTGGCCATATTCGCCGACACAGTGTGATTAATAGTCTTTAAATTTGGCTAATGGCGCCTAGTTCTAATCGACGACCGTTTTGTACATGTAATTAAGATCGACAATATTTTATTTGAGGAAATGGCTGTCTTATTTGACCTGGATTTGTATATTTATACGTATTGAACATTCATACACAGATACAGTACTGAATTGTTTGACAGTTCTGAGCAGAATATTTTTAGGCAGTCTTAGAATCGTCATTTTTTACTCTTTCATCTCTCGTCACTTTTTCTACTCTTCAAATAACTAAAGAACTTTTTTTTTTGTAAGAAATGGACTGAATATGTCATCTTTCGCTGTTACCGACAGCGGCTTGTGTTTGGAAACAATAACTTCTAAAATAATGAAAGTACTATCTAAAGGAGAAGGATAACGCTCCAATACAAATATGGCCTAAAATGGACACTAATCACTCAATGTATTTAATTGAAGACATTTTAATTGAAAATTCTGGTATGATACTTTGACGTTTACATATAGTAGGAATGTGTTGTTTTGATGGTAAAAGAATGGTTATCAATCACAGAGTAATTTACTGTCTGTTAACAGATTTAATTTCATTAGAATCCAACAAATGCCTTCTAAGCGAAACGTTTGTTATACCTTACCTAATTGGGCAGCGCTGGTTCTCCATCAAAATAGGCCAACACTAGTTGTTCAAAATGCGAAGCGCCAAATCGAAATGATACTTTCAATTCCTTGAAAGACGGAGTTGATCTAGAAAGCAGTTGTTTAACAAACAACAAAATATCCAGAAACTACGATACCGTAAATGCGTAAAATACGATATCGTAAATGTCACAAAAATATATCGAAATACTTTTAAATCACCGTATTTTAATAATACAATAATGTGTCCTGCACTAATTTTATTTTTTTTGTAGATGACTCTATCTGTCTAGGGAGAAAAAAAATACATTTTTATGCAAATTTATTGATATATGACTTACTAGCTTTCCGCCCGCGGCTTCGCCCGCGTGGAGTTCGGTTATATCGCGCTTTTTAGATTTCCCTCGGGAATATCAATTTTTTCCGGGATAAAAGGTAGCCTATGTTCTTTCTCAGGGTCTAAAGATTGTCTGTGCCAAATTTCATCAAAATCGGTTGAGAGGTTTAAGCGGGAAAGCGTAACAGACAGACAGACAGACAGACAGAGTTACTTTCGCATTTATAATATTAGTATGGATGTAAGTCGATAAATAAAAGTTGATTTTTCTTTTACTTCCGTTATTAATGTGCATAATTTTTTTCCCCCTTGCTTTCTGTTACCTAAAATATGTATATGTCGTTTCGATCAATACATATTAACTAGGGTTGTAACGGAGGCTTGTTAGCGGAGGCGGAGGCGGATGCGGAGGCGACGAGTCTCACCTCCGCGGATGCGGAGGTTAACGGAGGCGGAGGCGGAGGTGAAAGTACATATAGAAAAAATTTAAATTTATGGTTTATTGAAACAACATTTTTATTTTAAATACGTACGTTAATAGTAGTAAACTTAGTAAAAAAAATATTACCTTCTTGTAATGAAAATTAAGGAGAAACAAAATTGTGTTTGCCTCATTCCCACCTCGCACTAGTTGATTCTTGACCATTTCGCGCTCAAACGCGGCCGGACGGTTGTCGAGCGTCGCAGCTTGCGCGTTATTTATTTTATAAATACGTAAATAAGCCTCCGTTATAACTCCGCAAAAATTGTGCGGAGGCGGAGGCGGAAGCGAAGATACGATTTCTTGCGGAACTTCCGCAGTAACGAAAGCGGAGGCGAAGCTCCGTTGCAACCCTAATATTAACATCTTATCTCAACAAATTGCAAGATTTGAATCTCATGGGTGGTAATCAGAATAAAACAAACAAAATAATACTCTTTTAAATTGAAATTTTCTTACAGACTACTATTTTTCATTTCTATACACAATAGAAATGAATGCCTTTCATTACTATACACAAGTCTGTAAAGGAAATTCAAATATTATAAGTTTTATTTTAAATATTATTCAGCCTCTGTCCGTGCCGGGCTGTATTATCCCCATCACCTTTGTTTAGCGCCCGAAGTTGGAAAAATATAATGATTAAACTCTTTTGTTGCAAGTGGCGTCTAAAATTATAAATATCCAAAAATACAGTTTGTTATAATAATGACAAATATTTGCAGAAAGTCTGGCGCTATTGACTCAAGTGATCCGTGGTCTAGCAACACTGAAAGGCTTTACATCAATTAACTGTAATATAACACGCAAAAAACAGCTGACACGAACCTATGGCGCGCCTCAGTTCAGAGCCATGACGAAAAAATTAATACCGCGATTTACATGTTTAATTTTGGGGTAAACTCTCATACTCGGCTCATACGCCCATAACTGGTAATATGAGATTTGATCAAATTCTGTGTATCGTCCTGTTGAACGTGACCTTCAACGCTTACAGCAGACTGTTTAATATCAAACACTAGACAAAGACTGCGCAAAACGTGGTACGCGGGCGAAGTAAAACACACCACGTACAGGTGAGTCCGAAGGCCCCCCGAAGTAGTCTCTAGGCGGAATGTTTCGCGATATGACATCATGAGCCACTGACCCACCGAGGCCGCCGGTTCTATTAGATTACACTATTCAACGTCGCCGCGCGGCACTCGCGAGCCAATGATCTTTCCATGTCTACACTTTAGTGCTTTTGCTCTTGCAATTCGGCTATGACGTTTTTTATCTATAAACAAATAGGTAATCTGTCTCGCCGCGCTTTGTCTTGATGGAATGCCTGGGAAATATGTAATCGCTGATCAATTCAGCTGGCAATATCGTTTCAATTTTAATGTTAGTAGTAATATTAAATATGGTTATATTAATTAAAATAACGAATGGAGATTCTACCATATTTACTACTCTTAAATTTTTTCTTTGCTCAATTCAATTCCCCGAAAACATTTTTTTTTATAAGTAGGTAGGTATTCAATAATCCGGATAGTTTTGAACTTATATTTGTGATTGTTAATTCAGCTGTGTATGTGGTTTCGTTGCTAAATTTAGTAGTACCAGAAACAATATATTGAGTTTAATAAACAGTAATTGATATTGAGTTTTCCGAAAGCTTTTTCCAGTTATGTTTCAAGGAAACACGTATTTTCGCGAGAACTTTTCTCAAAGTACAAATACACATTACCTATGCGCTAAAGTAATATTTCGCAGTCCTTCTTAAACATTGAGATAAATTATTCCGTCTACAACAGGAAAATCAATAAATTGCGTGGCGTTGGTATTTATTAGTTTGAGTCTCCATTCCCACGTTAAGTGAACGCAAAGATACGATGAATGAAGTGTCATAATAAACACTACTTAACCCACAAGACGTTCATTCCGCTAATTGAAACTTAATTACTGACACACGTAAATTATTTTATTACTTCTTCTGTTACTGCTTTTCATACGTCACTATCCATCGGTGCCTTTTGGGTGTAGGAAGAAGTTAATCACGATATCTTGATGGGTTCCTCAAGGTACTGTGTTTGGGCCACAATAACTACCAGCACATTATTGTTTTGTTTATATTTATATTACGGTACTTAGATTAGAAATGGCGTTTCATAAGATTTCTATTGTTATTTGAATGGATCATTAATTACTCTCTACTTTCAAGTCTATTAAAATAAGATTTATTTATTAAGAGTCTGATTAGATAAAAAATTGTTGAGAAATCTTGAAGAATAACATGTCTGCATAGTAATGAATTAATGATAAATGTGCATATATTATCGCACAATAATAAATATTTGTCATTATTGAAAATGCTTCGGAACAGTTTGGAAAAAAAAAATCAATGAATGTACATACACAAAGTAATTCATGCATTATTATACGTTTTTCCTTCGCTGTGTCTGTATGTTTTGACTCCTATAAATATTTAAATGGTACATACCGTATCTACGAGTATGTTCGAAATACTTTAGAACGAATCTTAACGTAGTATTGCGAATATGGAGAAGTATTTTTGTCCGTCTCTATTCTGTCAAATATTTGTGTTTAATCTCTATTTGAAGAGGTTCTTATGATAAATACAACAGCTTGCGAGGGTTCCAGCACACCAAAGATGAGAGATTGCTTCATATAGATCTAAGAACAAAGAATATGCTACCGTGCGCCTACCATGTGTAAATAATACCCATCAAACTGTTCCAAAATTCAGCTTCTTAAATAGTTTGTCTTACACAGACGATCATTTATAGCATTTGGACCGTGAACGTGTCAGTCCGAAAAAAAAAACAATTGATTGCTAATGTTAACGGCCCAGCATCGATTCCAACCGTTCTTGCAATAATGAATACATCCAATCGCTAACATTTTTGAAAATAACTATAATGCACCTGGACGAGCGTTTTTTTGCTATTGAAATTCTGAACCAAATCATTGTTGCTTTATTTATAATCTTCAGTTTCACAGTTAGGCAATTCACTAAGTTTTTCCTTGTTTTTAAACGTACTATTTTATTTATGTACACAGTTTTTTTGCCAATGTTAGGACGACGACATTATGAGGTCATTCGAGTGCTCTGGACTCTGTTTTGACACGTGTAAACGGTGTTTTCTAGCGACTGTTTAGTTTCTTATTTTCCGTTTCGACTGGATAAACCCGGAAGGTCGATTGATCTTTTATGCCTTTGTGCTTTGGATAATCTTGTAATATAAGTTTCTTAGCCTCAGCAGCATTTATCTTTTAATTAGCGTGATAATCTTCTGTTCAGAAATAATACTGTGTAATTTGTGGGGTTATATTCCGTTGTCCACGGTCATCAAAATCATTATGTAATTGGTTATATTCAATTATGTAAAGTATTGTAATTTACATGACAATATCATGTATGGATCAGAGGCATGAGGAACAACATGGAGTAAAGTTCACTCATCCTCCATAGAAAAGGGAGGATCCTCCGACCAGACGGGTGTTATGTCTGGCGGGCACTTGCCCAATGCTTGAAATTGGGAAGTTGTATGTATGCTAGTTGCTCGGTAAACTCTGATTGCGAGATGTAGAATTCGTGTGACGTCAGTATGACGCGTTGTTCATTTTGTGGCGATTGTTGGTAGGTACCGCCACAACACAACGAGATCGACCTTCTGTAGTTTGCTTTAAATTGTCTACTGTACGATGTCTATTTAAGAACAATAGCTTGAGTAAATATCCAGATTATAAATCATTGTAATTACTCGCAATCCATCTTTAACGTAATATTTATTTTGTTCAATTGCACTTGTGAATTTAATTAGACATTTAGCTTGGGAACAATCTCATGGATGCCGTAGCTAATGTAGGTAATGAGAATGTCATTCGACGTTATGAAAATATAATGTAAAAGTTAGTGTAAACACTAGATACTAAATAATGTATATGACTTATTAACTATGTAGTATCCTTTTATGTTATGATAAAAAGAAAGGCCCCGAAGGAAGTACTGCTTCTTATCGCTGTTACCCGGAAATGCACCCAGAAGACGGGCAGTATTTTTAAGTGGCACTGATATTTCTTTGGCCACAGAACAACTCAGCCCTCTGGTCACTTGAAGTGTCGACTAGTCACCAAGAAATTAACTTAAAAAGAAGAAGCGCTTTCGGGCCATAACCCGAGGAGAAACGTATGATTCTAAATCAACCTACGTTAATGTCAGGGAGAAAAAAATCCGAAATGCCTAAAATTATGCATTCTCGGTGGTAGGCCATAACATCGGCTGCCGGCAGAAGTTACCACCCACCAGACAAGGTCTTGCCGCCAAGCGATTCGTCGTGTTCTGGCATGATGTCTGGTGAAGCCGTACGGAGGACGGGACTGAGCAGTTGTGTTGTGATGTGTGCCGGGTACGATGCGCCAAATGTTGTTGTGTCGGGAGTTTAGTCGTGAAGCGTCTCTAGATCAATCTCCCTCTGGCGCAGCATCGTTGGTCATGTTGGTCTTGGGTTTAACATTGCATCACCTCGCTCAACTGCCGTCATCCTTCCTATTCCTAAGTTTTTTAAGTGAATAGGCTTAATAAAGTAGTGCGCTTTACCAGCAACGATTGCATCACTGCTTACCATCAGGCGGGATCGCAGTCAAGCACTAGTTTATAATTATTTAAAAAAAAAAAAAAAAACAAAAATGGTAATTCTTGGACAGGAAACTACTGACATCTTTTTCGGTTTTGTTATCTACTGGCCATCTAAAAGATGAAAATGAAAGCAAGCTTGATTCTGATAACTTTCACTGGTTCGATTCTCGAGTCAAATTATTTTTGCAAAATAGTTTCAAATCAATTTCCATGTGTAATATTATGGGATTTTTGCCTTTTGAATAAAACATATCCATATATTTAACACTGTAGGTATATACGTAAGTCTGTATATCTCCTAACGAAATTACAGGCCCACTCTAATCTTTAATATTAAAACTTTCACGGAACAAAAAAATATTTTTGGCAACTTATACATATGTAAAACGCACATTCACCAATAAAAAACATTATAACTTGATGTCCCAGCAAATTGTCCCAAATCTTGGGTCATTTTTCCTTATAGCCTCTTTTTCGGGTAGTATTGGTTTTTATCTGCGGCCTCGGAATGTGTATGAGTAGTTTTCTAAGCGTGTGTAAGATGACAGGAATAAAGTTCCTAAAAATAGTGTGGGAAGTCTAGTATATTTGATTTATATTTGCTGTATGATTTATATGGAAAATCTTGTGTTTAGTTATGTCTTGTTTTTATTTGCGTGTCTATTAACGGCTCTTGTAAGAATATTTTTGTTGCTAAATATAAATTGTGTTAATAAAGTTTTGTTATCTGTATCATATTCATCAATCCTACCTTTTCTTATCGGAAGTTATTTGTACTTTTATGCACTGTATCGTATAACAAATTCTCCTCGTTCTTTTCATATAACGTAACCACTAAATTAAATTTCACGCCAGGAATTTCAATCGTCTCTATTCATTAATTGTGTTCTTGAGACTAATGACTCGCGTCCTGTGTCAGACGAGGCCCTGATATTCAGTTTTCATGACTTCATATGTACCATGTAAGGACTTTAAGGATTAATTTTTCTTTACAACCTTATATGTTTCCACTGTGTGATTGTCAACATTTTGAAAGAAATTGACAGTCCGTATATTTAATAGCGGAAGGTTGAAAATTGCTTATCGCATCTTGAGCGTACCTTTCGAGTAGTTGATCTTACTTTGTTATTTTATATAAAAATTTTAGTGGTGTATTATATTTAAAATGGTCGTCTAAATCTTCAAAGATATCATGGAAAATTTCTCCTACAAAGTCAAAGCTTTTAAATCCATCACCACCAAGCTGACGGTCACAACAAAATCCGTTCTAAATTCTAAAATCGTTCGCGAACGCCATAATGGGCTAGTCGACTTATACACTTTAAACTGGAATTCTACGCTTAGTTACAACTATGTAGGTATTTGTATGAAAGTGAAAATGTTCGACTTCCCCGACCTGCTATTGTGATGGCTGGGCCGTGACATAGCGGCCTTGATAGGTCATCGTTTCTCACATGGGGATTGTAAACAAAATTATGGTGTTTGTGTGGGTGTATCGTAGTTGGACCATTGTTTTGTTGGTTTTTAGGCTATTGTGGTTGGTTGGACAGTTTGGTCTGGCTGTTTGTATTGGCTGGTTTAACAGTGCTTTAGTCATGTATTAGTGGGTTGGTTAGGGTTGTTGACTCTTCAGCTGCTTTGAGTCACCATTTTCCCTTCTAATGTGTGATTATGCTATAGGTAACATTGTTGTAGCTACTGGAAGAAATGATTTTTTTCACATATGCATATCATATGTATTCTTCTTCTTCAGCCTATAGAGGTCCACTGGTGGACAAGGCCTCCCCTCAAGGCTTTCCACGATGCCCGGTCTTGTGCTGCCCGCATCCATTGGCTTCCCGCGACACATGATAGAAGCAACAGAAATATGTAACGAAGACATGTAATCCATATTATTATTTTAAAAGAGTGTCCATAGAGTTTCTTGCACGTTCTTCTCCATAGAGATCTACGCTTTGGAACGTGCAATTTAGCTTCACTTTTCTTGGACTGACCGACATTGACTATTCAAAAGCACCAACTGTTGGCTAATTTTAAATAAACAATTTTGATTTTGACCTTCACCAGGTCATATGTATATCCTGTCTTTTTTGTCTCCCCACAAAAGCAATGTACAACAATTTTATCAACTGGGATATTTGTTCTTTTTTAATAAGAACTAAATTTTTTAGTAATTTAAACCTAGCCTAGTAGATTAATAAGTAATTTAAATGTAACTTAATTATTTTACGAGAGAGATTACGTTGTAATTAAGAATAGTGTGAATTGCGTTTTAAACAGTTTCTTCGCACTTTCTTTTCATCACTCAGGATGAAATAATTACGTTGCTTTTGTGGATTGACAAGAAAAAAAAAATGAACAACATAGACAAACAGGTACACTATGGCAATAAAATGATTATGTCGTAGTGCTAATAAATTTGACAATAAGGAAACAATCCTTCTAGTTCTACTGCGTAGTAACATTTCGTTTTTGTTAATCAGACCTGTTTCATTGATTTAAACAGCTATAACACTTAAAATTCAATCGCGTTATCGTTTCGTGTGTGTTTGAATTCCCCTTGAAGGGTGAATGAAGTTCTGAATAGTTGTTGAAAACGAAGTAATTTGATAAATAGGTTTATTTGATCGTTTTCAATTTGGATTACTTTCTGTCTGGCTGTTTGTGTTTGTGAGTTTATATGTTTAGAAACGCACCTATGATACAGGAGAAATTCCTAGTATAGGGCCATGTTTAAACAAAAAAAAAAAAAAAAAAAAGGAAGAAGAAAGAGCGAAGGCACGTTTGATTTGTTGATGGAGGTCTTCTTACGCATGGTATCTATGGAGCCATGGTATCTCCACTTATAAATATCATGGCTATATGGATCCATGGTATGTATACAGCCGAAGTAACGTATCTGAAGTGAGAATCACTGACTCCTAAGTCACAGATTTTACCTAGTTTAGGAGTCAAAGTACCTATGTATTGTTCATTTATGTTAAGCCTTATATTTACAAATACTCTAAATTATTCTTTACAACAATACGAACCTTTTGTAAAATGAGAAATAAATATTATTATTATTATTTATTTAAAACTTAATCATCATCATCATCATCTCAGCGTTTATCCCAGTCGCATCCGAAGCTTTTTCAGCTTTGGAGTCTGGGGTCCGCTTTTTACCAGTCTAACTGCTGATATGGCTAAACTTCGACATTTTCCGTGAAGCGACTGCCGTCTGACCTCCACAACCCGAAGGCGACATCGAAGCATTGCAGTTAGACCAAATGTTGGACTTTTGAGGGCTCCAACAACCCGTAACGACTGCCACTAGATGTTCGTATGGCAACCGGGATCAACGGCTTAACGTGCTTTCCGAGGCACGACCAGACCAGTGCAAATATTCATATTCATGCATACAAATATTTGCACTGCGCGGGGATCGAACCCGCGCCTCCTTGCGCAGCGGCCGCGTCCGCTAACGCTACGCCACGGAGGCTGTCGAATTTTTATATTTAAAACTTAATATCAATATCAACGGGGATTTTACTCCGTAATGGGGACCGATGTAATACTATTGTACGTTGGAGGCTGACCTATGAATGACAGCGCATTTTGACAACAGTCTACTCCCGATCTGTTTTTAAAAGTTACAAATCCGGTGTAGAATATACTCCGAAATTTTGAATTTTTCAGACTACATAGACGGATTTAGGAAGTAGGCCAACTGTGGCTATAACAGTAGTAATAAGCTCATAGGTGACTCTGCCTTTTCTATCAGAGGTTTCGAATACAACTTGTTTGTAACAGTCTCATAGTGACCACGTATTGGTGATAGTTAACCGTCATAGTTATCTACAGCCCGACTTGTTGGGCATTGACCATTTTCCCTTGTGCGAATTCCCACGCTCCTATACTAACCACAGAAAAACAAACACAAATGAATAGGTTTTATTTATTTTCTCTTCTGATTTAAGTGACGATATAAACACTGTATGTCTTCAGTGTCAAATCCACTTGAGGTGTATTTAAGGAGACCAGTTTCCAGATTTGCATGGCTATAAAATTACAATAGAATTACTAGTATGTGGTTGGTTTTATGTCCATGAACTGCTTTTGGATTCGAATCACGATTGATTTAGAGACTTTTGTAGGAATATGGCGTTACTTTATCTTGCGTTTTCAAACATACCTAACATTAAAGAGCTAATGACAATTAAATGATTAAATAAATGTTTATAACATTGGATATTTTCACTCATTAGTGATAAATAATAACCATTTACTTAACCGGATGAATGTCTTTATCACACAAACAATTAAAAAGCTATTGTTTCTCGTGTAGATCCGCGTTCGAAAGGTTCATCGTCTTCCATGCATTTTTCACAATTTTCATTGCTCTGTATTTCGCATTTATAATATTAGTATGGATGACAACTCCTACCATTATTCAACTTTGTATTTCTACACCTTGTTGTTGATTCTTTTTTATATACCTACTAGCTTTCCGCCCGCGGCTTCGCCCGCGTGGAGTTCGGTTATATCGCGCTTTTCAGATTTCCCTCGGGAACATCAATTTTTTCCGGGATAAAAGGTAGCCTATGTTCTTTCTCAGGGTCTAAAGATTGTCTGTACCAAATTTCATCAAAATCGATTGAGAGGTTTAAGCGGGAAAGCGTAACAGACAGACAGACAGACAGACAGACAGACAGACAGACCGACAGACAGACAGACAGACAGACAGAGTTACTTTCGCATTTATAATATTAGTATGGATTACTTATAGGCAATGCTTGGACAGCTTTCATCTGACATCTCATGGCTCAGAATTTCTTGCACAAACTTAACTAATAACAATTAGTAACAAATTCATAAATTAATTATTGGTCATAACCAATTATATTTAATCACTTGCCCAATATTATACGGGCAGGGCAGTCGGACTTCCTTTTTTTGATAGTCTCTTAGTTCAAGCTAAAATAATAAATTAAATGAAACGTTGGAAGGCAAGCTCTGTTGTTTGGTGAGGTAAAATCCAAAGGGGATGGACATCAGTCGAAAGATAAAATACCTTACAAATGTACACAGAGGAAGATAAAAATGGCTATAGATTTAATTACACAATGTTGTAAAATTCAGTTCATAATGGCTTCATAAATCTATGAGTACACTACAAGAACGTAATTAAATTTTTACTTTCTCGAAACTGGACTGGTATTCTTGCTTCTATTTCTACTTGAGAATTTTCGTACGGTGTACAAATTATACACACTTACTCCAGGTTTTTCTTTAAACTATAACATTCCTCCCTTAACTTGACAGATGAATGATCACCTGATAATATACCTCACTATATTTATAACTATAAATGCCCCAAGTACGGTGCGCCAGTGTGAGTGGCGATGAATACACCTTTTATTTTGGGTGTGAATGAGAAATCATCAAAAGACCTCTCTCGCGCTGGGCGGTAGGACGAGTCAGACTTTTACTGACTAAAACCCACCTGTGGTTCTTCGCATGCGTGTGCGCCAGGGCCATGGTTTCTCATTTGACCAACCCGCAACCCTGACCCAGCCTGACGCCTAACGATGATTACCCCCATACTTGATATATTAACAAGCCTCATGTGATAATTCACTAGGAAAGTAAAAAAATATAGTTGTTATAGAACACAAAGTTTATCTTTCCGCTCTCTCTCTGCCACGGTGTCAGCAGACAAGACGAAGCGGAACTAACTGCGACGTGGGAAGATTTAATTATTAATAATTGACAGATTGTTTTCCATCAACGACAAACTAACAGGGTATATCCTTTATTTTTTGATGATTACTATTGAACTGGTGAACTCACTCGAAAATAGTATTTTGTATTTGTTCGCATAATCAGCCTACTTTTAGGACATAGGCTGTTATCTGGAGGGTTAATCGGTTTCGACTTTTAAATATACAATGATTAAAGAGCCATCAAAGCCTTGAACATGAACAAAACCTTGAACTTGAACCATTGCGCAAGTTTTTCGTTTGTTTCATAACATTATGTTCCCTGATAGTCTTACCGGAAAATAGTTTTACCACCAACCATCATGGAGGTTTGCAACCACCTGAGCCGACATTGAAATTGAAAAAAAAAACCGCGTCACAACAGATTCGATAAAACTTCTATGGCGTTGTAAACGGACGGTTTGGCCTTGTCGGGTCGTTGGCACAACCTAGGTTTTGACGTCAGCCGATTACACGCTAGGCAACTGGGTTGGGCACGCTCGAAATTTTCAAGGTTGACCGTTACAATTCAGAACGATGCTTCCCGAAAATGCGATATTTTGTGCTATAACTGGAGCGGCTGTTGAGGTTTAGGCTGAATGGTTGAAAGGTGGGGATTTCATAACTTTCATTCAGTAGTCGTTGGTTGTGTTACGTTTTCTTAGTTTGCCTTGGAAATATTGAAAGGGGTTGTGATTTTCCGAATATTGAATTGCCTATTTTCGTGTTATGGCAATGCTTATTTATTCTTGTACTTATCAATTATAACTTGAACCGGATGTAATGCAACAGATACACTGGTTTTTGTTATCAAATCTGTAGATCTTTTAACCATGTCTTCTACTAACTGTTTTATGAAAACTTTTGCTTCGTCTTTATTCATTGTATTCCTATAAGTGTCAATATATATCCGTCCTGTATGTGTATATACAAAGTATAACGGTAATGGAATTTATATACTTAAAGGTATGGCTTCTTTAGATAATGTTAAACAATATTGAAAGGGAAAATCCTATCGCTATAGGGTCGGAAATTATAATTTTTTTTACATTCGTAGCAGAAACAAACTTTTCAAGTTTCGAAATAACCACAATAACGTTATCGTGATATCGGCAAATAACGTGGAAAGTTATTGACCTATGTAGTCAGGTGACATGTTTGTTATGATTTGAATTTAAGAAACATGAAACCGAAAATATTGTGTAACAATTGTTAGTATTTTATTCTGATTCTATACCAGCAGTTATATCTTTGGTGCTTAAGGATACAGGGTTTCTTTTACTCATTACATACATTTACCAAGTTACTAGAATCTATTCTGTTTGTTTTAATCTTTATTGTATTATTGTCTGTTAGATAAACTTTAAAGTTTGAATGTTCGTATTTTTATTTTATTGCCTCCATGATTTTGTTAAATTTAATGTTCTTTTTTACTGTTTGTATTTCCTGTGCGTGTAAAATATATTTCTTTATTTTATTTCCTTCTATCAGTCTCATTAAATCACAACTGAAATTAGAATTACTTTCTGACTTAAGACCTGCCTCATTGATGAACTGAACACATAGGTGCCCAACTCGCCAACGAACCTACTTGTACATATATCGCCTTCGGGAATAGCCAGTGAAGCCACATTCCTCGTTTTATGATCTTCGCATATATAGCTGCATATCTTCATTTGCTATATTCACTTCAAACATTTATTGGATTCACCGTGTGTGGTGTAAGGTAGATAGATAGTATTCATGGCTATGAATGAATTTGTTAAGAACGGCTGGATGATGAACTGATGGGGAAATTTGATGAATTATGCCAGTTATATCAGTGTCCATCAGTAGGCGACCCAGGTTTCCTGGTTTATCTGTTATTGCTTCTTTTTTATAATTTTTACTTAGTGTGGTATTATTTTATTCTAGGTACACCGTCTTCACATATAATCAATCTTTCTTGCCGATTCTTACATTTTGGAGGGGCCAACTAGAATCAATTCTTTTTGTAAATGTTTGTCCAAATGTGCCTTTTATTTGGCTATTGAAAATAATTGTTTTGAGTTTGATTTGATATATGACAGGTGTTGTATATTTTATTATTTTTGTCATATTTTAAAAAAGACGCTGTGTATCTTTTACCTCAGTTACCTACTGTGTGTGTTAGTCCCATAAATAGAACAAGCAATTACTAAGGTTAATCCTAGTGGGATCCTAATTTCTATTGGGTAGAATTTTTAAAGTTGACGCCATAACAGGCGACAAATGATTTACTTCAAGAGGATGAGAGCAGCATCCTTATTTAAGCTAAAGCTTATATAAAATATATATTTTGAAGTTAGTATCCTGTGTCATTTCAGACAGGTTGTTTGGGAAGTGGTCATTTTACCCCAAATCTTATTCATAAGTCTGTTGGTCACATGCATTACTACTGAGTATGAGGTTCTGAGTACCATTGCCGGGTCGAGCAGAGTGTTATTGGGTTTTCCATCTGGAATTTCTCTGTTTAGTGGCCAGTTTTAAACATGGGATTGGAACATACCTGGCGAAATGTCCTCTATTTTTCCCGTTGATAAATGCGAGGTGTAGATATACCTCAGATACAGAAAGGTAGATACCTAATACTCCTACTGGAAATCGTTACGGGTTGTTGCAGCCCTCAAAAGTTCAACAATTGTTTCAATTGCAATGCTTCGATATCGCCTTCGGGTTGCGGAGGTCAGACAGTAGTCGCTTCACGGATAATATTGAAGTTTAGCCAAAAATCAGCAGTTAGATTGGTAAAGCGGAACCCAGTCTCCAAAGCTGAAAAAGCTTCGGATGCGGCAGGGATTAACACTGAGATGATGATGATGTAGATATACCTCAGATACAGGAAGGTAGATACCTATACTATCCTCGTACTAAAGGTAAACGTCAGCATAAATCGACGGGAAATACAGGTAGATCGTTACATGATATCACATCAACTGAATTGTTTTGGTCGATTAGACTTTGTTTTAATTCGGTATTGCTCAATTTTAAAAAGAAGAAAGTTACTGATAGAGGTCAGTTACCCCTTCGGGCCTCGGAAAGCTCAGTAAGCCTTTGGGCCCCGCTGTCATTTATAGATCTTTGAGAGGGACGTAGGCATCGTAAACCTAGAATTTTGGAACTTGGAATTTGTCGGAAACAAATATTGAAACGATTTTTTGTATGGGCTTTATTTACACTTTTATTTTGTTATAACATAAAAACCGTAGGTACGTCTTTTTTTTCGTAGTACTTTAAAAATTTGAAAACTGATTGATCTATTTTATATATTTTACTAGCTTTCCGCCCGCGGCTTCGCCCGCGTGGAGTTCGGTTATATCGCGCTTTTTTGATTTCCCTCGGGAATATCAAATTTTTCCGGGATAAAAGGTAGCTTATGTTTTTTCTCAGGGTCTAAAGATTGTCTGTGCCAAATTTCATCAAAATCGGTTGAGAGGTTTAGGCGGGAAAGCGTAACAGACAGACAGACAGAGTTACTTTCGCATTTATAAGATTAGTATGGATTATTTATGTGGGTACACACAGTAAAATACACAGGGTTATGATCATAGACATACTAATAGACATGCCGTACGCGTATAATCTGCAGTAATTTTTTGGTTTGAAAAAAGTGAGAGAGATGGCCTATGCTTTCGGTCCAACAGTATCTCTTTCTTCATAGATGATTGATGATTTTGAAAGAGATAAAGATAGACGAAACTTCGTTTCCTCTCTTTCTTTCGAAGTGCCACAATTCTCATCTCTAAGACATGTCCTTTATGTATGTCGATGGTTATGACAATATTATAATTTGCGTACCAAGGCTGCTTATTGCTTAAGTAATTTTTTCCAACAGACCAGAGAAAGAACAACAGACGACAGCAGGTCAAGCTATCCCAAACTGTCAGATATTCCCAATCAACCGTGAGCCTTAATGCTTTAGAGATGAAGTTGAAAATCTAATAAGGAAATCTGACAGATTGTAGTAGCTTGATATGCTGTCGTCTGTACAACGGATATAATGCAAATAATATGTATTACATATCTTTATCTTCATTTCTGGTATTAAAATTATGTCTATCACTTATTTTAATATAAAGATATAGATGTAGACAGATAAGATCTAACAGTTTGAGGAATTTACACGGCCTAACCAAATTTCCTTTCTTGGTTTACGTAAAATCAATGACCTTCTTATGTTCTGTGTTGAGCTGCTCGATACTGACAGGTGTCTCTTTTTCGTTTGTTCTTTCCTCAAAAGAACATTTATTGCTTGAAGACGCCAGAAGGTTCTCAATGATCCTTGATGCTAAAATGTGGACTGTATTAGGTTTTCGGTTCAATTTATATTTCGAAGGAGATTAGGCTGACAGCGGGTGACCCAGAAAACTATCTTCCACCACCATAATCCAGTGCTACTCACCTGCGTCCCGTCGTTTCGGCAGTCCCAAGAGGCACCAACAATCAGGTTCTGGAGTATCTTCTGAATTTTTTGATGTTGGAGTTCGCAAACGTGGGGGTTCGTGTTCGGATCGGGTTCGATGCTATGATAGTTGGCAACTGTCAATCTTGACAGCTTTATGTGCCCGCGTTCCATGTGCGTTCGGATACACCAACGAATCAGAAACGCAAGCGAGCGCAACTAGCATTACGATTAGTGAGAAAACAATTCAATGGGCCCACACACTACTACTATACTATCTTTATCCGATCATCAGAAGAACATGTCCTCAGATAAAGATAGTATCTGTACTAGAGACTGTACCTCGTGAGTCTATTTCAGCTTTTCTAGCTTTTTTTTATTTGACCTCGTCTAGTTTTTGAAATATAATTGACGTGTAAAAGTGGTTGTATAAAAGTACAAACGTCATTCAAGTCTACTACAACCTGTCAAAATTCTTTATCCGATACTCAACTTTATCGTTACCGCTGAAGGTTCAAAGTTGATTGGGATTGTTTGACAGTTTCGGGTGCAAAAAAAATCATTTATCACTTAACCACTTAGTTTTGCCTTGTTCGTTAGTCAGTTACGCTTTCTTTGATTATTATCACACTTATCGCTTAAAACATATCACGTGCTAGTAAAAAAAAAAACCGTTATTTTATTAGCTTTAGATGTTAAATTGCGGTTAATTTAGCTATAGCTTCCCGGGGGCATCTTGTCTGTCAAGGCAGCGGGTTCTTCTTGTTTTTCTTCAGCCTATAGATGTCCACTGCTGGACAAAGGCCTCCCCCAAGGCTTTCCACGATGACCGGTCTTGTGCTGCCCGCATCCATCGGCTTCCCGTGACCTTCACCAGGTCATCGGTCCACCTTGTTGGGGGCCTCCCTGCGCTGCGTCTTCCGGTTGATCGAAAGAAATACCGTAGTCCCGGGAACACGGGTGGGTTTTAGACATTCAGATTTCCAGCACCGCCTAGGAGAAGACATTGCATTGGATTTTCCACCCAAAAAATGTGCATAGTAGTACCCAGTAACTGGGCTTGAGGGTAAGATAGGTCCGTATAATATTCTGCTGCAACCGCTTAGACCAGAAACTGACTCTAATATGGTAGGGTATAGACTAGCAGATGATGTATGTATTTGATTAATGGGCTCGCGTTTGAATTCGAAGATATGTGAAATCCAGTAATGTGTACTGGGCCTCTGTGGTGGATTATGGCCTACAGAAAAGACACCTGTGTACTAGAAATGGAAACGATTTAGGGTTTATCCATTTTACATTTGGATGAGATCGAAACTTATACGGTTAAAACCGCGGGAAGCAGCTAGTTATATATATTTCAATGCAAAGCGGTAATTGCTGTTCTACCTTCACACAAGAAATTAACAGGATCCCTATTTTTGTTTTCCAAAATTAATCATCACCATTAACCTTTTTATCGTCCCACTGCTGGACAGTCTCCTTTCATACAGAGAATGATAATAATCCAAAATTAATACAACATTTGACTATCGTTGCATGTGTTGGTAGATAGTGCAATAATTTCCGTAAACAGGCACGACGCGGCTCTAGTAGACAAATTACCATGAAGGTAAGTTTGCTACTAGAGAACGTTCTTCTAGAACATTTGCGGCGCCTGTCTGCCATAGCCTGACATTGTACCTCTTACGCTATTTGGCTACAGTTTAGCCAGTTTTTTAAACCTATGATAAAAACGATGTTTACGACTTCATTCTTATTAGGATGCAGAGCTAGCTAGTCGTTTAGTCATAAATCTAGGTCATTAACTTTTTCGTTTCTTTTTCTGTTTGTATATTTTTAATCTGTTCATTGTTGGGGGGACTTCACGCTGGATGAGAAGTCGTTTTTCAATCGTCGTTTGCCTTGTTTACTTTACGGCCATAATTACGGGTGCTTCCTACTTCCTCGTCAGTTATGGACATACGATTAGTTTGGAAGTCGCGTTAAGAATGAATGACAACAAGATTTATCAGGTGTCCCTGCCCGTTCCCTCCTCTACCCTCAACATATGTATACATATACCCGTCCGAAACATAGAGCTTTAGCGCACCAACTACTTTCGGACAGGCTTCATATCTTTGTTGCCAGGCCTCTAGGAACGAGTAGTCGCTGCGTGCGAATCGTCTAGTGTATGCGCTCCACAACATTGAGTTAAGGTTGATAACCTCATTATGCAGCTCATAAACAACTGTCTATTTTAATTGATATCTAGCCATTGATCTGTGGCACTTTATTATACTGTGACTGTGGAGTTGACTGCCATTGGGTTACGTGCTTGCCATTTTGCATCCGTCATTAAAGGACCTTGATAGAAGAGTTCGTTTTGGTAATTTCGGTCGTTGACTTTATCATTGACGTTGGTTACAAGTTCAAGGTGTTTGTCGCACACAAAAATGACTTAGACATTTTCTAGCAGTCAACCAAGGATGGTCCATGGTCTTTTCGTTCATGGTCGCCGCAAGAGACGCCTCGAGACAATATCCATCTCCCGGCCGCCGCCGCCGTAGGCGCGGGTTTGCGGGTAGCGAGCTACCCACTGCTCGCATTACCCATTGTCTCACTAGGCCAGGGCCGACAACGCGTTGTGTTTCATGTGCGCCTTAAAGCGATTTTAGTACATCGTGACGATGCCTGCCGGGGCTGTGGGTTATTTGGAAGAGATACCATGGCAGAAGGAAGGAAAAGTCAGACACACCCTTCCGCCCTGATAAGAGCGGGAGAGGTTGCTAGATAATTTTCCATCTGAAAAAGGGTGGTGAAAACATTAAAATTGTGCTTTGGTTGCATCTAACCGAACCTATTTTTTTAAGTGACTAATTGATTGCTTTAAGAGGCCATGGTCATGAAACGTGTCCCACTCTACTAAAAAAAAATATTGCAAATTTTATCTGTCTGCCTAAAGCACCTGTACCACGCAGACGTATAACGGGAAGCGAGTCGAGCTAGCTACTTAACACTTATTCGGGAGTAGCGAGCGCGACTGTGACAAGCGATTTATCGCTGATATACGTATATGCCAAATATAATAAAGTTCAATTTTCGTTACAATTGCAAACATTTTTATAACCTATCAAGAGTGCTAGTGACTCTAAAATCAGCTTAATTTAACATTGAAGTTAAATTGGTATTTGTTTAAGTTGAAATAACATCAGTTGAAACCAGAATCAGTTGTGCTCTGGCTGTGGAGAGTATGTCATGCTCACTCAAATGTCTCGTTGATGGTGGCGTGTGTGTTGGGTTATTGGGTTCCCTTCAATATGGTTGAGCTGAATGATGCTGATCCATACGTCATGTTCGTGAACGGACGCCGTCAGTGGGGACTGGTCTTCTGTTAGCTGCCATGGCGTATTTTAATTTCTGAATTGATTTTTGTGTGTTTTCTATGGACGCTCTCAGCGTACAATATATTTCTGCATCGTTCTCACACGGTTGATTTCAACATGAGTGATGTAATCATATAATTGTAAGCAAGCTATTGAAAATTTAAAAGAGTGTCCATGGAGTTTCTTGCCCGTTCTTCTCCATGGTACCTACTCTTTGGAATGGGCGACTAGCTTCATCTTCTTGACTGACCGACCTTCTGACAATTCAAAAGTGCCTGTAACTGGTTTATTTGAAATAAATGATTTGATTTGAAACCGAGTTTTGGACGTTGCGCACACATGGAATCAATCTATGTTAGTCGTAAGGGCTGGCTATGAGGTCCTGCACCATAGCTGACTATAGTGACTATTACTTAGTCCATTGCTCCATATGTTATCTCAAGAACATAAATGAATGATGTTAAACCGTAAAATGAGGCCTATGGGTGGTTTTTTTTTTTATACGTATTATAAAGTAGCGCTTGACCGCATTCCTGCCTGATGGTAAGCAGTGATGGTAAAGCGCACTAGTTTATTAAGAGCCTATTCACCCTAGCCTGGTACTGTGAAGAGTGTTATGCAATTACACTGCTGGTTCCGATTCGAGTGAAGTATGAGTTTTCCCTTCTGGAATATCTTAAGAAGCTGCCTGGAGTCTAGACTTGTGCCTAGTTGATGTCAAAATACTAGGTCCCTTACGACATGGAACTCAATTATAATATGTGAATTAGTGAATACGTATTATTGCTACACAGAGGACGTTACACAAGATTACGCAACACACGACGCCATCGCGACAGGCCAAGACGAAGATGACGGGACAAGCTTGACTCCTACCGTTGGGACTAGCTTCGCAAAATACAGAGTTGTGTAGAAAGGGCAGAGGGAGGCCTTTGACATGAAGTAGTAGAATTACAGGCCAGTTAGTTTGAATTTACGGTACCAATAAGGACCAATTTGATACAAATAGCAATAACATTCTCTCATATCTTGGCTCGACAGCCTTCGTGGCGTAGCGGTAGCGAACGCGGCCGTTGCGCAAGGAGGCGCGGGTTCGATCCCCGCACAGTGCAAATATTTGTATGCATGAATATGAATATTTGCACTGGTCTGGTCGTGCCTCGGTAAGCACGTTAAGCCGTTGGTCCCGGTTGCCATACGAACATCTCGCTGGCCTTTTGAGTAAGCTTCCAGCGTACGGCATTTCCCCTAGCCTGACTGGCTGGGTAAAAGACTTCCTGACTGAACGGTCCCTCCTAGTTGTTGTCGATGGATGCTCTTCTGAGCCCATGTCAACTAATGCCGGTGTTCCTCAGGGGTCTGTTCTCTCTGCAACTCTGTTCCTGCTGCATATTAACGATCTGCTAATGCCTGGTATCTATGGGTATGCATATGACAGCACAGTTGTAGAGAGATACCTGCCGGGTGCTCGGGCTAGTAGGGAATGAATCCGGTCCGAAAGAGAGGCCATGGTTGAGCGAACGAGTGTTGCGCTGCAGGCAGTCTCCGAATGGGGCAATGCCAATCTTGTAGCATTCAATGCCGCCAAAACACAGGCGTGTCTTTTCACCGCCAAAAGGAGCCCGTTCACCTTGGCTCCTACTTTTCGGAATCTGTCCTTGGAGTGTTCCGACCGCCTTCAGCTTTTGGGAGTTGAGATTTCCTCGGACCTTAACTTTGGGCGGTTCATTGAGTCCAAGGCTAGGGTGGCTGCCAGGAAGCTTGGCGTTATCGCAAAGGTCCGGCAGTACTTCACACCTGGGCAGCTTCTAATGTTATACAAAGCACATGTCCGTTCGTGTGTGGAGTACTGCAGCCACATTTGGGCTGGTGCTGCCAAGTGTCACCTGGCCACTTTGGATTCAGTGGAGAGACGTGCAAGGAGGCTGATTGGTGATCCTGATATAACTCGAGTTGGTCTCCAAAGCCTAGAGCACAGGCGTAGAGTAGCCAGCCTTTCGGTGTTCTATAGGATGCATTTCGGGGAGTGTGCGATGGAATTGCATGATTTAATTCCCCCATCTCCGTTCCACCAGCGGACGACCCGTCGTACGGCTGGTTTCCACCCTTACGTTGTTAACACCTCTACGATCCGGACGAAGCGTTTCGCCTCCTCCTTTATACCGCGTACATCGAGGGACTGGAATAATTTGCCAGCGGCGGTGTTTCCGTCGGACTACAATTTGAGTGTCTTCAAGGCTAGAGTGAATAGGCTCTTAATAAACTAGTGCGCTTTACCATCAACGATTGCGTCACTGCTTACCATCAGGCGGGATTGCGGTCAGGCGCTGGTTTATAATATAAAAAAAAAAAAAAAAAAATCTCGTGGCAGTCGTTACGGGTGTTGGAGCCCTCAAGAGTCTAACAATTGGTCTAACTGCAATGCTTAGATATCTCCTTCGGGTTGCGGAGGTCAGACGGCAGTCGCTTCACGGAAAATATCGAAGTTTAGCCAAAATCAGCAGTTAGACTGGTAAAGCGGACCCCAGACTCCAAAAAGCTGAAAAAGCTGCGGATGCGACTGGGATTAACGCTGAGATGATGATGATGATTCTCTCATATCTTGGACACCAATGACACAATTCACAGAAGGTGAAGGAAAACATCTTGAGGAAACCTGGACTTTGAAGTCTGAAATCACTAACCCGCACTGAGCAACCGTGGTGGCTCAATTCTCCTTTGTATGAAAGGAGACCTGTGCCCAGCAGTGGGACGATAAAAAAGGTTGAGAATAATGGTGATGGAATAGAGGATGAATGGAGATGAGGGCTCAGGCACTAGGACACCGAGTGTGATTTGTAGATGGCGTAGAACCTAAAACAGCGAATACGTGTGGGTGACGTCTTCGAATTTTTTTGGTCCTACATCATGGTGGTTTCCTGGCGATGTTTTCCTTCATCGTTTTATTATGTACATAATTGATTACTAAATGTGACAAAATTGACCAACCATATGCGTTACACGTACACACTTAGAAGCTTTAAGGATTTTCCCAACTGCATTTTCCGCCTGCAAAGTATTCGGTGTTTTGCAAATATTTAACTAAAATTTTGAGTAGATATCTTGTTCTACCGTTCTAGACGCAGCGTAGGGAGCCCCCCAACAAGGTGGACCGATGACCTGGTGAAGGTTGCGGGAAGCCGAGGGATGCGGGCGGCACAAAACCCGTCATCATGGAAAGCCTTCGGGGAGGTCTTTGTCCAGCAGTGGACCTTTATAGGCTGAGAAGCAGACGATCTTGTTCTAGCTGCACCTGAGAATTTCGGAAAACATATTTTTGTTTGTAAAACAAAACTAGCCATAGTTATTCCTTTCAAATATCAACAGCCAGAGAAAGTCCCGTCAAAATCAGTGTTACCATTTGGGGACAAAAACCATAGACATAAGTAATTGTTTTTAAATTATTTTATTTTTAGTAAAAATTTGTTATTTTGACATTACAAATAAATGCATGAATTTTAATATGAATGAAATAGTATTGCATGTATGCTTAGATGTCATCAGCATTGCAGGTATGGTGTAGCTAATAAATAATGTAGCTATTATGTTTTGTATGATAATTAGCTGCATTATGAGCAAGTCGTAAAAATTTAACATTGGCCATGCTATTGTGTTGTTACAGAATAGAATAGAATTTTCGTTAATCATGTAACAATGATCAACAAGATTATTTGGAAAAATTACAACTATGTTAGTAAACCAAAACCAGAAAACAATATTAAAACAACGGTCCGAGTGCGAGTCGGACTTGCGCACGAAGGTTTCCGTACGATTCTTTAAAAACGGCAAAAAATCACATTTGTTGTATGGGAACCACGCTTAATTTTTTTTATTTATTTTTTTATTTTTAGTGTTTCTTGTTATAGCGGCAGCAGAAATACATAATCTCTGAAAATTTCAACTGTCTAGCTATGACGGTTCATGAGATACAGCCTGGTGACAGACGGACAGCGAAGTCTCATGAATACCATTCCGAATATCCGTTTTACCTTTTAGGTACGGAACCCTAAAAATGGCGGTTGTTCACAGCTACAGAGTCCCACGTACGGACGACAGCAGGTCAAGCTACCTGAAACGATCAAATATTGTCAATCAACCTTGAGCTTAATACTAGAGATAAAAATCTAGTAAAGAAATCTGACAGATTTTAGTAGCTTAATGTGCTGTCCTCTGTACACACAGTCCAGGCGAGTCGCAACCATGCTTAAGAAACACTATTGTCATCAATTATAATCATTTTGAAGCTAATCCATTGCTCCATATTTTCGAAAAATGTGTCTGCTCAACAATGTAAATAACGCATTGAATGGTGTTGAACTCATCATCATCATCATTCTCCTGCCCTTATCCCAATTTATTTGGGGTCGGCGCAACATGTCTTTTTCTTCCATACATCCCTATCAGAAGCCATCTCGGCAGTCACCCCCTTCTTAGCCTTCCCCCTTCTTAGTTTCTTTGGTCTTCCCCTACTCTTATAGCCATCAACATTCATAATTAAAACTCTCCTCACGACATTCTCCTCATTTCTCCGTAACACATGCCCATACCATGACAACCGATTTCCACACAACTTTTCAGCTACCGGTGCCACTTTCAGACTTCCTCTTATGTACTCATTTCTTATTCTATCCATTCGTGTAACACCACACATCAACTCAACAACTGAACTGTCAAAATAAAACCCATTGCTACTTATAGTGTGTGGTGCAATTACCCAGTAGGGAAGAGCACCTTTTCGCATTGTTGTGTAAAAGCAATCTAATGTAATGGTGTAGCCCCATCAGTATCCTAAAGGCATCACTAGACGCTTACCACTCTACTTATCACTTGATATTATTGTGTACTAGCTTTCCGCCCGCGGCTTCGCCTGCGTGGAGATCGGTTATATCGCGCTTTTTAGATAAAAGGTAGCCTATGTCCTTTCTCAGGGTCTAAAGATTGTCTGTGCCAAATTTCATCAAAATCGGTTGAGAGGTTTAAGCGGGAAAGCGTAACAGACAGATAGACAGAGTTACTTTCGCATTTATAATATTAGTAGGTATGGATTAGTAAAAAAAAAAACAAAAATACTATATGTCTGAACAATGACCCTTAGAAGTGAACTAGAAACTCAAAATGCATTGCTTCGAATATAGAGCAAGTGAGGTTAAAAGTAAAATTCTATTTATGAAAACTGTTTTATCGTGCTACCAAACCACTTGACTTAAACCTTCCGTTTGCCAACCGCATTATTAACCCTGGCGGTTGAAAAAGTTTGCATGTTTACGATTTTACGAACCACCCCTAACACCCAGGAAATAAGGCCCATCGCATATAACTTCTACCGACAAAAAGGGAACCAGTAACGATAGTATTCCTAACCTTATATATAGATAATTTTTTATGGGTATAAAAAGTAATGATTTATTAGCAATTTTACTCCAAGAAACAAAGTTGAACTTAAATTGCTGTGAGGACAAATTAGAATCTCATCAAAGGATATAATTATGCCTTTTTGCAAACATTTAAAGGGCCATTTTTGATTCCGTATGTCTAATAAAAATATACGCAAATGTTGCCAATTAATGTGACGATATGTTCCCTCGTTCGTGGAAGTTGCGATAGTACTGATCATATGTATTTGTTAAACAAGGATTAACTGGCAAGTGGCAACTCAAAAAATGTTTCCACGAAATGGGGCAAAATGAATGCTGTCGTAGCCCTTTTAAACAAAGGGCAATGGAAAGAGCTATGCTAGGAGTTTCTCTGCGTGATCGAATCAGAAATGAGGAGATCCGCAGAAGAACCAAAGTCACCGACATAGCTCTGCGAGTCGCTAAACCCAAGTGGCAGTGGGCAGGGCACATTGCTCGTAGAACCGATGGCCGATGGGGCAGCAAGGTTCTGGAGTGGCGGCCACGTACTGGAAGACGCAGCGTAGGGAGACCCCCCAACAAGGTGGACCGATGACCTGGTGAAGGTCGCGGGAAGCCGATGGATGCGGGCAGCACAAGACCGGTCATCGTGGAAAGCCTTGGGGGAGGCCTTTGTCCAGCAGTGGACATCTATAGGCTGAGGAAGAAGAAGAAGCCCTTTTAAAAACACTCTACATACAGAAGCCACTTCGTTTGTGCCTAATATCAAGTAATTGCCACAAAACCTGACCTTTCCTTATTTTTTCTCACCGAAAGAAATTAAATCGTTAGAAAGAATTTGTTAACGAAGTTTGTTCGCTCGTAGTTACATTATTCTTACAAGAAACACAGGTAGACAATCCTGTCCTAAATCCATGATTATATACACCTACGTTACTACCACAAAACAGTGTTTAGCAGTTGTTTAGGCTCAACACCTTTTAAAACCGATATTTTATAAGCACTTTGACGTAACAATGATAGAGATAGAGACACACGTTTAACAAAGGTTTTGTAGCAGGACCCCTAGCCTTTTCAACAAATCTATCAGAAAACAAATCATTAAAGTAGCAATAGATAGCAATATCGAACAATTAGCTTTCCTTTCATTAATTAGCCCGCGGCTTCGCCCGCGTGGAATTCGGTTATATCGCGCTTTTTAGATTTTCCTCGGGAATATAAAATTTTTCAATACAAGGTAGCCTATGTCCTTTCTCAGGGTCTAGAGATTGTCTGTGCCAAATTTCATCACAATCGGTTGAGAGGTTTTAGCAGGAACGCGTAACAGATAGACAGAGTTACTTTCGAATTTATAATATTAGTATGGATTCTAGTTACAAAGTGTCTACGAAGCAAAAGTTCGAAATGCTTTTCACTCGCTCTCTGATAAAATGGGCCGCCAACGTCCCACGCAAAAATTGAACATTCCACCCGCATTTATGGGTAATGTACAATAATGTTCATTTTGGTCGTGAATCGCACGTGCGAGCGAACTTTGTGGTCTCATAGCGGTTACTGGGGTGATATTTATAGGACAACCAGAAATAGCGAATTATGATCAGATTATGTACAGAAAAATACATTCGACATTTGCAAATATTTCGATGGAAGGACATGGACTATGCGAATCATAGTAATGGTTAGAAAGGGGGATATCAACCGAGCCGCCAGCGACTTCGTTCGCGTGGTGTTAGTTATGCTCCGCTCCTATTAGTCGCAGCGTGATGTTGTATAGTCTAAAGCCTTCCCGGATTAATGGGATATCCAACGCAAAATGAATTTTTCAAATCGGACCAGTAGTTCCTGAGATTAGCGCGTTCAAACAAACACTTTAGCTTTATTTATATTAGTACAGAGTAGCGGCAGCCCGCGACTTTGTTCGCGTTGAGTTAGTTATTTGAACATTTTATTTTAACCCCAAAATATACAGCATACATTTTAAATTTTTGTTATGCTTCGCTCCTATTGGTCACAGCGTGATATTATATAGCCTAAAGCCTTCCTGGATTAATGGGCTATCTAAAGCAAAAATGTTTTTTTCAAATCGGACCAGTGCTTGAGATTAGCGCGTTCAAACAAACTCTTCAGCTTTATATATTAATATAGATGGAAGAAAAACACACGTTGAAATACCAAATAAACAAATTAAGGACAGTCGAATGGTGATAAATAATTTGTAAATATTTTGTTGTGTTTACCTCAGAGAATGGTCAACATTTGAAGTCATTGTGGTCAAATCGCCACTACAGGATTTGATAAAAAAAAAATTAACAATGGTGTTTCATCTGGCGGTGTTAGTGTAGGTACCAACCATGACAATTATAACAATCGAACCAAAGGGTCAAGTCGTGATTTATGATTGATTTTACACTGCGAAGAACCTTTTACTACTATAATCCATACTAATATTATAAATGCGAAAGTAACTCTGTCTGTCTGTCGGTCTGTCTGTCTGTCTGTCTGTCTGTCTGTTACGCTTTCCCGCTTAAACCTCTCAACTGATTTTGATGAAATTTGGCACAGACAATATTTAGACCCTGACAAAGAACATAGGCTACCTTTTATCCCGGAAAAATTTGATGTTCCCGAGGGAAATCTAAAAAGCGCGATATAACCGAACTCCACGCGGGCGAAGCCGCGGGCAGAAAGCTAGTTATAAATAAACAAGAATGTTAAACTTGACCACACAAGGCGGACACTCCAAAAATCCCCAAATCACTCAACGTCGACACATGTCTTGATAGAATACAATCAACTGATTTGCGCACGTCATAACATAATTCTATACTAGTATATAAAGCTGAAGAGTTTGTTTGTTTAAACACGATAATCTGAAGAACTACTGGTCTGATTTGAAAAATTCTTTCAAAATTATTTTGCGTTGGATAGCCCATTGATCCAGGAAGGCTTTAGGCTATTTAACATCATGTGTATAACATCAGCTGTGACCAATAGGTGCGGAGCATAACAAAAAATTAAAATGTGTGCTGTATATTTTGGGGTTAAAATAAAATGTTCAAATAACTAACTCCACGCGAACGAAGTCGCTGGCGGCAGTTAGTCTCATTTCAACATTAAACATCCGTCTATCAGTTCTTTGATTTTGAGACTAGCAACTGATCTAGAGGGTGAAAGTTAGCAATCTCCGTTTTTAAACGAAGCTCTAAAGTCATACTATCGGTCTTACCAAGGGTTATTGTGTTGGTCAGCAACTTTGTTATGGAGGTCAATAGGCAGCTTGATAGGCGCTCTACATAAAATAGCGGTTTTCTGCCGTATCCTGTTAGACTAGAAGCTGACTCCAATATATGTAGCTGTGAAAGGACTAGGCAGTAAAACATTCAGAGTCGCCCTGTCAAAAAGTGAACAGAAATCTTGAAGCATTAAAACCACGGATCATCACTATCATCACCATTTCAGCCGAAAGACGTCCACTGTTGGATATAGGCCTCCCCCAAGGATCTTTTCGACGACCGGTCGTGCGCCTCCCGCATCCAGCGGTTTCTCGAGACCTTTACCAGATCGTCGGTCCACTTTGTCGGGGGTCTACTCACGCTGCGTCTTCCGGTGCGAGGTCGCCACTCGAGAACCCGTCCACCCCATCGAGCAACGGTCCTACATGCAATGTGCCCGGCCCACTGCTAATTAAGTGTTCCTATTCTTCGGGCTATGTCGGTTACTCTCGTTCTTCGGCCGATCTCCTCATTTCTGATTTGATCACGCAGTGAAATCCCAAGCATAACCCTCTCCATTTCCGTCTGAGTGACATTGAGCTTTCTTATAAGGCCCATTGTTTGCCCAAGTCTCGGTTCCATATGTCATCACTGGCAACACACACTGGTCGAAGACTTTTCTCTTGAGACACTGCAGTATTTCGGACGAGAAGATTCTACGTAGCTTCCCGAAACCACGGATACCTATTATCTATTTAAATAAGGCGTAAAATCGACTGAAATCAATGTGGCCAATGTCATTAATGTCACCTTCAGATCGATATTATATAAACATCATGTGAGAAAACCCCTGACATATGTATATGAAGTAAGTACAACAGAAAACTCCAAGACTAATTCTAGTTACGACCCACTCATTCAGTCCTGTTGGGCGCCGAATCAAATTAGTATCAAATGGGGTGTACATAACACAATTACACAGACAAAATAAATGCGATTGCTCCATGTTACTCCTACATCGTGAAACTTCGCGTACTCTTAGCATAAAAGATGCTTGCTTTTCTTGGCTCCAGTGAATGGATGAATGAATGATACCGCTTCGGTTTTGAATTTGAGAGTCTCAATGGTGTGGGCGGTAGGTTTTCGTTTTTGTTCAACAGTTTGTCATCCATCATTATGAGAGTGGGAAGATTTGGACGTTTTACACAATATTATACAACACACTATACAACTCTTTCTGCGAATATAAGGTGTCTAATTTCTCTTTCGGGAGTTTGTTGACAGAGCTAGTTTACAAAAAAGCGAATTTAGGAAAGTTTTGCTCAGTCTTCATTTCAACCGCCAATTGGTGAGGTCCCTTTTTCAAATTTATTGTGTTCGGTTAATATGGGGAAGAAGTGAGAGTATTCCTGACAAAATGGGTTTTTCTATGTAAGTATAATATAGAGTTAGAACTTTTAGCTTTTAAATTTAAAAAAATATTTATAGCTCTTTTATTATTATGTCCATCCATCTAGGAACGCAACGCATTTGACAGCCTCCGTCGCGTAGCGGTAGCGAACGCGGCCGTTGCGCAAGGAGGCGCGTGTTCGATCCCCGCGCAGTGCAAATATTTGTATGCATGAATATGAATATTTACACTGGTCTGGTCGTGCCTCGGAAAGCACGTTAAGCCGTTGGTCCCGGTTGCCATACGAACATCTAGTGGCTGTCGTTACGGGTTGTTGGAGCCCTCAAAAGTCTAACAATTGGTCTAACTGCAATGCTTCGATATCGCCTTCGGTTGTGGAGGTCAGACAGCAGTCGCTTCATGGAAAATATCAAAGTTTAGCCAAAATCAGCAGTTAGACTGGTAAAGCGGATCCCAGACTCCAAAGCTGAAAAGCTACTGATGCGACTGGGATTAACGCTGAGATGATGATGATGATGATGATCTAGGAACGCAAGCGTAGTTTTTCCTTCGATCGAGTCGCTGTTATTAGTTGGCAACGAACTCCTCAACCATGAACGAATGACAGCAGGTCAAGTTACCCGAAACTGTCAATCCCAATCAACCTGGAGCCTAATTGCTTTAAAGATAAAGTTGAAAATCTAATAGAGAAATTTGACAGATTTTAGTAGTTTGATGTGGTGTCGTTTGTACCTAATACTTGTGCAATATCCAGAAACAGATGTCCACACAATCACACAAAATAATGTTAATGATTACTTTTGTTTTAGGGTCATTACCGTAAACCCTTCAGCCATTGTTAACATTTTACAATACAATAGAGGTATCATCAAATACGACACTGAATTGTCACCTTGACATGTGCTAACTAAATATTGTTGTCGTACTTTAGTATCCATTGCGCCTTTTGCCCAGAAGACGGGCTTTATACTTCAAGGTGAGACGTCAATGGATGCTGAAATGGGTTATGGGAGAATTTGGTGTAACGATTTGGATTAAATTACTGTGTCTGTGGGAAGGACTTGTGAGGTTGTTGATAAATGAATGGGCTTATGCAATGGCAATGACAATTTACAGTACCTACATATTTCTAACTTACCTATATTTAAATTTTATTTACATTTCAAATTGACGTTATGTCAAGGTAAAGAAACATCAACTTTATTTTAATGGTAAATAAGTTGATTTAAGACTGACTATTGAAAGTTATAAAAACGTTTGAAGTTGTAGCGTAAATTGAACTTTAGTGTGTAAGAATTAGAGTTATTTTTCCTCAAACTCATATTTGTTTACATTTTTGGCAAGTATGTCGCAATGATATGATATGTAAATTTACAGCTGCTACTGAACGTAGTGTGGTTGTACAGACGACAGCTCAAGCACATGCTACTACAATCTGTGAAATTTCTTTAAAACATTTTCAGCCTTATCTTTAAAGCATTAAGGCTCAAGATTGATCGGGAATATTTGACAGTTCGGGTAGCTTGACCTGCTGTCATCCGTACATACCTATATACATTATATTGTGTTCATTGAGTGTCTTAGCAAGGTGAAGTCTTTGAACTTGCGTTGCGTGCTTTATAAGATGACGCTAAGAAGATGGCAACGCCATGCTTTTTTTTTTCTTTTTGTTTGGATTGGAAATCATCAAATGAACTCTCCAGCTCCGGAGCGGAAGGGCGTGTCAGACTTTTACTGTTCCTTCACTTGCCTGTAGGCCAGGGCCACGGTTTTTAACGCCATGCTTCTTTCTGTTCTTTTTAACCCTACGATATGAATAACTCCTGAATCGTGGATGCGCTTATAAACATTCAAATTCACATACACAACTAATTATACATCATTTGTTCACATACGTACATGTATTTGTTCCGTGACGGAAACGAACCCCGCGACACGCAGCGCGGTAGTAAATCGCTTAACAATTGCACCAACCGTACCGTCAAACGACTAAAAAAATACATTTATTATATTGTGCATATTATACTGTGCCAGTCCTGCTCCACAGCCACAGAAAATTTTGTAGGTTTGGAAGAGATACAATTCCTCATTTTTGTTGTTTTCCAAATATTCCTTTTTTATTTTATTTATTTCAACATTGTGCATAATATTTTGCTATCATGATTTTGCAAGTAATAAAGGTAGTATTGTATTATTAATGTAAAAGCACTTTTCAAGTTTGTGAATGTGGGGCACCATGGACTATGGCATAGAATAAAGAGAGGGAAGTACGTTATCTTCATACAAACGGACCGCGCGCGGCTTGTATGTGTGCGCCATAGTATTTATGCGTCGCCGCACGCACACCTAAACACAATATTAGAGTGCCTATGACTGCGCTAGTCGCGGCTAGCACGGAACGAGGTTCGCGCGTCACGGCTTTTCGGCACATTATACTCTGTTTTTTAATCTCGTAGACTAAATTGACACATGCAAATGTCAAATTTACATTATTAATTTTGTATTATTACGTTTTTAATAAGTACCTACACATTATTTCAGGACAACTTATTGCAAAAAAACGATACTTGATTTTACGAACGCTAAGTTTCGGCACTATTTAAGAATTGCAATAAACTGCCAACACTCGTAATATCAGTTTAGTCTACGAGATTAAAAAACAGAGTAAGTATAGCTTTTAAAAAATGATCACATAAACTGCAAAGTTGGTATGTCTATTTATGAACAAATAAAAGACTTATATTTTTCAAATTATATTTCTAAAAGTTATTTACAAGGATACGGATATATTACACATTAAAGTTTAATAACAACGCGTTTCGTAATAGTCGAAACCAAAGAAAGTAGGTATTTTTCTGTAGCTAATTTGTAATTTTGTATTAAATGTGTGATTCAATAGATGTTATGTTTGTATTATTTATATTTGTATTAATTAAAAATAAAAATAAATATGGTTCTTTATGTTTACAAAACTAAAAATAAAAATTACAAAAAAAAATCTGACTAGTATATGTAAACTAAATACTAAGCAAATAATTTAAACATAAGCTCTTAGTCTATAAATATTTGTTAGCGGTTTGGGCGACAACCGTAACCGACGAAGCGCGGACAGTTGTCAACCCTAAGACAGTAGGCAATTAAATCGCGGATTGGGTCGCAGATAACCTACTTCCTCTCTTTATTCTATGACTATGGTTTGTTTTTTATTTATTTTTTTATACTATATATAACTTGTTTGACATTACGAGATTGGCAGTTGAGAGTTTGTCATGCTCACTCAAATGTCTTGCTCATGGTGGCGCGTGTTGTTGGGTCATTTGGTTCCCTTCAAAATAGTTGAGCTAAGTGGGGCTGATGCGCGCGTCATGCTCGTGAACGGGGGCCGTCAGTGGAGACTGGTCATCTCTTAGCTGCCAGTGGGCTTAATTCATTTTCTATATTTTAATTATTTTTATAATTATACATTGTGCTCACATAATAGAAGCAACATAAATATGTAGCGAAGAAATGTAATGTCCCATATATTATGATTTTAAAAGAGTGTCCATGGAGTTCCTTGCACGTTCTTCTCCATAGAGATCTACGCTTTGGAATGTGCAATTTAGCTTCACTTTTCTTGGACTGACCGACATTGACTATTCAAAAGTACCAATTGATGGTTAATTTGAAATAAACAATTTTGATTTGATTTGATTTGATGTGCTTGCATATTAGCCTTTTCGCAGACGAACAGTTAACGCTGAAATTATTTATTTTGCTACTACAACAATTAAAATAAAGAATAGATAAATGTTTATCTAAATTTCAAGTTAAGGATTGCATCTCTGCTTACCATCAGGCAGGATTGCGGCCAAGCACTAGTTTATAATTATTTAAAAAATAAAAAAATATTAACTTTATTTTGATTTCACTGAATGGCACCATTGAAATAGGTAGTTATAAAAATAATAAAAATATTTGAAGTGCTAATTGAGTAGGAACTAAAGTTGTTTTTTCATAAACTCAACGTTTATTTACATTTTTGGCGAATATGTTGCAATATTATTTTAGATATTAAGTGTACAGTCAACAACATACTCAGTTTTAGCATAGAATAAAGAGAGGGAAGTACGTTATCTTCATACAAACGGACCGCGCGCGGCTTGTATGTGTGCGCCATAGTATCTATGCGTCGCCGCACGTACACCTAAACACAATATTAGAGTGCCTATGACTGCGCTAGTCGCGGCTAGCACGGAACGAGGTTCGCGCGTCACGGCTTTTCGGCACATTAGCTTTTAAAAATGATCACATAAACTGCAAAGTTGGTATGTCTATTTATGAACAAATAAAAGACTTATATTTTTCAAATTATATTTCTAAAAGTTATTTACAAGGATACGGATATATTACACATTAAAGTTTAATAACAACGCGTTTCGTAATAGTCGAAACTCGAAACCGAAGACAGTAGGTATTTTTCTGTAGCTAATTTGTAATTTTGTATTAAATGTGTGATTCAATAGATGTTATGTTTGTATTATTTATATTTGTATTAATTAAAAATAAAAATAAATATGGTTCTTTATGTGTACAAAACTAAAAATAAAAATTACAAAAAAAAAACTGACTAGTATATATAAACTAAATACTAAGCAAATAATTTAAACATAAGCTCTTAGTCTATAAATATTTGTTAGCGGTTTGGGCGACAACCGTAACCGACGAAGCGCGGACAGTCGTCAACCCTAAGACAGTAGGCAATTAAATCGCGGATTGGGTCGCAGATAACCTACTTCCCCTCTTTATTCTATGGTTTTAGTTTACAAAATAGCGAGAGTCTTCTGACGTTATCAAAAGTTGCTTTACCAATCTAACTGTGGTGTTTTAGCCTTTCTATGTGTTTCTGTAAGTTTTTATTTATAACTAGCGGCCGCCAGCGACTTCGTTCGCGTGGAATTAGTCATGCTCAGCTCCTATTGGCAATATGTACGGCTGCGTTAGCTCCCGTTTTCGCAACATTTTTTGTTACTGCTCTGCTCCTATTGGTCATAGCGGGATGTTATATAGCCTAAAGCCTTCCTGGATTAATAGGCTATCCAACGCAAAAAGAATTTTTCAAATCGGACTAGCAGTTCCTGAGATTAGCGCGCACAAACAAACAAACAAACTCTTCAGCTTTATATTTTAGTATAGATTAAATAGGTAAATAATTTTATAGATTCTTTTTGTCATTGTTCGGTACAATCAAAGCAGCAACCATCATTAATCTCTTCACCAACCTGTTTTTTTTTTTAATAATTAGAAACTAGTGCTTGATCGCAATCCCGGCTGATGGTAACCAGTGATGCAATCGTTGATGGTAAAGCGCGCTAGTTTATTAAGCCTATTCAATTAAAAAAGTCAGTGAATAGGAAGGAAGACGGCAGTTAAGCGAATTGATGCAATGTTTAACACGACCAACGACGCTGCGCCAGAGGGAGATTGATCTAGAGACCACGTCCAAACTCCCGACGCAACAACATTTGGTGCATCTTTCCTGGCACACATTGCAACACAACTGCTCAGACCCGTCCTCTATACGGCTTCACCAGACATGATCATGATGGCTTCACAGAACACGTCGAATCGCTTTGCCAATATTATGGCTTACAACCAAGTTGACTGGTAGAAAATGCCTAAAGCATTAAGTCTGCCTTTGTATGTTTTGGTTTGCGAAACGATTAAATAAATAATCGTACCTTTCTGTAGCAGAAATTTGGCATTACCGTAACTGCAATCTGTAACCAAAACGATTACAACCACATACTTAAAATATCTTACAAATCGAAGTAACGGACCCGTGCAGATGCCAATAATAAACATGGCGGATTTCTCGCAAAAAGCATTACACCATTAGACAGAATCGAATACTTACACTACACATGTTTTATACATTTTCCCCTTTAGTTTACACATTATTAAAATACCGAACATTTTACTTGTGCATACAGTCTCAAGTCAGACTGTCTACGAATGAAAACAAACCCTTCTACCTAGTATACAGAGCTCCATTTTCCTTGTTACATCGTCAAGATTTCCTTTGCATTGGAATTAAGGCTTTATGCATTTAGAAATAGAGCTATTTTCAATTTTCCATATACAGGGCGTACTTTTATCACGTGCAACAACATAAAGCGCACTGTATAATTGATTTTCTTTTGATAAAAAATCGTAGTGAATTCGCATACTATTAATATTTAACGTTTATAATTTGATTATTTCGCACCTGACGATATGGAATTATGTTTTACTTTGATGCTAAAAAGGTGCAAGCAGAGTTGCAAGCTGCAAAAAATGTACGGGTATTATTATACTGCATTTTTATTCGTGTTGTCAGAAATGTAAACAATATGCTGGGCTAAAAACGGCACCCATTTCTTGTTGCTTTCAATAAACATTGTTTTATTTAAATCAATCTGTCTTGAAGTAGCCGCGACGTCATTCAATAAAAAGTTTAGAAATAATTAGTTAATCCTATTTGTTTTAATTTTAAGATAAAGAGAAATAAAGTAGCCCCTAAGCCGTTGGTCCTGGCTGCTATTCTAAGATTGTGCTGGTTGTTACAGGTAATCAGAAGGGGCGTTACCTATTAACTGGGATGTGGAAATGTGGAGGTAAGGTAAAAAAAGCCGTGTAAATTACAGGTAGACTGTTACCAAATCCCAATTTGGAGGCATGAGGAACGGGATGTAAAGTTCACTCATCCTCCATAGAAAAGGAAGGATGGCAAGTTGTATGCATGTTAGTTGCACGGTAAACTCTGATTGCGAGATGTAGAATTCGGGTGACATCAGTATGACGCGTTGACCATGGCGACCATGTGGCGGCCGACTATGTTGGGTGTAGCTACCGCCCAACATAGTCGGAAAAGGGCCAGGCATATAATAATGAAGTATAGTTCTTCGCGGATATAAATAAATCGGCCTGCCATTTGCTTACTAGCAAGAAGTTAATCATGACATTTTTATATAAAAGTTTTATATCATCTTCTACCGTTTAAAACAAAAAATGGCGACAGGTGAAAATTATTAATGGTTTTCAATTATGGATGCGGTGTTCTTGTTAGGCAAAGGATTTGTTTTTGCGAGATTATTGAAGCTTAAAGCATTGGCTGTTGGATTGTTTTTATGTAAAATGGAACCTGTACTTATTATGTAAATATTTAGTACGAACATTTCCATTTCTTTCAAATTTACTTTTTATTAAGAACATGAATAATATGTTTACTGATTATTCTCTGTACTGTAACTGTTTTATAGGTAAGTACTGAATAATCTCTTATTTATGTTATGTTGATTTATCAATATACAAACAACTTTTACTTCAAAAATATATCTGGTTATTTGACATTAAAATAGTAGTATAGAAAATATACCAAACTGTCATGAAACCGTCAGAAATGATCCAAAAACCCTGTCTTACTTAGGGATTTTGAAAAGCGAAAAATGAAATAGAATGTGCATTTTGACTCTGAAAACAGCTGCACATAGAAAATCTAAAAGCATCTAACTGGCCAAAAATAAAAAAAAAAATAAAAAAAATCAGCTAACGCATTTTGAAAACAAAAAAAGTTTAGTGCTAAGCAGTTTCAAGTCGCACTTTTTGTTAACGAACTTTTTGCGTAACTAAAAGCATGTTGAACTCATCATATGATGTCTTGGACCACTTAGAACTGGTTCTAACCTGGGTCACCAACCTTTTTGATCGCTGAGGTGAAGGTAGGCTGTAGGCATCAGTTAGATCTTGGAGAGGCCATGTCCAGGGGAGTGAAAGATGCTGTGCAAGTTTAACATGATATTTTGTGGACAGCTGTAATACTTAAAAGTTGAGATATATATCAAATAAGGGGCTGTATATTTTGCGTCACTTGTCTTTACTGAGCTTCTACAAAGGTGTTGGTGGCGGGTGGCTAAAGTCGGAACTAATGACATCATTTGAAAAATACTGTGACAATGCCCTGTTAATGTCACTTAGGTGTCAAAATAACCTTCTAACGTTCAACTTCAGATAAAACTAATATATGTGATATAAGACAAGCCACCAGCCTCTCAAGTATGAGTGCGCGGGTTCGATTCCAGGTCAGGCAAGTACCAATGTAACTTTTCTAAAGTTATATGTACTTTCTAAGTATATCTTGGACACCAAAAACTGCAGGTGAAGGAAAACATCTTGAGGAAACCTGGACTTTAAGTCTGAAATCGCCAACCCGCATTGAGCAAGCGTGGTGATTACGCTCAATCCTTCTCTGTATGAGAGTAGACCTGTGCCCAGCAGTGGGACGATAAAAAGGTTGATGGTGATGTGATATAAGTAATATAAATGGCGGCTAACAGCTTACGTATGTTTAACCAACTAGCAATAATAAGTAATAAAGTTGCACAAATAATTTTGAACGAGAAAACTCCATCGTTTGTTCTAAAATAAAATTTGCATTTAAAAACTAGAGATAAACTTACTGATATCATAGCAACTTAACGCCTGTAATTCCGGATGGATTAGGGAAAGGTATACCTAAAGTTGACCCTTTATGCGTTTCAACTGGCTGGCTGATAGGACTAAATAAATATTTATATTCTGTTCTGTTCTTAAGAAAATTTAAAGAATCAGACGTTCTGAATTTAAATTTAGTCTGTGGACTTTGGAGTCGGCGCCATTTTATGATGCGTATTTAAAAACATGGCGCCTAAAAAAAAAACATATTTTTACGTCAAGCGCTGAGTACTTTGACAGGACTAAACTGATATTTATCTTCTATCCTTTTCTTATTGAAATAAAAAGAAAAGATATCCGGAACTTTTGAACAAGGCAATCTGTGCCACTTTTTATTTTCCCCTTCCCTTCTACCTGTGATATGCGAGTGAAATAGCTACTATCAAATGATAAAAAAACCATCAGATCAAATGAAATCAAGGAAATATAATTGAACTATAACGTGCTAAATAGCACCTTAATCGTTCAAATATATTTGTGTATATTCCAACGCGTTTAATTATGTTACTCCCTTGCCCACCATCATCGGTTTCGAATGCCAGGGGAGAAACACATTTCACATGTTTTTCACCGAAAGATGGGGGTCCCTTGTATGAAAATACCGGGTAATATGTATGGGGGATATCTATTTTCTTATTTTCTATATAGTGGTTTTTGTATGGTGTATTGTTGTTTATCAGCGTTCCGTGGAGATTTTGTAATAATTTATGATGAATAGAGGAGATACAAAGTCACGTGGCGATTACAGAGTTCTTTTGGTAGGTTTAACTACTAGAAAGCAGTATACTACTAGAAGCAGTAACGTGTTAAAAGAGTTAGTGTCGTTGGAGTTAAATTATTCCTAAATTAATACATTTGATCCAAATAAACAAAATAAGTACTTAAAAAAATATTAAAAATAGTGGTCGGCCGAGTCACACAGTAGTTGTAGCTCCAGTGATCTAAACCTTCCCATAATGCGATCCGTATCGAGGAGTACCGCTTCCTGAATATCCAACCGCCGATCTTTATCCAACCGCCTAACGAGAGCTCCGAGAAATGTTGATCGAAGCTTTCAGCCGTCAAGCCACTGAAAGCCAAAATGTATTTATTATTAAGCTTTCTAACAGTGAGTGCACTTTTACTTAACGATTTGTACACACTGTTTCACATCAAGCTCTAAATTTCCAGTTTTGTCTGACCTCACATTGTATAAGTTTTTCGTACAATCAAAAGTCAGCTTATACTGGTTAAGTATTGCTTGATGTGCACCCATGCGTAAATTGCTAACTTAAGTCTAAGAGCCTAATTACTAATGAAAAGCACAGCATGCACTACACTATTTAAGTACCTACACTTTAAATTCCATTTCCTGCCAAGGTGCGGCTGTGATAAAGAAATTGCAACTGTATTCTACATTGTTATAAAGATAATTAGATTAAACCCCGTGGCGAAGCATCGGAAGTTTTTGATTTATTTGTAAACAAAACCTAGATAGGTGACTAATAACTCAGGTCTGCACAAAAACGCCTGATCATCCATCTAGGATCGTTCTTAGAATGCGGCTCCGTTTGCCAATCGTCAAGCGTTAAGTTATAACTGCACATTTGCAGAAGGCTCACTTAATTGCATGCAGTAATGCAAGAGTAAGTTTAACAGAAGATAAAAGTAAGAAAATAAAACACAAACTAAGCCATATTTTTAGCATAGGATACATTTTACCCTTTTTTTGTTCGGGATGGGAATTCATCAAATGACCTCTCCCGCTCTGGACGGAGCTGAAGGGCGTGTCAGACGTTTAGGTACTGACTAAAACCCACTTGTTTTTCTTCACTTGCCTGTGCGACGGCTAGGGCCACGGTTTCATATACATTTTACCCTGCAGTCTCAAACATCTCTTTAATACACCACAAACTAGTCTAAGGTCCGTATTACAGAACGTTACTCAAGACTCAAGCATTACTTAAAACTAGTTTCAACCAATCAAATAGCTTCAAACGAGACTTAAGTAGAGCTTGAGTTTTGAGTGACGTTCTGTAATACGGACCCAAGTCAGCTTGTAGTCTATTAAAACAATGACCCCGATTCCCTAGTTCACAAACTAAAACTAAATTTAACTTCAGTACTTCTCTTTCTTTCCATTTCATTAAGAAAGGAAGAGAAGATAAAATATTAGTTTTGTCCTGTCAAATTAAGATAAGGTATGAATTATAGTTTAGACGGATTTTAAAAATATAGCAACTAAACATAATTGAGGGACTGGAACAATTTTCCAGCGGCGGTGTTTCCGTCATACTACAATCTGGGTGTCTTCAAGGCTAGAGTGAATAGGCTCTTAATTAACTAGCGTGCTTTACCATCAACGATCGCTTCGCTTACGATCAGGCGGGATTGCGGTCAAGTAATCCATACTAATATTATAAATGCGAAAGTAACTCTGTCTGTCTGTCTGTCTGTCTATCTGTCTGTTACGCTTTCCCGCTTAAACCTCTCAACCGATTTTGATGAAATTTGGCACAGACAATCATTAGACCCTGAGAAAGAACATAGGATACCTTTTATCCCGGAAAAAATCGATGTTCCCTAGGGAAATCTAAAAAGCGCGATATAACCGATCTCCACGCGGGCGAAGCCGCGGGCGGAAAGCTAGTAGTTTATATTTAATAAAAAAAAATGTACATAAATTTACGTCAGACTATGACTGGTTTGACAGGACTAAATTAATATTTATCTTCTGTCTTTTTCTTAATCAAATAGAAAGAAAGAGATGCATTATACATAGTTTAGTTTAATTTAGTTTGTGAACTAAGAAATCGGCGCCATTGTTTAAGTATTAAGTTTATTGCATACTCTTTTATTAGAAGTCATCTTATTTATTATTCTCAGTAGGCGGATTCATGTTTATTTAGTTGTATTTATTCTTACCAGTATTTGTTCGTATGTCATTCTCAATTTATCAAGTAAAGTCTTTCCTCAAAAACAACACATTCCATTTGGCAATTTAACCTTGAAAATGGCCGCCATAACACGCACAGACGCCAGGCAGACGTAGACAGATTCACTTTGCCAGTCAAAATAAGTGAAAGATTTGTTCAAGCTTACGCATCGCCACCGCTCAAATGTAATCTCAGACATAATCGATTGCACGCCCTTGCACGGTGTTTTTGTTTTCTTGCCGCCAATTTTGTTTGTGGCCTCTAGGGTTTCCAGAAAAAGGCGTCTGAATTGACGCAGGGATTATGTTTGAGGGATGTACACTGTACAGTGTCCTATTTGTCATCATCATCAACCTTTTATCGTCCCACTGCTGGGCACAGGTCTCCTCTCATACAGAGAAGAATTGATCCTTCATTGATCATGAGAGGAGACCTGTGCCTATTATGTGGTAATCACAAATTATAATCACTATTCCCGTTGCCGAATTTGAATGACTGATAACAATAGAAATATTTGTCTTTGCTGCTTGCTGACGACTTTGTATGTTTTCATGTGTACTCATTGAGATGGTTATTAGAAGGTTTAAAACCAAAATCGATTTGATATTATGGTCGGAAAAACGTTGTTTGGGGTTTTCTGTGACGGATTTCTCAGCTCTGATCTTGGTGTTGCGTAAGACACTAACATTACAATTTGCCTTCATATTGACGGAACAACAACATTCATTGCGTTATTTACGTTGTTGAGCTGGAAAATTTTTGAATATTTGCAGTAATGGATTAACAGTATGTTTGAAAATGGTTCAGATTTTGATTGATAGTGTTGAATTAGGGTGACAGAGTTTCTTTCGGTTAATAGCACTGGGATCGCCGCCTTGTACGGACGACAGCAGGTCAAAATACCCGAAACTGTCAAATATTCCCAATCAACCTTGAGCTTTAATACTTTAGACATAAAGTTGAAGATTTAATAAAGAGATTTGACAGATTGTAGTAGCTTGATGTGCGTTAAACAGTACATGTGAATTACAAAAGATGATGTGAATTAGAATAGATGTAGTCGTTAAAACCCCAGCCTCTCAAATATGAGTGTGCGGGTTCGATTCCGGGTCAGGCAAGTACCTATGTAACTTTTCTAAGTTATATGTACTTTCTAAGTATATCTTAGACACCAATGACTGATTAACAGGTGAAGGAAAACATATGGAGGAAACCTGGACTTTAAGTCTGAAATCGTCAACCCGCATTGTGCAAGCGTGGTGATTACGCTCAATCCTTCTCTGAATGAGAGGAGACCTGTGCTCAGCAGTGGGACGATAAAAAGGTTGATGATGATGATGTACAATAGATGAAGAAAGTTTCTTTAAACTTTGTTGTGTATCAATATTGTGTAAAGTGGTATTTCTGTCCGAGTCTTCCGCAGTTATAATCAGCACAGGTGAATGATCTGTCCGAATTGAAGGCCAACAATAGTTTGGTCAGTTTTTTTTTTTAATAATATTATTAGTACTTACTTATTGCTTATACGTGTGTTTGCTCGGCCAACGATCCGAGACAAAAAAACGTACGTATGTAGTTCGGCCATTAGGATTTTTATACGGCCCGTTTTGGGGCCTTTTTAGGTAAAGCGTTTTTATTATATTGTGTAATGGCATTGTAATGTAGTTTTATAGAAGATGGAAAAGTGAACGTCTTTTTATAAAGAAAGTTGAAGGGAATCTGTTTATCATTCACCTGTGTCCATTATGGTTATTTAGGGATATTTTCGTTGGGCAGACCTCCATTAGAACTAATCACAGCTATGTCATGAGTGATCACTTAACACTTCATAGTCAATAATCCCACCAAAACTTTCATGCTTGGATTTTCTTGAATTGGATCTAAAAAAAAAATGTAAGCGTTATACTGGTACTGTCGATTTTTCTATTTAATTGATATATGAATTACCTGTCACGGTAAATTCCTTATTAAAATAAAAAAAAATACGTTCAAAAAGCTCTTTCTCTAAGGTACCTACTTACAAAAAGGTTCAAATTCGAGTTGCAATAGGTATCATGACAATCAATGGAAACACCTTGTCTAGAATAATGTATATGAAAATTGATTGTATTTATTACAATTTTGACTAAGGAATTGCTCCACTGATGCTTATTGTACGGTCAGCATCAAAGATCAATTAACAAAATATGATTCGATAATGAACTTTTGGCATTTTATTATAGAAGCTAAAAGTTAAAAAGGAGAGAAAGAATCAGAATGCTGTTCTTTAATTAAATGTCACTTCAGGTTTCTAATAAAATAGTTTTCGAAAACAAAACTGTAAATCGTTTTTTTTACTGTCTGTAACTAGCTTTATAAACCGATCATTACCAACACCTACATCAATGCGGCAATAAAACAAAGCGAAATTAGTCAACGTCATTTTTCGGCTCATACGCTTTTCGGTAAGCGGTATAGCGACAGCGGATATCCCAGAAGAAGGAATTCTCTTGCCCCTCAAGAATCCGCATATTAAGGGTAGGACTGAATACGTAATAGGGTGGAACTACCCTCTGAATTTCAATCGTAATGCACGTTTGACGATTGTATATCAATGTTTTCCCGCTTTTTTATGTCGTAACAGGTGGCCATGATGAAATGTAGTCTTGTTTTTTGGAAGGTATTCGAAATATGAATGACATAACTTTAAATTAAGAGCTTTCGTATCTACTTATACGGTCGGTTTTTTTTTTACAATAAAGCTAATTGTGACGTTACAACTTATAGAATATTCTACTGTCACAGTAATATTATAAAGGCGAAAGTATGTGTCTGTGTGTGTGTGTACGTTTGTTACCTCTTCACGCTCAAACGGCTGTACCAATTAAGACGAAATTAGGTATGGACGTTGCTGACACCTTGGATTTTTACATACAATACCTTTGATATCGATGTTCCCATGGGATCGAAAATTATGGGGGTGTAACCGCACAAAGTAGAGGGAGGGTTAATAAGATAGAGAGCAACATTAAAAATTAAATGAAGGAGTTATAAATTCTTTTATATTATAATATTCTGATTTCATGATGAACCTCTTTAGTTAATGGATTGCTACTTCTGTATCTTTATGTGTCTGTATTATTTATGTTTGATGTAGATACATACCCTATTATTACGAAACGAAATCTAACTGAAATCTAACTAAACCTTTGAGTCCGTATTTGTATTTCGAACTTTGTCTAAGACAGAGTTCTTATTACGAAAGAGACCCTTTAGTACCAAACGAAGCTGTCATTTTTAAATAGAGAACTGCGTTTCTATAACGGTCTAACCGTTATATAAGATTCATAATTTAATTACTAAGTGGTTTAAACCTGGACTAAACAAATTCTTATTTTGTAATATTTAGATAATGGTAGACATTGTTTAGATGTTACTATTATCTTAACATATTTTTTTTACACGTTTACTTAAATCTTTAACTGTTACAATTTTGACCGCATCAGTATAATATTGTAAATGTGAAAGTATTGATGTATATTTGATTCTGTTTCACGTAAAAACTACTGAACGGATTTCGATGAAATTAGACACGTAGATGATTCATAACCAGGATTAACATACAGGATAGTTTAGGTAGTGTAGGGTCTGTAGTAGAGGGTCACATAAAATTTTAATAAAGATTATAGTAATGAATTCAAAAAATTGCTACAAAATTAATACATTTTATATTATTATATATGCGTGTGTTGTAACGATTAAGTTCAGATCACGACTGTCGATGAATTAAATCTAATTGCGATGAAAAAGTCGTGCGTGCGATTAACGCGCGCTTTTTTGGCGATCTCCTTTCAAGGCAGTTAAGGTACGGTTCTCAGGGTACGACAGTCGCAAACCGGTTGCTAGTATAGCTATTAATAGTTTATCTTTAATTGCTTTACATTAATTATTTGCGTCTGATCGATTAAATATTGTTTTTAAGACCGTCCGTAGATTTTGTTTTAAATTATTAAAATAAAAAGCATGCATCTTACATTCTATAGCTACTGAATAAAAAAATCTTCCTCTTTGTCACTGTTACGATATAACAGTAGGTATTTTGTCGCCTTCGGGTTGTGGAGGTCAAACGGCAGTCGCTTCAAGGAAAATGTCAAAGTTTAGCCATTTCAGCAGTTGGACTGGTAAAGCGGACCCCAGACTCCAAAGCTGAAAAGGCTTCGGATGCGACTGGGATTAACGCTGTGATGATGATGATGATGAGTAGGTATTTTGTCGATAAATCATTAAAACTTCTAAAACCATAAAAGCTAAATCACATTATCACTATTTGCAGTAAAATGTAAACAGCTACAATTAAATCTAGAAAAACGTTTTGCTAGAATGATTGGTATTAAACCGTTAAGGTATATTCATACGACTTTCTTGCCAGTATACAATATGTAAAGAAAACCCTGTCCGACCCATAAGGTTAATAAAGGTTAGGTAAACACTTGACCAAATATAATATAAAATTTTACATAATCATCATAGTAACAATACTAATGAATTTTGAAATAATCCTTTTTTCCCGGGAATTAATTCCAATTTCCCCGAAATTTGGTAATTTTTAAAAAAGTGACAACACCGGTATTATTATAAGCGAATAGCGACGCGACCACGTCACAGGTGCCGCGTGCCCTGCCCCCCGCCGCCCGCGGAAGGGGTTGCGTACCGCACATGTATTAAGTTACCTCTTTTTGCGAAATAATATTTATTTTTTTAGGGGGATTTTTTTTTAAGTTTAGCCTGTCTTTGTGGGCATTAGTAGGATCAGTTATCGATACCTAACAATAACTTCACGGTCGGACAGGGTTTTCTTTACATATTGTATAATAAATATATTGTACTAACTGCGCCACACGGTTTCACGGTCGCAGCGTGACGTTATATAGCCTAAAGTCTTCCTTGATTAATGGGCTATCCAACGTAAAAAAAAAAAAAAATCAAATCGGTCTAGTAGTCCTGAGATTACCGCATTCAAACAAACAAACTCTTCAGCTTTATATATTAGTATAGATACAGGTGTATATGACATCGTAACGCAAACTTCGCAAAAAGGCTACACCGCATGCCACTAACAAAATTATGATAGTCATTTATGTCGTTAATGAGTGGTTACAGAAATAACAGTGTTTAAAAAAAGTGTTGGCTCGGCCTTTGAACGTTGCAAGTGTGCCGCCGTGCGTGTTTATAGGTATGACGTTGACCCCTGATGCGAACTCTATTAAATCAGCTGATGGGAAAGTTTTTCTAGTATTGTTCACATTGCGCTTTTTTGTACAATTAACGGAATAATTAATTTTTACTTTAAAATCTTATTGGGTTATAAAAATATAGCAATTATGAACGGTCTAAAGTAAAAAAAACTGCATATTATTTTTTTTATCGAGAAAATGCAGACGCACAATTCCGCCACTGGGGGGTTCAGAATCATGTACTGGATCCATGGTACTCGTTTGTACGTCGATGTCAGATACACCCTTTATACAACTATGTCATCTAAAACAACAATTAACTTGCATCGATCGACTAACAAACATTGTAGTTAAACTTTATGCTTATTTTACTTATTCTTAGCAGCAATCTATAGGTACTATATTATATAAAGCTGAAGAGTTTCTTTGTTTTTTTGAACGCGCTAATCTCAGGAACTACTGGTCCGATTCCTTTTTGCGTTGGATAGACCATTAATCCAGGAAGGCTTTGGGCTATATATCATCACGTTGTAACCAATAGGAGTGGAGCATATCACAAAATGTACACTGAATAAAATGTTCATATTATGGTCTAGAAGTGTAATAATGTATCTATAGAATTTGACTCTTTTCGGGTTTAAATAAAATGTTCAAATAACTAACTCCACGCGAACGAAGTCGCGGGCGGCCGCTTGTTTATTGGATATAAATAAATTGAAGATCTAGTCTTCAAATTAATATGATATGCCACAGAAAATTCAATGGCATCATAAAATCTTGTCTTCGTCGATATGGATGATAGAGTCACATTAAAAACATCATTTTATGTTGCCAGTTACACATATTATGAGTAGCTGTGCTTGTAATAGTTAAATTGTAACTATGTTTTGCGGTAGTTTTATTACTAGCTTTTACCGCAATTAATCACTATAAATTTTCTGATAGATTATGAAAATAAATGATGGAAATTTAACTGTCGAAGTTACTGTGAGATTTTACCGTGTTTTTCATTTAATTTTCTTTTTACAGGAATTATCATCTAGCTGTATACTATATTATACAGTGTTGCCGTAATTTTTTGTTAACTAGTACCTAAACTCTATTGGGTAATTGCGTATCTCACTAGCACTAGCTTTCCTCCGTATTGCGATAGCGAACGCGGCCGTTGCGCAAGGAGGCCCGGGTTCGATCCCCGCGCAGTGCAAATATTAGTATGCATGAATATGAATATTTGCACTGGTCTGGTCGTACCTTGCAAAGCACGTTAAGCCGTTGGTCCCGGTTGCCATACGAACATGTAATGGCACTCGATACGGGTTGTTCGGGCCTTCAAAAGTCCAACAATTGATCTAAGTACAATGCTTCGATATCGCCTTCGGGTTGTGGAGCTCAGACGGCAGTCGCTTCACGGAAAACATCGAAGTTTAGCCTAACCAGCAGTTAGACTGATAAAGCGGACCCTAGACACCAAAGTTGAAACAGCTTCGGATGCTACTGGGATTAAAGCTGAGTTGGTAATGATGATGATGACTACTAGCACTAACTTTCATTTTGACAGTTCAAAAACCTTCATTCATTGCGTTATTTACGTTGCTGGGGAGACAAATTTTTCGAATATGTAGAGTAATGGATTAGGAAAATGTGGAACGCAATTATATTGGTCGCAGCGTGATGTTAAAAAAGCAAAAGCCTTCCTGGTTTATGGGCTATCCAACGAAAAAAGATTTTCTCATTTATAATATTAGTATGGATAAAGTTTTTCCTGACCTGAATGAACAAAGTACGTCGTAGATTAGTGTAGAATTTATGATTAGAGTTGACTAGTTTAATATTCTTTCACCTTGGATTACTTGACAGTACCTATTAATACACTCGTTAACTTTTAATTAGGTTAGTAACTTGTAATTTGTGTAGCTCTTCGAGTCGCTAAACTTAAGTGGCAGTGGACCGGGCACATTGCTCGGAAGCTCATTCAGCGGAATTATCGATTAATGTGTAATCGATTTTATGAAATATGCATTTTCCGATGCCTTGACAATCTTCGCCTTATAACCCGCCCCTATTTTTACGACGAATTACGACTTGAGATTTTTGATTATGTTTCAGTTTAATATTAATGAATTTTACACATGAAATACCTACATAATTAAAAAAAAAAAACATTAATAATTATTACCTATACTCCATTTATTATAACATTAGAAAAAAGAGGCTCGCAGAAGCAGGAGTACAAAACCTTTTATTTTGAAGTCAAGTTCGAACAATTTTAACAAATAATGTATGTGATTTTAATGTAAGTGTATGACTTCTATGTATGGCAAAGCGTATTCTATGTATCTACTCATGACGATGCTTGGAATAGATACATGAAATGAAAAAAAAATAGTAACAATCAGTTTATTAAAAACTATTATTTAAGGCTATTAAATAAGGGAAAAGGTTTTGCCACCTTAATGATATAATTAATGGATGTGATAGATATGTGAATTCTTTATTCATCATCCTCTGATGATGATGAAGAAGATTCACCAACGTTAATAATGAATCTTTCTACAACATTATCCATTATACCATCAAGTTGGCAAAATCTTTCCTCTTCTTTAATCGTATGAGCAATGCAAGATTGCCATTTCTCTGCAGTTATATTTGTGAGTGCTTGAGGGAGCAACTGCTTCACTTCCTCTAATTTAAAACATTTATTGTTTTGTGCTACATATCCCTTCACTTGAGCCCATACTAATTCGATTGGGTTGAGCTCGCAGTGGTAAGGTGGGAGGCGCAACACTAACACATTTTTTTCTTTAGCCATCTCATCTACTACAAACTTTTGGTACAAATGTTTTACTTGTTTCACTTTCTCTAATAAAGTGGCCCTAAGGTCTTTTTCCTCAAAAGGAATACTTTTGTTTTTCAGCCACTCCTGAATATCTGCCTTTCGTGTGGCTGTAGTTGGCAGCTTCTCCACTTTTCTTGAATGATATGGCGCATTATCCATAACAATAACTGAACCACTCTCGATTTTAGATAATATTAGTTTGAACCACTTTTCAAAATTGTGTGCATCCATTTCAGAATGGTAGTCTCCATCACACTTTTTGGCTTCAAATATTAGTTCACCATCCATTAAAAACCCATCTGTTGATCCTGTGAAATGAAATAAAAACAAATCAATAATTGTGTACCGGTGGCATAGAATACTTGATTGCTGGAAATAGATTTTAACCTTTAAATAGCAACCGAAATTAATTGCATCATTAATGTCCTTGAACAGATGATTCTAAAACCATAAACATCTTTCTCCGAGGGAAAGTATTAAGACTTAACCAGTTTTAGTGACCGAAAATGCAGTGGTCATTTTATTAATGTTTTGGTAATGTGACAATTGTTAATGAATTAAAAATAAAATAAAAGTTTTACCAATATGGCCAATGATAAGACGTTTCCCTTTTCCAGTTGGGTTCTTTAAACCAGTTGATAAGCCTGCTCGGTGTGCTTCCTTTGAAGACTTAATAGTGGTGTCTTGCCATACCTTGCTTTTTGTGTGTCCTGTTTGTATAATTAAAGTTGTAGATGTAAATGCAATATTAATTCAACTTATGTTGAACTAATAATACTTCACTGTATTGTTTTGCATAAAGGAGGTTTTACATAACTTGATAAGCTATTTACCGAGTTATGTAAAGCCCCCTTCTTCCAGACTTCATAAATATTAGCAGCACTGTACCTTCATTTAGCCAAGTCTCATCTAAATAATATATTTTTTTTCCTTCATTCCTTAATTTCTTAATTTCATGAAGATATTTCACCCTCCATAACACAATCTCTTGTTTGTCGATAAGGGCACTTTTTCTACTTCTTTTAATATATGTAAATTTTAATTTGTTCTTAATTAAATTATATAAAGTGCTTCTTTTAAAATCGGGTAGAGACTCATCACTATTTACGGCTTCCAGAATCTTATCCAATGTTGGTAATTCATTATCAAAGAAAAAAGAATGAATTTTTCTTCGTATTCCACTTAATGTTATATCATCATATTCATCAGATTTTGAGTATTTCCGTTGGCGAGGAGGGGGTGATTGCAGGCGACCTTTTATATTGTACTCTTTGAGGATATTATAGACCGTTGCACGAGATATGCCTATAAAATGATTAATAGTGTATATTAGTACCTCACAAAGCATGCTATTTTCAAATATATTTATTTTTATAGTAAAATCCTTAAATTCCTGCAATTTCTGCATTGGATATGATCTTTACCTGCAATTTCTGCAGTTTTATTAATTAACTGCGTCTTATAAGCAGGGGTACCTTCTGGCATGGATCCCTTGACGTCTTTATGAATATTTATAACTGTTGTTTTTTCTGCAGAACAAAGAGGTCTTTGCTTTGATCGCTTTTTCTTGGGAGACAATATTTTAACCTCATGATCAACGTTGGGGCCACGTTTTTTTCGCTGTTGACGTTGCTCAGCTTTACCAGCAGTTTCAGAACGTACATGTTGTGCTTGCAAGCCACTTGGACCTGCACCGAGATAGTCCGTGTTCATAATTCAACAAAACGTACTGTTTTGTATGTACAACACAAAACTAACACTAATAACAATAACAAAACAATAACAAACAGAAAAACAGTAACAAATGACAACTAAACCACGAATATTCAACAATAACAACGAGAGAAGGCGTAGCATTCACAAGTATCCACAAGCGAATAACGGTATGTCAATATTGACAATTGCAGATAGATGATATTATAAACCAACAAAATTAAAAAACACGTGCTGCCACAACTTAGGAAGGGAATAGGTAACATTTTAGATTTGGTTGAGTTATAGTTACATGAAAAAACGTTTCGGGCGTTGTCTGCCTCTGCTTCTTTTAGATTTTAAGCATTGACACGACATTATTTTATTTAAAAAATAAATAATATTAAATGAAGGACATGTAATTTAAGAACGTAGATGGCTTAAATAAGTACAAATTAGGTGTGACAGTTGCTATTTAAATTGATAATATTTAACTCTACATCAATCTTGACTGTAATAGTGTTTATTGTATTTTTTTGCAAACTGTGCACTTAAAAGAGCCTTTTTTAACTTCTGTCTAATGCTATAATAAATGGAGTATAGCATGCTCCAAAAATTAGCTTTTGGAAGCTATTTTGGGTACACCTAAAGTTCGTAAAGTTCTTTGGCATTCCAAAGAACTATTTCCCTGTTATTAATATAGGGACGCGACATATTGGAATTTCCGGTTAATACCCAACTTCACTTCTAGGTTTAGATAAATAATGTTTTTTTTTTTGAGAAGCAACAATCGTTCAACTTCTGAGTTCAAAATGTTTTCGCGTTTCTACTTAGCTACAGAATCCTCCTCCACCTCAAGTCGTTCTCCTCATTACTGAGGGTCGTGATCTCCCTGTGGAATTATCCTCTTCTTCACAATAGTTCGCCATTTTTGTTACGATCCCTGGCCGCGAGTATAGTATCATGCAAGCCGGTGTCCAGAGAGGAACGAATTTGGTCAGTCCACCTTATTGGACTGCGTCCTCTGGAACGTCGTCCATCCACCTTCCCGGTTACTATCAGATGTTCGAGGTTGTCTCCATCCTTTCTGGCATTATGGCCAAAATACTCCAAAATACTTCGAAGGCCGATAGAGGAGAGTCTTATTGTGACACCCAGCTCTCTTACTTAGACTTAGAATATGTGAAATATAAAGCTTAAATCGATTGACTTAAATGTAACTTCAAGGAGAAGCGAAAACAGCCTGAGCCCGTAAAGAAGAAGTATTTCAAACAGCCCCATCAATCAAAAGCATAAACATCAAATCATGGTTGCCAAAACAATTTAGGGACACATTCCTCAACCCTACCTGTGCCCTGATCAGCCGATTTTACAATGAACTGGTCTAGCAACACCAACATGTATTACAATCAAAACATTGTACGTAACTCAAATATGTAGGATTCCCCAACCGGAAGCATAATGAATTAGCATAATGTGTGCCACGCAACGGGGACAACTGAAATTAAAAGTTGTTTTCAGAGTTGGCATTTAATTTGAGACGTTTTTGAAGCCGGTTTGGCGAGGTAAATACGAAATAGACAAATTGTTTCGACAGATGTCGCATAACCTGCTGGTTTGGGTATAATGTGGTTTCTTATGACGGAATACAAAGAATTTTTTGAAGTAGGTAATATTTTTTTCGGATTTCTGGAGCTAAGCTTTGATTACCTAAATTGAAAGTTTTTTATTCTTTTTTTTAGTTTTGTATAAGTATAAATCATGTTAAATTGGTGTTGAAAAAAATACGAGGATGTATTATTGACGCTAGATTATACAAAAATTGCTTTCAAACCGGTGAAAGAATACATCGTGAGGAAACCGGTATGTCCTAGAGCCAAAAACTTCGAACATCATCATCATGATGTCTACCAACCCGCACTGGGCTAGCGTGGTAGATTACGGCCCACTCCCTCTCACCGAGAGGAGGACTGTGTCCCAACAGTGGGAGCATTATAGGCCGATTATGTATGTATGAATGTACACAGAAGTAAAAGCTCAGCTATATAAAATAGGTTAGAAGAAGACTTTAATTTAAATTTTTCGTCTCTTTTAGACAACCTTTTAAATAATGATAAGTATATTAAAATAACGATAACGACATGATTAAATTGACATAATTAAGCAACTGGTTCGGATTAATTTAAGAACCTAATGATGGCGTGTAATTCAACCCATCTATCTACTTTATTATTACCCATAGAGATTAATTTTATGGATTTAGGGTTCAAAGTTTTAGAGATTTCCTTTAGGTTCGTAATAAAAGATTGTTATCTTTTCCCATATTTGGTGGGAAATTATCTCATAAACTCTAGGGATTGAAAGTTTCCATTCCGATCAGTCTATTATCGATGTTGTCAGATACGATTGGAACTTAAAGATTCTGTGATGTTCAAGTTTGTTAATGTAAGTATGTAGTTGGAATCAAGTTTTTGTATATATCAGTTACGATTGAAATTGTATTAAATTTTATTTATTTTAGATTAGATCTTTTTAACGTTTTTTTATAGTTTAAAAAGTTAAGACACACATTTGATCATTTTTAGGAAAAATAAAAAAACCGTGTAGTAGGTCTTCGGTTCTTTTGAGACGTCGAAGCGTTATGTGTGGGACATGCTGAAATGAAATGAAGTTTGAAATTTATTGCACCCTCACTGCAACATCACAGATTGATTAGGGATAGATTGTCTTTGACCAAATATAAACTGAAGAATTTCGATAGATTTTTTGTAGAAAAGTTAGATGAATTAGGAATGTAATGTTGGGATGTAATGTTGGGATGTAAGAGTGAGTTTAAAAATTAACAAATGACCGAAAACTGTCAGCGAATTTTGAAGTATCAGAAACTAATATATTTTAATGCCAGAGCGACAATTTATTCATGTCCCGCTAATGGGACTCCACCTTAAACACGTGCAAACTATCACAGAGAACTCAACACATGGATCTATTTAGCATGGTCATAATGATGTTTTGCGTACATCAAGGGACTGGAACAACTTGCCGGCGGCGGTGTTTCCGTCGGACTACAATTTGAGTGTCTTCAAGGCTAGAGTGAATAGGCTCTTAATAAACTAGCGCGCTTTACCATCAACGCTCGCATCGCTGCTTACCATCAGGCGGGATTGCGGTCAAGCGCTTTATAATTTATAAAAAAAAAATATTTTTAAATTAATAATAAATATGTGCAAATATAAAAAAAAAAAACAACAGGAAAGGAAATAATCAGAGGGCATCAAGAAATTCATCTGCATCGCTGAAACAAATGTTATATAAATTATTTAAAAATAAGTATGTAAATAACAAGAACTCAGAAAACAAATATAAAATTTAATGTTGAGAGACTCGATATTGATAGAGTATTTTAGTGCTTTCTATTTTTTGGTGGGCTATAGAGTACTTACTATAATCATTACAGACTAAGATTTTTTTCGGCATCTTTTAATAACATAATCTTATTCTTACTAGAAACATCTTTTTCTCGGTGGTAGGCCATAACATCGGCTGCCGGCGGAAGTTACCACCCACCAGACAAAGTCTTGCCGCCAAGCGATTCGTCGTGTTCCGGCATGATGTCTGGTGAAGCCGTACGGAGGACGGGTCTGAGCAGTTGTGTTGCGATGTGTGGCGGGTACGATGCGCCAAATGTTGTTGTCTCGGGAATTTGGTCGTGGAGAGTCTCCAGATCAATCTCCCTCTAGCGCAGCATCGTTTGGTCGTGTTGGTCTTGGGTTTAACATTGCATCACCTCGCTCAACTGCCGTCATTCTTCCTATTCCTAAGTTTTTTAAGTGAATAGGCTTAATAAACTAGTGCGCTTTACACTCAACGATTGCATCACTGCTTACCATCAGGCGGGATTGCAGTCAAGCACTAGTTTATAAATAATATATAAAAAAAAAAAAAAAAAAAAGACATATAAATAACGAATTCTAAAGACTAACCTACATTTAACAAGCATTTTAAACTAGTTTACTATTCATATTCTAATTGTATGTGGAACTGGCAATTAGTGGCCTAGCTCATCAAATTAAACAATTTTTCCATCGAAACGTTTCTTTTAAATTACGAAGCGCTTGACTCCAGTCACTCCTATAGCATATTGAGTACATAATCACAATAATTGACATCAGCTGTAATTTAATTGAGGGTTGATTTTTCAATAGAACGGTTTTTTTACTCGTTTAATAAAATTGATGTCTGACTAATTTTGTATGGAAGAACTGTCGAAAATTCAAAATTTTTCTTTTTTTTTTTTTCTTTCCGCCCGCGGCTTCGCTCGCGTAGAGTTCGGTTATATCGCGCTTTTCGGATTTCCCTCTGGAACATCAAATTTTCCCGGGATAAAAGGTAGCCTATGTTCTTTCTCAGGGTCTAAAGATTGTCTGTGCTAAATTTCATCAAAATCGGTTGAGAGGTTTAAGCGGGAAAGCGTAACAGACAGACAGACAGACAAACAGAGTTACTTTCGCATTTATAATATTACTAGCTTTCCGCCCTCGGCTTCGCCCGCGTGGAGGTCGGTTATATGGCGCTTTTTAAATTTCCCTCGGGAACATCAAATTTTTCCGGGATAAAAGGTAGCCTATGTTCTTTCTCAGGATCTAAAGATTGTCTGTGCCAAATTTCATCAAAATCGGTTGAGAGGTTTAAGCGGGAAAGCGTAACAGACAGACAGAGTTACTTTCGCATTTATAATATTAGTATGGATTATAGAAGTATGGATAAAGCAGCTCGTGCGAAATTATTCCATTCCAAAATATTAAAAAACTAGCTTTCCGCCCGCGGCTTCGCCCGCATGGAGTTCGGTTATATCGCGCTTTTTATATTTCCCTCGGGAACATACAATTTTTCCGGGATGAAAGGTAGCCTATGTCCTTTCTCAGAGCCTAAAGATTCTCTGTGCTAAATATCATCAAAATCGGTTGAGAGGTTTAAGCGGGACAGCGTAACAGACAGACAGAGTTACTTTCGCATTTATAATATTAGTATGGATTGCTTGACCACGACAATCCCACCTGATGGGTAGCAATGATACAATCATTGATGATAAAGCGTGCTAGTTTATTAAGAGCCTATTCACTCTAGCCTTGAAGACACTTAAAGTAGTAGTCCGTCTTCATCATCCGCCTAGCATTTTCTTAATTTTGTTGGAGTCTGCTTCGAGTGTAATCGGATGCAATCGAATACCCGTATTCTACATGGATCGACTGTTTATTTGACCTACACAACCCAGTAAATGGGTAAAATCTTTTTGGTAAGGCTAGTTGTCACATTTTCGAGCTTCTGACAAACAGTAACGACCGTCAAAGCCGCAATGACAGCCGGGGCCAACGGCTTAACAGGGGACTCTAGTGCCGAGGAATTTTGAAAATAGGTATTAGAAAAAACTATTGCCGTCGCGCTGCTTCCAACCTCTCCCGGTAAAGTGCGAAAAGGTTTGTTTTGACACAGTTGCAGCTCAGGCTGATTTGACTTACAAAAACGTTGACCAGAAGACGTTTCGTATACCGCTGTTTTCTTTTTCAAAACGAGACAGATCTCAATTATTTTTATATTAAAGTTTAGAGGAAAAGTATGCCTATCCATACTAATATTATAAATGCGAAAGTAACTCTGTCTGTCTGTCTGTCTGTCTGTCTGTTACGCTTTCCCGCTTAAACCTCTCAACCGATTTTGATGAAATTTGGCACAGACAATCTTTAGACCCTGAGAAAGGACATAGGCTACCTTTTATCCCGGAAAAATTTGATGTTCCCGTGGGAAATCTAAAAAGCGCGATATAATCGAACTCCACGCGGGCGAAGCCGCGAACGGAAAGCTAGTGCTTCTATAATTTTCTTTTTTGTCAAAAACTTATCACGTTTGTATAATAGTCATCTGAACATCACGGTAAAAATGGGTTATTTTTCGCGATTTTGAAGTATCGTTTTTATTTTAATAATTAAGTTTTGGAAAAAATCAAAAGATAGGGGCACGTATAATCACGGTACAAAATTGTAGAAAAAAAAATGCTCCAATAGCATTATCCACGAAGAAAACAACGGAATACGTTTCTATAGAGAAAGCACCACTAGAGTTCTCTCTTAACGGACTTTCCGAGGCACAGTGTCATCAATCATATGTTTAAGTTACCCATATGACTACTATCATTATCAACTGGCTCTTTGTGTATTTGTGTATGCGATTTTTATGTTTGTAGACGGATCCACAATACAGGAGAAATTCCTAAAATGGAGCAAGGAGGCGCGGGTACGATCTCCGCGCAATTCAAATATTTGTATGTATAGTCTGGTCGTGCCTTGGAATACATTTTAAGTCTTTGGTCCCAGTTGCCATATGAACATCTAATTGCAGTCGTTACGGGTTGTTGGAGCCCTCAAAAGTCCATTAATTGGTCTAACTGCAATGCTTCGATATCGCCTTCATGTTGTGGAGGTCAGATGGCAGTCGCTTCACGGAAAATATCCAAGTTTAGCCAAAATCAGCAGTTAGACTGGTAAAGCGGACCCCAGACTCCAAGGCTGGCAAAGCTTCGGTTACGACTGGGATTAACGCTGAAATGATGATGAATTTATTCCATGAGATTTTTCGTGTAGAACAAAAATCACTCACAATCTGAGCCTGTACTCCATCGGTTTATTTACTTAATTAAAAGTAAACAAACAAAAACCGCATGACTAGTTAACGTAATTAAACCCAGTAACATTTTATTTACCTTTAATCAACTACCTAAACCGATGGAGTATAATTAAAAATCAGATCACAATCTGCGACAATTAATTCATGTCGCGCTAATGGGACTCCACCTTAAACACGTGCAAACTATCACAGAGAACTATTTAAGGTGTGTGCTCAACACATGGATCTATTTAGCATGGACATCACATGAACAATGACTTGTAATTCGCTCAATTATGGTCCCGATTATAATCGTATGTTGACCCTTGCAGCTTGCTAGATGTGTATCTGTAGACCTATTTATAGATGTATAGGAATATGACGGTTGAGTGAAATTTGTGTAGTTTTATAGATCCACTGGTGAAATAGGTTAATTTAATAAGAAAAAGCTTGCCCTGGTGAATGAGAGCACCCTTTGAGTCATTATTATCAACCTGTTTATCGTTCCGCTGTTGGGCACATGTCTCCTCTAATACAGAGAAGGATTGAGCGGCTTGGCGATTTCAGACTTAAAGTCCAGATTTTCTCAAGGTTTTTTCCTGCACCTTTTAATCAGTCATTGGTGTCCAATATATACTTAGAAAGTACATAAAACTTAGAAAAGTTACATTGATACAGGCCGGACCTGGAACCCGCACACTCATATTATATTTTCGAACTGTCTGTTTTTGTAAAGTCTAATATGCATCTTTTTAATAAAGTCTCCGAAAATAGGAACCGGCCAATCAGAAGTCAGTATAGAAATCTGCTCATTGTTGGTAGCTCCGATACCGCCCTATTAAAGAAAAGTGTAATGTGTATGGGCCCGATTATCTTTAACAAACTACCCGAGGCAATAAAAACAGAGACATTTTCATTATTCAAAAGTAAATTGACGATTTTACTGATAGAGAAATGTTATTACTCAGTTAGCGAATTTTTATCAGATGAGAAGTTAAATTGATAATGTGACATCCCTGTATTACTGACTTGTAGATCTGTGCTATACCTATTGACCATAAACCGGACATTTTTTTTTATTGTTTTTATTCTATTTTATTTTTTTGACTTGACTTAATGAATTGTATTGTTTTTAATTTCGTTTGACATGGTTAATTTATATTTATTTAATTTCTATTTATTTGATTTGACAATGTATGTTTATAATATGTGTTGAATGAGAATATTATCGGAAATTTATTAATTTTAGATTTTGTTTGCATGCCTTAGTTAAGGTAGTCAGTATAAGGACCTTTCGAAAACTTAATATCTGTATTTTGTACCTACTTACTATGCAAATAAAGAACTATTCTATTCTATTCATATTTGAGAGGCTGGTGTTTTAACCACTAGGCCACCACGACTTTACCCTTTGGGCAAAGCAGCAGCTTCTTGTTCTTTCCAAAATTCATTTCAACCCACCATTCGGACCTTTGACTCTTACAATATTGTAGAACGGTTTTTTTTGTTTTGTCATCAATAAACCAGAAAGTGAAGATGAAAGATATTTTATGATTAGTTTTTTTACACCTTAGGTAGGTTTAAGTAGGGTTTTCTAAGGCTCTCTATTTTTTCTTCTTCTCAGCCTATAGAAGTTCACTGCTGGACAAACTCCACCCCCAAGGCTTTTAATCCATTAGGCGTCATTGCCATAATCCCCACGCTTGGCAGGCGGGTTGACGATCGCAGTAATTTGTTATTCTATAGGAGAAGCGCTGCTGCCCGCTTCCCTGGTGAAAGTTCCCTTAGTCGCCTCTTACGACACCCACAGGTGGATATGGGGTGGTATTATTATATGCCCAGTTTTTGATCTAGTAATAAATATAGCTGTGCTTCGCGTTTTATCTGCATAAGTTTTGATCCTGCGGTAATTTGGTAATTTCGAGATAAAAGTATTCTATATATAGGTATGTTAATCCTGGTTATAAACAGCTATCTGTGTCCCAAACACCCAAATCCGGTCAGTAGTTTTTGAGTAACAGGGTAACAAACAAACCCAACTTTTTTTTATAATCATAAACTACTGCTTGACTGCAATTCCGCCTAATGGTAAGCAACGATACAATCTTTGATGGTAAAGCGCGCTAGTTTATTAAGGGACTTTTCATTCTAGCCTTGAAGACACTTAAATTGTATTCACACGGAAACACCGCCGCTGGAAAAAAATTCCAGTCACTCGATGTACAAGGCGAAACGCTGCGTCGGGATCGTAGTAGTGGTAAATTATTAACCTGTAAATACACACATAAAAATTTAACTTGTCAATTTTTTTTATATAAATTATAAACTAGTGCTTGACCGCAATCCCGCCTGGGCCTGTAGCCAATGTAACATCGCTTCGTAGCGAAGCGAAATCGAATACCAAACCAACCAATAACGAAAATAATTGACCACGCAAGCCAATGGCGGGAACGATTGACCACGTGATATATCGCGATATATCACGTGGTCAATCGTTCCCGCCATTGGCTGGTTTGGTATTCGATTTCGCTTCGCTATTAAGCGATGTTACATTGGCTACAGGCCCTGATCGTAATACTTATCGTTCTATAAACTTGAGCCTTGAGGACACTCAAATTGTAGTCCGACGTAAACACCGCCGCTGGCAAATTGTTCCAATCCTTCGATGTACGCGATATAAAAGAGGAGGAGTAATGCTATATCCGGGTCGTAGTGGTGTCAACAACGTAAGGATGGTTGCTCTTCGTTCGACGGGTCGTCCGATGATGGAATGAAGATGGGGCAATTAAGTCATTAAATTCCCTCGCACACTCACCAAAATGCATCCTATAGAACACCAACAGGCTGGCTACTCTTCTGTGCTCCAGGCTAGAGTTGTAACGGAGGCTTGTTAGCGGAGGCGGAAGCGGATGTGGAGGCGACGAGTCTCACCTCCGCGGACGCGGAGGTTAACGGAGGCGGAGGTGAAAGTACATATAGAAAAAAATGAATTTTATGGTTAATTAAAACAATTTTTTTATTTTAAATACGTACATTAATAGTAGTATACTTGGTAAAAAAATATTACCTTCTTGTAATGAAAATTAAGGAGAAACAAATTGTGTTTGCCGCATTCCCGCCTCGCACTAGTTGATTCTTGACCATTTCGCGCTCAAACGCGGCCGGAAGGTTGTCGAGCGTCGCAGCTTGCGCGTTATTTATTTTATAAATACGTAAATAAACCTCCGTTATATCTCCATAAAAATTATGCGGAGGCGGAGGCGGAAGCGAAGATACGATTTCTTGCGGAACTTCCGCAGTAACGGAAGCGGAGGCGAACCTCCGTTACAACCCTACTCCAGGCTTTGGAGACCGTTTTGAATCAAATCTGGGTCGCTAATTAGCCTTTTCGCACATGCCTACAAACTTTCAAGTTTGTAATATTAATAGGGAGAATACTACTAAGTGATAATGTAGCTTTCTCTTGGTATAAGAGTTTTTGAAATCGGTCCAGATGTTTTTCAGTTTGTCCGATACAAATTTACTACGCTTGGCTGCTGACTGCAACTTCGTTCATTTGACATTTCTTGTCCTTTCGACTTATTATGTGGTGTTGTAACGCCTGCCCGCACTATTACTGTTTCAACAAAAAGAGTCGGTCACGCTTACGCCAATTCAATGCTTTTTCCCATTCCGACAAAAGTGCTTAATGTCGCCTAAAAAGTTTTCACAATATGGAAATAAGTAATCTTACAAGTTAAAATCAAACGTTTGTTCTAAAACAATTTTTTTTTTTGCTTCTCTGTATCAGGGTTACAGTCCCCGTAAGGTTAAGGACGACGAAAACGACCATTGAATACATAAGGGAATGATGTTCGGATGACAATAGGTGAAGCTACCCAATATTGTCAAATATTCCCAACCAATCTTGAGCCTTAATGCTTTAGTCATAAAGTTCAAAATCTAATAAAGAAATTTGACAGGTTGTAGTAGATGTATTGTCGTCCGTACCTACATAGTGTACAGATCTATACATTCAATTATAGTAGGTATAATATATATATACCCACTACCGGTTGCGTAACATCCGGTCCTAATTTGTACATGCAACGTCTGATATGAATTTTTATTCGATATTTTTCCTTTCGATTTTTCGCAACTTCCATTTTAGGTGCAGAAATTGTGCTTGTTGAGTTGATAATGTGTTTTCAATGCGTCATTCCTTTTTGGCGGCTTCAATAAAATGCAAAAACAATATACTACTGACATTTTTTTACTACGGTCTTTGAACTGATTTGTTACTGCGTAGCACACGCGTCCGGCGTGCGTATATGTATAAGCCGCACTGTAATAGCTTATCCTTTGCTTCATATTATTTATATAGTTTTAAATAATTAATTAATAAGTAATTTATATAGTTATACCACAGTCTAAAAATCATACAGTCGTCCAACGAAGACGTCTAGAATGAGCAATCGTGCGGGGTGTGAGGGGCGAGACGCGGGTAAGCGGCTCCCGAACTGCGAACAAAACGAGGTTCGTAGTTCGGGATATATCATTAAGCGTTAACGCGTGTTTGTTTTATAATTTGATATGAGTGTCAATTTTGAGTATAATTGGGGTGCTTGTTACGAAAAAGCTATCCTTTTTGAAATCCAAGATGACGGACGCCAATTTAAATATAAGTACATATTTTCAATATGATGTGGGTATTAATTCCGAGGTGGATTGGGAAAAAACTTAAATCTGTCTCGAGTTGTTCCCTTAGTAAAAATAGCAAATTAATCCATACTAATATTATAAATGCGATTGTAACTCTGTCTGTCTGTCTGTCTGTCTGTTACGCTTTCCCACTTAAACCTCTCAACCGATTTTGATGAAATTTGGCACAGAGAATCTTTAGACCTTGAGATAGGACATAGGCTACCTTTTATCGCGGAAAAAAATTGATATTCCCGAGGGAAATCTAAAAAGCGCGATATAACCGAACTCCACGCGGACGCAGCCGCGGGCGGAAAGCTAGTTAAATATAATACAGCTATCGATGTTGATCTGCAATAAATAAATAATTTCATAAATATTGTTTATTTGTGACAACCCTGGCCCATGCGTTACTGTCTAGACGATGGAACATGTCGGCATTTTACACGAGATCAAAGGCGTCGACCTACTGTATGATTTTTATACTGTGGTTATACGGTACTTTTAGGAACGATCAGGTTCTAGTCTGCTATTTTTTATAAATTTGCCATTCCAACCCAATTCCATTGTCATTGTTCTTAAAATTTCGTAATCTGCTAAATCCATACTAATATAATAAATGCGAAAGTAACTCTGTCTGTCTGTCTGTCTGTTACGCTTTCCCGCTTAAACCTCTCAACCTATTTTGATCAAATTTGGCACAGACAATCTTTAGACCACGAGAAAGGACATAGGCTACCTTTTATCCCGGAAAAAATTGATGTTCCCGAGGGAAATCTATAAAGCGCGATATAACCGAACTCCACGCGGGCGAAGCCGCGGGCGGAAAGCTAGTTAATAATAATTGATCAATTATATCAGTCTTCCCGTAATGAAATGGTAATAGAATTACATTGCCGTATCTAGGCATTATTATAAATCCCATTAATAGAAATGATTTTCTCAAAACTAGGTACTACTCAATTTGAACATTTATTAATATGGAGTGAAACATCAGTGATTGATCACTGGCGAGTTATAATGACGCTATTTTGTTAGTAGATTACGAAACTTGTCAAAATCGATCATTATGAAACCACTGATCGCCCACTCTGACACTATTTTAATAGTCCCTGGTATCAATTCAAAAACTACACGGCTGGATTGGTCAATGTGGTGCACTCACATAACATAGCCTATAATGTTCCCATTCCTGGTACACAGGCCTCCTCTCGGTGAGAGGGAGTGGGCCGTAATCTACCACGCGGACTCAGTGCGGGTTGGTAGATATCAAATGTTCATTTCTCGCGGTTTCGCTTATGTCCTAGATCCATGGGTCTAAGACACAATATCCAGCTCCCTTTCATAAATAAAGCCGTTCCATCCATCCCAGCGTTATTCCCAGTCGCATCCGAAGCCTTTTCAGCTTTGGAGTCTGGGGTCCGCTTACCAGTCCAACTGCTGATATGGCTAAACTTCGACATTTTCCGTGAAGTGACTGCCGTCTGACCTCCACAAGCCGAAGGCGACATCGAAGCATTGCAGTTAGACCAATTGTTGGACTTTTGCGAAAAACTTTTCATAAATAAAGCCCTTTAAACCTTATAACCAGAACACCACAATCTTGGCAAAACGGACAGTTCCCTGTGCAGGGCTTGCACGGAGGCTGATGAAATAGTTTTGCTCAAGGCTGCAGGCAGACACCCAGATTTTAAATAGATTTTCTTAGCAGCCCTGGAGACATGGGTGTAGCCAGCCTTGAGTTCAGGGTGGGGCAGCAGTCAACCTATCTCCCCCCTCTCCCGGTTTTTATTAATTTATATATTATTATTTTATGTATAATTAGACACCTTATAGATCAGAGCCAGGGTGGGGCAAGCGCCCCAGCTTGCCCCAGTGTGGCTAAGCCCATGCCTGGAGATTTAATCAACTTCTGACGGGAGATTAGGGGGTAGCCTGATTGGAATAAGTAGCCTATCGGCCAGCGACAGCCGGCATGGCCCACGCACAATCTTTCACTTGAAGGACTGAGTATGTAAATCAAACTCTTAATATGTATAACATAGAACCTTATCACCTTAGCAACTAAGTTATCCCGATTCGCGGCGCATGATAAGCATTTGTTTCACTGCACCAATGTTTCTTTCCTTCTCTAGTCGGCGTGGAAATTGCAATCATTAACACATTGTTGCATTACGTGGCGACCAATCATAGATTGTGGTGCCAAGGCTACCGGCAATTGCGGTTATTCTCTTTTCAATACCTGTATTTACTTGTGATAATCGGAAACTAAACGTAATAAATAAACGACTCAACCGATTTTCTATCGATTTTTTCTAGTAGTCGCTGCAAGTACAACTCGCGCGAGTTAACCGTGCACCTCGCTGGAATGTGACCCCTTTCCCGCTTCCCCGCGCGACTCCCGCTTACTCCCCGTAAGCGCTCAGTAGTGATAGCATCTTTGTTACAATTGTCTAAATACAGTTTAAATCCCCTGTTGTCTTTACTGTTTCTGTGGAGTTTTTGCTTTTTTAAGTTTTTTTTTTATTATTTAGTTTGTTTTTTACATTTTCGACGCGTTAGTGAAGCTTGTTGGTTGCACCAAAATTATATTTCAGTCCATATTAGGGATGTATCCCCTTGGATACATCCCTAATATGGACTGAAATATAATTTTAAAACAAATTAATTTAATTTTTTTAATTTTTTATAAGACGGACTAATTATTTTTTGATTTTCATACCTTTATGAAAATCAAAAAATAATTAGTCCGTCTTATAGGTAATAAAAAAATTAAGACCCGTATTTTGTCGAAATTACCAAAAACTACTGAGATATAGCGTATTAAAGTTACGGAGTGGGGGCTAATTACGTCACGCTGTGGTATATTTTGTACCACGGCGTGACGTCATGCGACATTTCAAATCAATATAATATCTTCCTAAGTATTTGAATGAAAGAAAAAATAAAAAATATGTGTTCAATATTTTTTATGAATCTATCTGATTGACATTAATTTTTTTTTTAGGATACAAGCCATTTATTTAGTCCAAATTAAATTGCAAAACGTCATGAGTATAATGACCTAGTATTATGACGCTTTATCATCAAAATGACATTATATTAACATAAAAAATAATTAACATAATTCTCATTTTTTGCAAACGTTACCGTCCAAATGACGTCACAGAGCGAGGTGCACAGTTAGTTTACGCAACTTATAGATGCTGCAAACGCAATTGTCGAAGTAGATCTGTGAGATGAGCTGATCCATCCGAGTGCGATTGCCGTGCCTGTCATCTCACCGTGGAGTGAGCTGTCACTCTAACCAATGCTACGGTTAACACTAAATGACAGCTCATCCCACAAGCTCACTTCACCAAATTTTTTACGGTGAGATGTTTACATTTGATTGGCACTGCAAATGGAGTCACATTTGCCACGCACAAAGTCCATTTATCTGCAACGTAGATGAATTAATGAACGCTACTGATGCTGTTTTTTGCATGGGTAGTCATCAAATGATCTATCCTGCTCTGGGCGGAGTGGAAGGGCGTTTCAGGCTTTTACTGACTAAAACCCACCCGTGTTTTTTCGTGTGTCACTTGCCTGTGCGCCAGGACTGGCCCTGGCAGACACCACTGATACCTGTGTATTGAAAATTCATCAATACTTCTTTCAAGGTCATATTACTTTATTGAGCGATTATTTCATGAAACCGTGACATTTGTAGACAAATAAAAAGTTTTATTGTTAATTCTAATGATAATGACACTATCATATTCAGTTTTAGCTAACCTTGCAATGTAAAGGCTGTTATGAGAAGTCAGTTTATTCTGGTAAGAATAATTTAATGTCACCGTGTGTCAGTTAGATTTCGGCTCGGTCTGTTCTTCGGTTTCTACTTAAGATTTATTTATTATTTGGAAATACTGAGATGACGACTAATAACGAACCTAAAAAGTAAATTATGGAAACAACAACAGGAAGATGATGATTCGTTTTAGGAATAGGTTCTTGTTGTCTCCTTCTAGGTTTGAATAAGACGAAAGAAGCAGCATTCACAGAATGTTTTTTTTTTTGTTTTAATTTTTCATGTACTATAATTCCACGACACGATTCTGAATGTAAATCACCCTTATGTGGAATTATGATAACGTCGCATTTTATTAGCTTCAATGTTTGTTTGAAAATTAATTATTTACTTTTTTATCTATCATTAAAATTTAGATACCTACACAGATAGGTATGTATATCTTCGAAACTATGCATTTTAGCCACATATTCTATGACTTGTTGTATTATTTTTGTGGAATATAAGCCTAGAATATGGGGTATAAAAATAAACCTTCAATTTCTGTTAAAACCTGAAAACGAATACATTTATTTATTTATATCTAATTTATTGTACACCAAAACATATATTGATTAAAAATACATTCAACACAACAAAATATACAATGGGCGGCCTTATCGCTAATACAATCTCTTGCAGGCAACAAAAGAATGGACAGAGATTCTTCAGAACCAGAAATGAGACTGTCGTTGGTGCTCATCTTCATCATCATCATCATCTCAGCGTTAATCCGTAGCTTTTCAGCTTTGGAGTCTGGGGTCCGCTTTACCAGTCTAACTGTTGATTTTGGCTAAACTTCGATATTTTCCGTGAAGCGACTGCCGTCTGACCTCCACAACCCGAAGGCGATATCTAAGCATTGCAGTTGATCTAACTGCAATGCTTAGATATCGCCTTGTTAGATTTTTGAGGGCTCCAACAACCTATAACGACTGCCACTAGATGTTCGTATGGCAACCGGGACCAACGGCTTAATGTGCTTTCCTAGCCACGACCAGACCAGTGCAAATATTCATATTCATGTATACAAATATTTGCACTGTGCGCCACAGTGGGTGTCAACTGTCGTTGGTGCAAATATGTATTATAAATACAATATGTACACTAAAATAGATATTCAAAATTATACATACATACTAAACATAATAGGAGGCAAAGTAATTAGAAAAAAATAATTATCATAAAGCAGATAACAAAATTTTCAGAACAAACGTGCATTAAAATTTAAAGAAAAGATGGGAACGTTACGGAACTTCCGAAATCGAAATAAAGATTCGCACTTGGTCAGATTTTTTTGCAGCTACCAGGTACCAATCTACTTCTAGTTTATCTTTTAATCAGTTTCAACTTTCAAATTATGAGAAGCAATGTTATTATAGCTGTTAGTAGTCATAGAAAAAAAGAGTACCGTTACTTCGAACCCGGACCTGCGAAACCTTAATACAATGTCTATGTATACCTACTTAGTACGTATACGTTGAACAGTGAAAGAGCTTTGAGAGAAGAGCATATGTATCTATGTAAATAGAGATATATGGATATAGTTTATTGACAGAATACTCTTAATGGTTTATAGGCAACGGTCTCCAAAGCCTAGAGCACAGGCGTAGAATAGCCAGCCTTTCGGTATTCTATAGGATGCATTTTAGTGAGTGAGCAAGGGAATTACATGATTTAATTCCCCCATCTCCGTTCCACCATCCGACGACCCGTCGTACGGGGAGTTTCCACCCTTTTTTTTTTTTTTTGTTTGGATGGGAAATCATCAAATGACTTCTCCCGCTCTGGGCAGAGCGGAAGGGCGTGTCAGACTTTTACTGACTAAAACCCACCCGTGTTTCTTTACTTGCCTGTGCAACGGCCAGGGCCACGGTTTCTTGTTTAACCAACCCGCAACCCTGACCCAGGAGGCATCGGTCTTCGTGGACCCCGTCACGATGTGCTGACATCTCTTTGAGGCGCGCGTGAAACACGACGCGCCGTCGACTCGGGCCTGGTCCTTACCGAGCGGCGAGCTGCCCACTGCTCACCGCCCGCAGGCCCGCGCCTACGGTGGCTGGGAGTTTGGTGTCATCTCCCGACCAGGGCGTCTCCTGCGGCGGCTAGTGGCGTGAGGGCGCTGGGATTCCCGTTGCCTCACGCGCTCCGCCTCCTCCTTTGCCAGCATCACTGCTTCGCAGAAGGAGGTGACGGCCTGCCATGCACTCTCGCTCCGGACCATGGCCTGGACCAGGGTCGGACGCGAGAGATCGCCGCCGATCGCCGCTACGAGGACACGGCGGTGCTCTACCCAAGCCGGGCAGACCTCCACCGTATGCTCCACCGTGTCCTCAGGGCGATCCACACAATGGTGACACCCTGGCGTTTCCTCCCGCCTTATACGGAACAGGAACCTCCCGAAACAACCGTGTCCGGTGAGGACCTGCGTCAGGCGGAAGGTGAGGGCGCCGTGGCGCCTCTCTAGCCACTCCTCAAAGAGGGGACTTACCGCCGCTATTGTGGCGTGCCCAGCACTGGGTTGCGACAATCGCATTCTCCATATCGCCATGAGATCCCGCCGGAGCTCTGTCCGTCGTACCGCGATTTCTCGCGGCAGCGGAGTTATACCCCGGCGTTTTGCCTCCTCTCGCCACTCCCATATGTGGGCGAGGACTTTGGCCTCCAGATCCCATGGCGGTAATCCGGCAAGGAGGCTCGCCGCCTCAGCGGAGACCGTGCGGTATCCCCGGATCAGCCGAATGGCCATGACCCTCTGGGACGCGGTCAGGCATCGGGCTGGTCGCTTCCTTAACGACCGCGCCCACACCGGTGCCCCATAAAGGGCCATGGACCGCACGGCCCCCGCGTAGAGCCTCCGGCAGGAGGCGTTTGGTCCCCCTAGATTGGGGAGGAGCCGCCTTAGGGCAGCCCCGGCCCGTTCCAGCCTGGGAGCCAAACGTCGGAAGTGCTCCTCGAAGTTCCACCGGCTGTCGAGGACAAGTCCCAGGTACTTCATCGTCGACCCGACGCCGATGTGAACCCCTCCTACCGTTATGTGGGAACCCGACGGTGGCGCATTCCGAGGACCATGAAAGCACATGGCCTCGGACTTCTGCAGGGCCACCTCGAGTCCCAATTGCCGGATCCTGTTGACGATTGTCGCAACCCCGAGGGTCGCTGCGTCAGCCGCCGCCTGGTGCGACCTCCCTTCTGCCAGGACTAGCGTGTCGTCAGCGTAACATACTACACTGACGCCGATAGGGAGGTCAGCGCGCAGCACCCAGTCGTACCCGATGTTCCACAGATGCGGTCCCAAGACCGATCCCTGTGGAACACCGCACGACATCTCTCGCCGATTCCACACTCCTTGGTGACCGGGGTAAATTATGGCCCTATCCGTCAGATAGGCCTCGACGACTCGACAGAGATAGGTCGGCATCCGGTGATACCGGAATGCCTCCCTGATGCAACTCCAGGGAAGGGTGTTGAAGGCGTTGGCGATGTCTAGAGACACCGCCAAGACAACCCCACCCCGGGCCACAGCATCCCCTGTCGTGAGGGCTCGCACGCGCATGATGGCGTCCACTGTTGAGCGCCCCCTGCGGAAGCCAAACTGGCTCTCCGCCAAATCCGGGCCCGCTCGCCTAAGTTGCCCGACGAGGCGGTCTACAATGACTCTTTCGAAGAGCTTGCCCACCTCGTCAAGCAGCACAATGGGCCGGTAAGCGGACGGAGAGTCCGCAGGGCGCCCTGGCTTCTTTATGAGGACCAGTTTCCCCGTCTTCCAGCGAAGTGGGAACTGGCCCCTCTCCAAACATGCGCTTAGTAGCCCCCGTAGTCGAGGCCCGAGAGCCCCTAAGGCCAGGACCCAGGCCTTTCCAGGTAAGCCGTCGGGTCCTGGGGCGGTATTTTTGGCATTCAGCCTACGTACCGCCGCTCTTAACTCTACCTCGGTCACTTCTGGAGCGTCATCGTCGTCGTTGGTGTGGTCCGCATCAGGCATCGCAGGAGTCGGAGCCATGGGAGGAGGGGTATGTTCCCCTCGTGAGGGAAACAGAGCGCTCACCACGTCCTCCACGAGCTGAGGCCGGAGACTCTGCGTCAGCGGGGGAGCCCATGGGCGGAGTTTATTCCGCACCATTTTGTAGGGGCATCCCCACGGGTCTCTGTTCAGAGTCCCCAGCAACTCCTCACGGGCCAGCCCTTTGGCCCGCTGGATCTCCGCTCGGAGGGCGGTCTTCGCCACTCTGTATCCCTCGTAAAGCTCCGCCTGTATGGCCTCCGTATTCGGTGGACGAATACGGAGCCTGCGATGTCGGGTGTACCGATGTCGCGCAGCCACGCACGCCTTGCGCAAAGACGTAAGCTCCGGCGACCACCAGTACACCTGACGGCGAGCGCGTCCGGGGGGAGTTTCCACCCTTACGTTGTTAACACCGCTACGATCCGGACGAAGCGTTTTGGTTCCTCTTTTATACCGCGTACATTGAGGGACTGGAACAGTTTGCCAGCGACGGTGTTCCCGTCGACTACAATTTGAGTGTCGTCAAGGCTAGAGTGAATAGGCTCTTAATAAACTAACGCGCTTTAACTTAATGATTGCATCACTGCTTACCATCAGGTGGGATCGCGGTCATGCACTAGTTTATCTATACTAATATATAAGGCTGAAGTTTGTTTGAACGAGCTAATCTCAGGAACTGCTGGTCCGACTTGAAAAATTATATTTTGTTTTGGATAGTCCATTAATCCAGGAAGGCTTTAGGCTATATAACACCACGCTGCGACCAATAGGAGCGGAGCATATCGAAATCTACCTGGGTGAAATCGCGTGATACCTCCACAACCCAGTTAGTGGGTAATACGGTACTCCTTGGTAAGATTGGTCTTCACACCTTCAGGTTTCTGATTACCCATAACGGACGCACGCAGGGGTGTCGGTATGTAAAGATGGTCACCCTTCCACGGAACGGCTGCAGCAAGAGTACCTTAACCTGATCAACTATGCAGCTGTTACTTAGCTAAAAGCCCCTGTCTATCCATTGATATTTATTTACGTAAATATATTAATGAACCCTGGTAAACTGTTACTGTTAGATTTCATCATCCCACTGCTGGGCTAATGCTTTTCCTATGACTTCTAGCTCTTTAAATCCAGAGGTAAAGTAGACCACTAATCGGTTTCTTTTGTCCAGGTTGTGCCGCCAACTTCTAGCCAGTACTAAATACAAATTAACCACTCATCATCAACCTTTTTATTCCAGGTCAGGCAAGTACCAATGTAACTTTTCTAAAGTTATAGGTATGTACTTTCTAAGTATACACCAATGACTGAAGGTGAAAGAAAACATCTTGAGGAAACCCGGACTTTTAAGTCTGAAATCGCTAACCCGCATTGAGCAAGCGTGGTGATTACGCTCAATCCTTCTCCTGAGACCTGTGCCCAGCAGTGGGACGATAAAAGGTTGATGATGATGATGATAGATTTAGTATTGGTTGTAAGCTTTTCAATGCATTTGGCGTCAAATTAATAATGCACCAATGAAATGGAGGGTTTTTGTGTTAGATGAGAAATCATCCAATGACCTCTCCTGTTCTGGGCGGAGCGGATGGGCGTGTCAGACTTTTACTGACTACCCGTGGGTACCCGTCAGGATATTATAACAAATCGCGGCGAATGTATGGTTCATTTGGCGGCAAAATTGTACTATCAATGAAGTATGTCAGTACTGTATACAGGAAAACGCAGCAGCTTGATTTTATTAAAAGCACATTATGGTTTAATTGATGTACATAATTGTTTATTTATAGTTATTATTCCTATGTTATGGTTCAATGCTGTTTCCTTGTTCGCTATATTGTCTTTACAAATTATAATTAGTTGATTAGTATTGTATGTGTTATTTATCTAGCACAGTTTCTTAGTTGCGTTTGTTATGGAGTCATTGTGAATAAGTTCTTATTTTTCAAAACAAATAATTAGTCCTGCAGTTTTACCCGCAGAATACATGCATAGTGATTATTGTAAATAGCTTAGAAATTTTAATGTAGAATATGCATTCCAATCATGGAAGTCAGATAAGCGATCTCTCCGTGTAAAATATTGGTATTCAGCTGCATTTGGTTAGACTGGAAGCTGACCCCAACATATTTTTCAAAAGGCTAGGCAGCAATATCAAATATCAAACTTTGGATCGATTTCACTCGTATATTTCAACGTTCAAAGGCATTTCATCACTTCCAACTACAATCTTCTTCTTCGTTTCGTTCTTGACAGACCGGTCGTGGTCACTATGACTGAATTCGAGACGCTGATGTAGCTCGCCGCACGATCTTTCTCCATCTATCCCTGTTGGACGACAGTCTGGAGCATTCATTTACAGGTCCCCTCACTGCCAACTTGATTTAGTCGGTCCACCTCATCGGTGACCTTCCAAGAGGTCCAACTACAATAAGCCTCTCATATTAATAACTCAATATTCAATAATTTATTGCATTTCGTAATCTGTACATAATGGTTGGTGTATTAAAATATAGAATTAATTATGGACCCTGACGGGCAGAGCATTTTTTTTTATAGGGGAGAATATGAAGGCGCTTCTTGTTAGGGAAAAAAGTATAAATGATAATTAAATAGTGTCATTAAATAACAATATTTTAAGCTTTTATGGTATTTATATCTATACTAATATATAAAGCTGAAGAGTTTGTTTGTTTGAATGCGCTAATCTCAGGAACTACTGGTCCGATTTGAAAAAAATATTTGCGTTGAATAGCCCATTAATCCAGGAAGGCTTTAGGCTTATATAAAATTACGCTGCCACCAATAGGAGCGGAGCATAACTAAATCCAAGCGAACGAAGTCGCTGGCGGCCACTAGTCTCATGTAACTGAGTAATCGACGAATATTTTATTCCTCAAAATCCTCACTTTGGAGCCCTTTCCATACAAATCCTGGTTACCTTTGAATTTCTTTCAGGCATATGGTCCCTTATAATGGCATAATGAGTTCGTGCGTTCTCATTGACGACCGACTCGCATGAGTAAGTATGTACCTACAGTCACCAAAGGACTTAAGTAATCAGGTCGTCGACTATAGCTGAACTTTACCAAGCTGTTGGATATTTTTGAATGAAATTTAATTTAATAGTATATGAAATGTTTATTTTCTATTAATTCATTAAAATTTTATCTATTCCTTACTATATTTCTTCTTCGACTGTTCTTGTTTTGAGTACGGCTTAGAGCAAACACGCTGAGGTGAGTGGTAAAGACGGATTAACGTCTGAATGGCCAAGTTACCCAAGTTAGTTTTCAGGCCTCGGATAGTCTTTGTTTACGTTGATTAGCGTGTGAGCGACTATGTTAGGTTGTAGGCTCGGATAGTCTTTTGTTTAACCTAATAGCTTTTTCATTAAATTCTCCTAAATTTATTGCTATAAGTAGATCAATTATATACTGAAAATATACTTAAATTATTTTGGTCACTATTATACGTATTTCGAAATGTTCGCCAAAATTGTAAACAACTGCATAAGTTTATGGAAAAATAACTTTAATACCTGTCCTAAACAATAGTGTTTAGTTTACGCTACAACTAAAATCTTTTTGAAACTTCTTCTTTAGTGCTGATCAATCTGAAATCAAATTAATAACCATTAGAATAAGGTTGATATTTGTTTAATTATAATAATACAGTATGTTAAATAACAGAGGGCGTTCCCTTAAACTCGTTAATATATATCATTAATAGATTAAAATAAAAATATCAGCATAGAAAAATAAGCATAAAAAATCCGAATAAAAAAAAATTCTAATTGGAAATAAATTTGAAACCTCCTGTTTTAAATCAAAATAGTAGTCGTCATGTATAAATAAATTGCGACGTTGCCGTCTTTCATGTTCGCGTGTACAGTGTGTTCCTTTTACATGTCAATTTAAAATTTTTATTGAATATTTTCTTATTGGAAAAAAATTTAAAACATTTTGTTTTCGAATGGAAATATTTTTTTTAGCATGTATGTATGCTATACTATTTCGGGTTAACGGGAACGCCCTCTGTTAGTTAACATACTGTATATTTGCTTGTCGATATAATATGCTGTCATATTTTAAATATAGGACGGTTTCCTAATTACCTATATAAGTACCTATTATGAGTTACTAACTCATACTAAACATTAATCAGACATTTAATCCATCTAATTTACCTTCAGATGAACAAGTGCACAATAAAACCGTACCAAAAGTGAAGACAACAGCACTTCACCTTCAAAACATAAACAGAGACTTATCCCCGCTCCTACACTCGCTTGGCGATCGTCGCCTCCGCCTCGGTCATCGACTCTAACCTTGGCATTGGCTACGAAATACAAATCTAAAACCGAACGTGTACACTCCCCACTATGCCTTGACACGCGACGAAAAATGGAACTAAAATATTTATTCTACCGATTTTGACGTTTGTTCTGACATTTCCCTTGACGTGCAGCGCCACTCCTGGGAATCAAGTTATGCTGGTTGTGTTCAATTCGTAGCAGAATTAAATTGAACAATTATATAAGGAATATGTTATTATCTTTGTCAGTTTATTGCCGTGAGATACTTACTTTATTTGTTTTTGATTGATTTCAAATGTGTTATTGTTTTTTTGTGCACTAACTGGCTGTGTTACAACGCTTTGTCGGCTAATGGCACTATAATTACATTGCTTCATTTGGCTTGGAAGAGGTTGGCCTATGTTTAACATAGGCATGCAATGGATATTGTTAATTGAAACTTAACTACCATGCATCAGCTGATTGTAATCACTTGCATGTTTTAAGGCATTGAATGAGAAACTAAAATGATGGATGAGTGAGAGTACCACCCACCAGATAAAGTCTTGCCGCCAAGCGATATGTCGTTTTCCGGCATGATGTCTGGTGAAGCCGTACGGAAGACGGATATGATTTCGGTAAAAGTGAATAGGCCCACGTTTGTTTGAGTTTTGTAGGTAATGAGTGTTGGTAGATCATGTAATATGATATGTATTAGATTTTTTTTTTTGTTTTTTTTTTTTTCATATTATAAACCAGCGCTTGACCGCAATCCTGCCTGATGGTAAGCAGTGACGCAATCGTTGATGGTAAAGCGCACTAGTTTATTAAGAGCCTATTCACTCTAGCCTTGAAGACACTCAAATTGTAGTCCGACGGAAACACCGCCGCTGGCAAATTGTTCCAGTCCCTCGATGTATGCGGTATAAAGGAGGAGGCGAAACGCTTCGTCCGGATCGTAGTGGTGTTAACAACGTAAGGGTGGAAACCAGCCGTACGACGGGTCGTCCGCTGGTGGAACGGAGATGGGGGAATTAAATCATGCAATTCCCTCGCACACTCCCCGAAATGCATCCTATAGAACACCGAAAGGCTGGCTACTCTACGCCTGTGCTCTAGGCTTTGGAGACCAACTCGAGTTAGATCAGGGTCACCAATCAGCCTCTTTGCACTGAATCCAAAGTGGACAGGTAACACTTGGCAGCACCAGCCCAAATGTGGCTGCAGTACTCCACACACGAAAGGACCTGTGCTTTGTATAACATTAGAAGCTGCCCAGGTGTGAATTTGACATACATAATGTGGTTACATAATCATCGGCATTATATCAATAATGGCGCGAATTCCCTTATTCACAAACTAAATTAAGTTTCACTGTCTCTTTGTTTCTACTTCATTAAGAAAAGGACAGAAGATAAAATGTCAGTTTAGAACTGTCAAATTAGTGCGCTCCTGACGTAAACTGGCGTATTTTTAGTCGCCATGTTTATAATCGCGTCTAAACTGTCTATGGAGTATCTTAATTTGACAGGATTAAACTAAAATGTAGCCGACAATTAGCAAGCTGAAGTGGAAATGGGCTGGCCACATATGTCGCAGGGCCGACAACCGTTGAGGTAAACGAGTCCTCGAATGGAGACCGCGTCTCGGCAAACAGCGTAGGACGCCGACACGACGACACCAAAAAGGTGGCTTACGGAGAACTGCTCAGGATCGAGCTGGTTGGCGTGCCATGGAAGAGGCCTATGTCCAGCAGTGTAAGAGTAGAGGCTGATGATGAAATTAAAATGTTATCTTCTATCCTTTTCTTAACGAATTGGAAAGAAAAAGATGCATTTAACTTAAAATTGGTTTAGTGTGTGAACAAGAGAATCAGCGCCAACATCTTCAAGTATTACATCATCATCATCAACCTTTTTATCATCCCACTGCTGGGCACAGGTCTCCTCTCATTCAGAGAAGGATTGAGCGTAATTACCACGGTTGTTCAATGCGGGTTGGCGATTTCAAACTTAAAGTCCAGGTTTCCTCAAGACTGAAGATGAAGGAAAGTATTACATAGCAACACAATTTTAACATATTGTTGTCAACCAAAGTCTCATTCAAGTACTTTGCATATATTACAGTAATAACCACAATGAGATATTAGGAAATATCATAATGCCAGTTATTATTATTATATGCAAATAATCTAAGTGCGATTTTTTACTTCGCGAGGTCATTGAACTGGGTGCCTTTTATGTAGATGGTCAAGGTTTTTAGTTTTTTATTCTCGAGGTATGGTAGGTCAAACATGTATTGGCTCCTGACAACATATAAAAACACGGAACGATTAATCTGTATAGTTAAGCAGTGTAACCGCGGTCATTTCGTAGATGGGGTGATTGTGGACCTTTCGTAACCAGTTTTGGCATACGGAAGGTAGAAAAATCTATCTATCTTTGGTTTTAACGTCCAGCAATATCAGTAGCGATTTGTATAATTATATAAAAGAATAGAATACTCTTTATTATGTACACCATATAGACTACATAAACATAAATATAAAGATTTTACAAAGGGTGACACAATGGACGGTCTTATCGCTAAGAGCGACAACCTTATTACTGGATGTTATGATTATACTGGTGACCATCAGTAGCGATCTGTCTTTAACTGAAAATAGGTTATTAGATTCATTCGTTAACCAATAAAGCAAGAACACTGTCTTCGATTTTGGCTGAGCATCAGCACCACATACGTTGAAGTTACATTAGAAAAAGCCATGGCGCAACAAACTCCAGCAGCAAAGCTCTCTGTTTAGTTGTTTCCGTCGGACTACAATTTGAGTGTCTTCAAGGCTAGAGTGAATAGGCTCTTAATAAACGTGCGCTTTACCATCAACGATTGCGTCACTGCTTACCATCAGGCAGGATTGCGGTCAAGCGCTAGTTTATAATTTATAAAAAAAATAAAAAACTTGCTTTTATACAAAAGTAGGCATGGAAAGCGGTTAATATTCCGCCAGTTGTTTGGCATTTTTGCTGAACTAGGCTGAAGTTTGGCGCAGCCGTGAGGCACACATTCCTGCTAATTTCTTACATCGATCGGATTTTACACTTATTATTTGATTTTTCATTAATTCTGTTTAAGAGGCAATTTTCGTAATTTTTACGGGAATTGACCTTCTGAGGGCCAATTCTCGTAAATACTTATAATAAATTAAAGGGTTCAAAATTTAATCGCAATCTCATCTTGACGACTAAGAAGTTTCAATAATTTGACAAAATGTAGGGAATTTAGACATATTTTTTGGGCAGGTTGACAATGAGATCAGACTACGAAAGTTCTTAAAATTAGTAGAATTAGCCCTAGGTGTATTGCGCATCTTTTAGGTCCGCGCTAAGTGAATGTATTTTCTTCCTTTTTCCTCGTGAGATGTACACTTTGTTAAGTAAAAATCCTCTTTTTACAACTTCTCGTTAAGTGACTTAAGGTTTCAATGTTAATTTCGTTGTTTACTCTATAACTTTGTAGTTTACTAAAGGATTGTTGTTGCCTCCGTTGTAGAACAGTTTAAAGGATTGTTATGTAAATATGCTTTGTTTTGTTTTTATTTCTGTTAATTATTTTTATATTTTCCTGGTTTTTGTGAATTTTGATATTATTTTAACAGCACCCCGCGGTTTTCCCGCATATGTTTCGATCTCGTAGGAGTATAGGGATACAAAGTTTCCTTTATGTTAATCCTGGTACCGTACCGACAACCCGTAGGTATACCAAATTTCATTCAAATCTGTTCTGTAGTTTTTACGTGGAAGAGTAACACACATCCTTTCATGCATCTACCATCTACAAAAGCCCTGTATGAGAGTTGCCAAGTACTAACAGTGAGGCAACTTTACCTTCTAAATCTTATAATGCAACAGCAAGAACTCACACCGGTAAGTCCCGCAACCACACATAGAAGAACCTTCCCTAATGTGTGTACCACATTCAAATGTAAGACCGCATCCGCTCGACGGTACACCTTTACCTAGCTACCTATATCTACAATAAAATAAACAAAACCCAAAACATCAACCCACTAACAAAAAAACAAACCAAGTTGAAGCTAAACACATCTTCTAACCTTAAATTACCCAGAGACCGAAAATTTACTTCAACAAGTTTAAGCGGGAAAACTTAATAGTATCTAATGTAAGAAATACACACACACCCCCCCACACACACACAAACTCACACATACATATACGCACCACACACTACACACCACACTCTACACACTACACACCACACACGAGCATGCAACTCATTTAATGTTTTCTACATATTTATGTTAATACTGTAGCATGAAAAGTTATTTGTCTAAAAATCGGGCGAAGGCTGACTCCTGTAACACAGGTACGACCTAGCACGGGAGTCAGGGCTTCAAATTAAGTGTAACTCCTTTTTTATGTCAATAAAACTTTATTATTATTATTATTATTCTCTACCCTCAGAAACTGTCGCGTTTATATTAGTAGGTGGGGGGTAGGTAGGTAGGTTAGGAGGGATTGAAATATAACATACGATGTTTACTGTCATCATCATCTCAGCGTTAGTCCCAGTCGTTTCCGAAGCTTTTTCAGCTTTGAAGTCTGGGGTCCGCTATTTTCATCTTTCGAAGATCGTCGCTTTATCTGGCTTGAGGGCGTAACAAATAATTAAAACCAGCTATCATATTTGAAGGTTTTCATAGTAAAAATAGTAAACCTGTCCATCACGTTTCGTTGGACGTTCAGCGATCTTTATCAATCATCCTCTTGTCCTTGAACGATTAACACTAAAAATTAAATACTTAATTTATGATAATTGTTGTCCGCTTTATTTGCATACTTGTCTTTCTAGCTCGTTCTTTTTATTGCTTCATGCTTCTTTCCTTAATGGACCCACTTTGACATTATTATGTGACGTTAATGATTGTTAACTGGATATAAAATTTAACAATTAGCTAAGCTATGTTGAAGATTTAATATTTAGGTAATTTATACCGACAGCTGTTTATTATCTCTCATTTGCGGAGAGAGATACCCCCAGCGTCATGGTGCTCCTGGGCGATTTTGCTGCGTTCACTAAAACTACTATACCTATCTCTGAAATTCGTCATCATCATCATCAACGTTTTTATCGTCCCACTGCTGGGCACAGGTCTCCTCTCATACAGAGAAGGATTGAGTAATCACCACGCTTGCTCAATGCTTTGGGTTTGGCGATTTCAGATTTATAGTCCAGTTTTCCTTAAGATATCTCACCTTATAATCAGTCATTGGTACTTAGAAAGTACATATAACTTAGAAAAGTTACATTGGTACTTACCTGACCTGGAATCGAACCCGCTCGCCCGCCCGTTTTAACCACTAGGCCACGACGACTTCCGACTCTCCAAATTTATGCTCTAAAAACCATATGTCATTGAAATTATCAAAAAATTGTAATACAAGCTTAATCAATTCTAAAACATGATTTGTTCTACTTTCACCCCACATTTGACACATTTAATTTCTGCTTCTATTTAACGTACGTACCCACTTTATACATGGCGTATCCTGGACATTTTGGTCTCGCTAGCAAAAATATTGGCTGTTACTGACTAGCTCATATATTTACTAATGCATTGCCCATTCTCATCACTACCTATATATATTTCATATACTTATCTATTTTCTATAAATTTCACTGGTTAAAAGTAAAGTGAAGTGAGTTATAAAGAAGTGACATTCGGTTAATTTGAAAAAAAAAAAAAAACAATTTCTAGCAATAACGGGACAATTCTCCTAATTTTAAGAACTCTCACAGTGTTGTCTAAGTCTAAATCTGTTAAAAAATACCTTTTATTTCCTTACGCGCTAGAAGGGACTACAAGAAATTAATAATTTACTATAAAATTATCAACGTGATCAAATCTTTAAGGAAATCTTAGATATAGCAAATAGGTGTGAGCAAATTTATTTAAAGCCAACACAACAGCACCAATAGGTTTTACTTTGAGAGTTCAACAACATTCTTTGCATTATTTTCTTTACTAAGCAGACAATTTTTCGAACATATGAAGTAATGGATAACACTGTCAACTACAGCTATACACGCATGGCGTGTTACTCTAAAAATGTCTTATTCCGCTTTTCCAAATTAATGCTGTCAAGAGTTATCGAGAAATGAATTGAACTGAAATTGATTTTGATCACTGATCGCTATCCAAATTAATGCTGAATAACTGATTCTCCCTCTGTTCTATTACTCAAATCGTGTGCTGAACAGCTGTTCATACCTACCATTTCTATTCATTCAACATCATTTAGAAACAAAACAACTTACTAATTTAATTTTCTTTTTTTCCAGGTAGGCAGGTTTTCAAAATTCGAACACAGCAGAATGCACGAACACGTGCCAGGTAACACGCCCCAACCTCACGTCATAATATGTACGCATATTCGTTTTGTGGGCCAAATCGACAATAATACCAATTACGACATTATATTTTATAATGTAGGCGAATTCTAGAGTGTAAACAAACAATGGCGAAATTATTTGACACATTTTTATTTTTTCTTTTTGTATAGGCATTTTTTTAAGGCATGTGTATATGTTATATGATCTGTCTTAGGGTGCGTTTATTAGGAATGAAATTCTAGCTCGATTGTAGCAATACAAAAAATAGTGTACCTAAACAATCTGTTGTTAAGAGGAAACTCTAGTGGTGCTTTCTCTATACAAACGTATTCCGCTGTTTTCTTTGTGGATAATGCTTTTTATATAATAGTTAAAAAAAAAATTCTACAATTTTACACCGTGATGATAAAAGAAAATAAAAGAAATACGTTACTTCAAAATCGCGAAAGATAACCCAGTTTTCCCGTAATGTTCAGATGACTATTAGGCAAAGGTGATAAGTTTTTGACAAAAAAGAAAATAATAGAAGCATAGGTATACTTTTACTATCCTCTTAACTTTGATATGAAAATAATTGAGATCTGTCGTGTTTTGAAAAAGAAAACAGAGGAATACGAAACGTTATTTGGTCAACGTTTTTGTAGGTAAAATCAGCCTGAGCTGCAACTGTCCTTTTCGTACTTTACCGGGAGAGGTTGGAAGCAACGCGACGTATATATATAGTACTAGCTTTCTGCCCGCGGCTTCGCCCGCGTGGAGGTCGGTTATATCGCGCTTTTTCAATTTCCCTCGGGAACATCAAATTTTTCCGGGATAAAAGGTAGCCTATGTTCTTTCTCAGAGTCTAAAGATTGTCTGTGCCAAATTTCATCAAAATCGGTTGAGAGGTTTAGGCGGGAAAGCGTAACAGACAGACAGACAGACAGACAGACAGAGTTACTTTCGCATTTATAATATTAGTATGGATATAATATATAAAGTAATATAGTTTCTTCAAATACCTATTTTCCAAATTCCTCGACATTAGAGTCCCCTCTTAATCATTCAATTTCAATAGTTGATATGTGTGCCACAATCATCTCACAAAGTCGATGTATTTTTTTTTTTTTAAATAACCAAAGAAGACGTTAATGATATGCCACGCCGAAGCATCATAAAAGTGTGTACAATTAATGATTTTTGTATTGCTATAGTTTCGACACTGAATAGCGCCATATGCTAAAGTAGTGATTATACGATGTTGTTAAGACAATGCAATTAATTATGAATACGAGTAATTTACTCTGTGTAATGGCTTTGCTCGCGTTTTGAATGAAATAAATCCTTATAGGTTTACGTATGAATATTAAGCAACTATTACGCAAGTGGGGTAATAGCTTAACACATTCATAAGTAATGAGTTTAATTTTGACAGTGCAACAATATTCATCGCGGAAATTATGCTGTTGAGTAGATATTTCTTTGGAAAATTTGAAGCGATGGGTTGATAATATCTTTTATAATTATTTTTATTGATAGACTTAAGTTCAAATTCAAAGTATTAATTTGCCAGAAAATACATTGTTTAACGAGGGAAGAACTTGAAACTTAACAGTTATATTGTGTTCTGCCTATAAGCAAGCGTGCAAATTACATTAATTAATTAATTCAAATTTCCTTTGATGACCGTATCACCATTGATGGCAGCCTTTTACAATCTGTCAGATTTCATTATTAGATTTTCAACTACACACACCGGCACAATTAGGGGAACACAAAAAAAGGTACTTAGATTATTTTTTAAATAATAGCTTGTAATGCATGTTTTCGCTTAATTTGAGTGTATTTACTCGATACGAGTATGACACATCCAAAACAAAGGGTTATTTTTCTTTAAATTGATAAATATACAGAAAAATACAAAAAATGAGACATTTTAAATATTCTGCACGATTTTAAAAATTTAATTACGGTGCCATTTTTTAAAAAAAGAAGCTATCAATATCTTGTATTGCTTTCGTGGGCTCTTATTAGAGCTTGGATACGTCTGCTTATACTCTTAATGACATTTTCAATAATTTCTTGGGGCAAATTGTCCCACTCCTCAAACAGCGCCAATTTTAACTGTTCAACATTCCTAGGAGCTGGAATCTTCTTTCGTACCCTACGCCCAATCATGTCCAAGACATGCTCTATTGGATGCATGTCTGGTGATCGTGCTGGCCAGTTCATTTGGGTTATTCCGATTACGTTATGGTAATCAGTAACTACGCGAGCAGTATAGAATCGTGCGTTATCATCGTGCATTAATACAAAATTTGGGCCTTTAAATGGTGCAAAAGGCATTACATGGGCTTCTAAGATCTCTGTTATGTACCTGTGAGCTGTCAAAGAACCCCCATCAATGATGACTGAAGTGGTGCGTGCTGTCAAAGTTATGTCACCCCACACCATAACGGACCCTCCAGCGTATGATACTGTTTCGGTGAAATTTGCTTGATGACGGCGTTTTCCTCGATACCTCCACATCCTTTCCTTGCCGTCGATGAAATTTACGCTAAACCGGCTTGCGTAAGACAATAAGACGTGACTACATTCATCAGACCAATCTTGGTATTGATGAGCGAACACTAATCTTGCTACTCGATGGCATACTTCGAGCTTGGGCGCTTTAGCTGGCACGTACGATTTTAAACCGATTTCGTTTAACCTTCTTCTCACTTTTCGTTCACTAACACGCACTATACGCACTTCTTCCAAGAGATTTCGGGGCTGAACAGCAGTTTAACGACGATTTCTCAAAGTTTGCACCCTTATAAAACGGTCGTCTACGGCGCTGGTTTTACGATTTCTGCGTTGTCCCGGCCTCCGCGCATAAGATCCTGTTTGCCTGTACCGTTTTACATTACGGTGGATCACAGATACTGACACATCCAACCTTCGACTCACTGAACGGTATGTATGACATTCCTCGATCATTGTCACAGCTCTGGTGACTTCTGTTTCTGTCAAATCACTCATTTTCTATGCGATACAATGTTAATTCTCCGAAAAACAACAACAAAATAAGCTAGGCCCACCATGGACTGCATAAACAAATTTCTAATCAAAAACACTTAAACGCAGTAATTGTCAACAATCACTTAAGAGCGTCTAATTTCTGTCAAATGATTGAAGAGTGCCAAAAAGTCTCAATATGGTATGCCATATGAGGGCAATGAATTAAAAAAAGGAGCCACTTGTCCAAATTCTCACAAATTGCAAAAAAAAAACGTCTTTTTTTGTGTTCCCCTAATTGTGCCGGTGTGTGTATATCTTTGAAGCATTAACGCTCAAGGTTGATTGATAATATTTGACAGTTTCAGCTAGCTTGATTTGTTGTCGCACGTACATCCTTATGTACATTGTACGTGTAGCTATTTGATGATTGTTATACATAAACGATGTAACAAATATTTTAATTGAAAAGAGTGCCTGCGAATTTTCTTGTCCGTTCTTCCGTAAATAAAACTACCTTCATCTTTCTGACTGACGGATCCCTCTTTTGTTTGGAGTAGATGGAAAATCATCAAATGGCTAAAACCCACCCGTGTTCCTTCACTTGCCTGTGCGCCTGGACCACGGTTTCTTTTTTAACCAACCCACAACCTGACTGACGGACCCCTTGACAATTAAAAATTGCACGTCATTTGTTTAATTGATACAAAAATGCTGAGATTGAGTTTGCCTCCAAAATTACCTGTGCTTTCACATTCATCTATAGATTACGTATATTATTATGAATTTAGTACAAAACAAATGCCTACTGTATATTTACTTGTTGCTAATTCAATTTTTTTATAACAAATTATATGCCATTGCATATTGGTTTTACTTGTAAAGTAGAATAAAATCTGTCGACTCATTAGCAGGGCATGATTGTGCAATCAGTGCTGTTTGCGAGGTCATTGTTCCGATGGGTAGGTTGGAATGCTGGAAATTATGTTATTGGATAAACAAGTGATTTCTTAGCTTATACACCTTGTCAGCTCCTTTTTCTCTTTATCCGAACGAAACATTTGGTAGAGTTATCATTTTGTTTCAACTAAACGCCCCGTGCCCCGTGCAGCCCCGTGTAGTACCGGGCTTAGAATAGTACCAACCCATATTTTCCCGTGGGTGTCGTAAGAGGCGACCCAGGGAACTCTCCAGGGAAGCGGGCAGCAGCGCTTCTGCTGTGGAATATCAAACTATTGCGATCCCCAATCCGCCTGCCAAGCGTGGGGATTATGTCTATGGGAAATGAAAGCCTTGGGGGAGGCCTTTGTCCAGCAGTGAACTTCTATAGGCTGAAGAAGAAGAAGGGACGGCAATATATCCAAATTAAGGCCCTTTCCTACTGGATTATATGCAAATATCTTTATAACAACGCTTTTTAATTACATCATTCTTTCTAAAACCCTTAGCCTATTTCACGATTATTCATATTATTTAGAACACGAAGAAAGGCATTTCTATCCATCCGTATAATGTATAACACTTGTTTTTAAATTAAATTACAAAACATTTAGGTTGAAAGGAAAGCTCTTAAACAATTTTTGTGAAACAGTAATTTCACTCGAGTCTTATTGTTGATAAAATTTTCCTCTTCTCTCTCCCTTGTGCTTATTATTGATAAAATATTTCCGCGTTTTCTGAAATTGCTTTTTACTTTGAAATTTAAAAAGTGAACGGGGTGGCGAGGCTTCGTCGTGAAATAAATTGAAATGTAATCAATGGATATTTGGGAGAGTTTAAGGTGTAACTGCTTGATTGATTAAAAGTTAATTCTACGCATTGTTCCTATACGTGTATTGTAACAATACGCCCCCCAAAACCTGGGTAGTTAAATTTGTTGCCAGCTTTTTTCTAGGCCGCATATTTCCACTGCTTAGGCACTCCTATTCTTATAACTTTCTCTTGTCAAAAGCTGTCAAGAAACAATCACATGGGAACTCGTGAAACTTCAGAAACTATGTACGGACGACAGCAAGTCAAGCTACCGAAAACTGTCAGATCTTTCCAAACAACCTTGAGCCTTAAGAGTGGACTCTAATGCCGAAGAATTAAGGAAATAGGTATTTGAAGAAACTATTGCCTTCACGCCGCTTTCAACCTCTCCCGGTAAAGTGCGAAAACGACAGTTGCGACTCAGGCTGATCTTACCTACAAAAACGTTGACCAAAATACGTTTCATATTCCGCCGTTTTCTTTTCAAAACACGACAGATCTCAATTATTTTGATATCAAAATTTAGAGGAAAAGTATACCTATGCTTCTATTATTCTTCTATATTTCTTTTTTGTCAAAAACTCACAATTGTCAAATAGTCATCTGAACATCACGGTAAAAAGGGGTTATTTTTCGCGATTTTGAAGTATCGTATTTCTTATATAAATTAAGTTTCCAATAAATCAAATGATAGGAGCACGTATAATCACGGTGTAAAATTGTAGAAAAATAATCATTGCTAAAGCGTTATCCGTTAGCGGAATACGTTTGTATGGAGGAAACGCCACTAGAGTCCTCTCTTAACGCTTTAGCCATAAAGTTAAAGATCTAACATAGAAAAATGACAGATTGTAGTAGCTTGATGTGCTGTCGTCTGTACACGGTTTTTACAGTTTTGCTTCATAAAAAGAAGTGCCGACATGAAATTTCACTGTTACTCTTATAAAATAATTGTCTAAATTTCGTAACCCCTATTCACCACTTGCTTAGTGCATTAACTAGGAAGAAGTAGCGAACCGAAGTCCAGCCCCCTAATCGGCGAACACATGTTTGTCAAATGATGGCGACTATTTGGGATCGTTTGGACCGAATGGACCAATGAGCGGTCCGAACGATCCCAACTGATACCAACTAGTCGAAATTATTTGACAAAAATGTGTTAGCCGATTGGCAGGTTGCTATATAGCTTGTGTTTCATTGGAACTGTGTCGTGATTTTGACTCATTGATTGTCCGCCGCGCGGCAGATATGTCCTATAGCTTAATTCCATTCATACCAAATTTAATTGCGCATTATTGTGTTTTTCCAAATACGTCTCAGAGCAGTGGTGGCCCACCGGTAGTGGTCCTCAAACCCAGCCAGACGCTTTACTTTTTGCAAATAATTTCATCTTACTGTCTCAAAACGGCAAATAAAACACATTGTAAGGAAACTGGCGTGCCTTAGAACCAATCATTTGAAGATATGTGACATCTACCTGCTCACACTGGGCTCGTGTGGTATGTGGTAGAGCAATCCAATTCCTCTTGAAGGGAGGAGGCCTATTTCCAAATACTTCTTTGGCGGGTCATTAGGTAAAAAAACTGCAGATCCTAGCATCACATTTAATCAGCAACATTTTATTCTTACGTGTCCAGATATTGGGGTCAGCATGCGCTGGAGCTATCAATGTATTTTAATTACAGTTTTTTCGGGTACCTAATGTCGATACTTAAACTCGATAGATTAGCTGGTTGACGCCCGGTGGTCAGATATGCATTCTGTTAAGTGAAGTGATTGTTTAAATATGTAGTGGTTCCGTATGATGTTAGGTCATAATCAAAAGCATAAGGAGGGTAAACAATTTTCTAACCAATCGCAATGACATGCAGCTATTATAGGGCTTTAGGTAGTAGAGGGTTGGATTCAAAATATTTTCTTTTAATGATTATAAGCTAGTGCTTCATCGCAATCCCGCCTGATGGTAAGCAGTGATGCAATCGTCGATGGTAAAACGCGCCAGTTTTTTAAGCCTATTCAGTCAAAAAAATTGAGTGAAGACGGCAGTTGAGAGAGGTGATGCATTCTTAAACCCAACAACACGACCAACGATGCTGCGCCAGAGGGTGACTGATCACTTCCGGCGGCTGGCGCCCAAGCTGATGGGTTCAGCAGGTGCGCTATCAACGCTGTTTCCCAACATGGGGACCCGAGCGCCGCCAGTAGGCGGTAGTACGTGGGAATCGTGCGGTCCATGACCCTATATGGGGCCCTGTGTGGGCGATGGACCCGACGGCCGTAACACTCGCCATTCTGCGCAAGCCGCAGAGGGCGATGGCCGTCAGGGTCGTCCGAGTGTATTGCACGATTTCGTACGAGGCGGCTTGCGTCCTGGCCGGATCCCCGCCCTGGGACCTAGAGGCGAAAGTACTCGCGTCATTGTACCGATGGCGTGAGGAATAGCGGACACGGGGCTCCAGTCCGGCGCAGTGGCAGATCGAGCTGCGCCGAGAGGAGCTCCGTTAGGTCCTGGTGGCGGACTGGCGGCAGAGGCTTATGCGCCCTACCGCCGGCCTCGCTACCGTCGAGGCGATCCGGCCAGTACTCGACGACTGGCTCGGGAGAAGGTACGGCTCCCTGTCGTTTAGGGTGACGCAGGTACTGTCGGGGCACGGCTGCTTCGGCAAGTACCTGCGTCGCTTAGGCAGGGAGCCGGACGCTCGGTGCCACCACTGCGTCCAATGCGGGGAGGACACGGCGCAGCACACGCTCTCCGAGTGTGTAGCTTGGGACGAGCAGCGCCGTGTCCTCACAAATGAAGTAGGAGGCGACCTGACGCTGCCGGCAGTAGTGCGGAGAATGGTCGGTAGCGCAGAGTCGTGGGACGCGGTGGTGCGACATCACGTCCTCGCAGAAGGAAACTGCGGAACGGGAGAGGGATATCTCAACTTCCTTCCCGGGCCGCAGAAGACGCACCGGGCGCCGAAGAAGGGTGGATAACGCCCTCTTCCACCCCTCATGGGTTGGATGGGTTCAGGGGCGAGGGACATGGGGAAGTCCCCACCCCTTATTCGATGGACCCCGAGGCGGAGGCGCGTGCGAATATCGGCGCGCGCCTCTGAGGCGATGCACGGGGTAGTTTGACACCCCACTACCCCGTGCAGGAGACGAGGCCCGGACAGACCGGGCCAGCACGAGGGTGTGGGGCCGTGGAAGTATTTAGACTCCCGCGGCCCCACGCGCGCTCGTGATAGAAGAGACACCGGGGTGGTTTTAGTCAGTAAGAGTCTGACAGACCCCGTCGCCTTTTTTTTTTTTTTTCGGGGTGGAAATCCTCATAGGATGTGCGCCGCCCTAGCGTGGGCGAGGGGCCACTCCGGAAAAAAAAAGAAAAAAAGGAGGGAGATTTATCTGGAGACCCTCCACGACCAACCTCCCGACACAACATTATTTGGCGCATCGTACCCGTCACACATCGCAACGCCAACTGCTCAGACACGTTCTCCGTACGGCAAAGTGATGTATGAAAATGAAGTAAATTCCTTCTTCTTCTTCAGCCTATAGATGTTCATTGCTGGACAACGGCCTCCTCCAAAGCTTTCCACGCTGACCGGTCTTGTGCTGCCCGCATCCATCGGCTTCCCGCGACCTTCACCAGGTCATCGGTCCACCTAAGTAAAGTAAATTCCTTGTTATTACCAAAATAATGTACGACTTCTAATATTTATTAAAGCAATAAAATACAATGGTCGCGCAGTCAAAAATGGTCCATAAAATATCTGGAAAAAAAAAATTATTGCTACGAGGCGTTTAACAGGTCTGGGTGAATATAAGTTCCGGATTGGCGATAAAATGGCTAAACGGAGTAGATGAGATTCGGCAAACAGTTTATAACCTGGATTATCACATGGGTTAATTTTAATCTCGACGGTACAAGTCCGTGATATATTTATTTATGGGCCTTTATTGCCTGAGCCAAATAAATAATTTTTCGACAGGCGGGCCAAACCGCGAGTATTCTAAGTATATCTTGGACACCTATGACTGATTTACAAGGTGAAGGAAAACATCTTGAGGAAACCTGGACTTTAAGTCTGAAATCGCCAACCCGCATTGAGCAAGCGTGGTGATTATGCACATTCCTTCTCTGAATGAGAGGAGACCTGTCCCCAGCAGTGGTGCGATAAAAGGTTGATGATGATGCGGGCCAAGCCGCGAGCCAAAACTAGTATAAAAATAACATCAAAACTTGATAGGTACGTCCAAGAGGACGTATCGAATTAAAGATAGTTCAAGTTTTCTTTTCTTTTTATCGGTGAGCTGTAACTGATTTTGTTTGTTGTTTTTAGTACAGTCAATCTGCAATTTGAGCTCCGAAAAATGACAAACCGGAATTTGACTCGATGAATGGATTTTATGGTTTTTTTTTTTTTTTTTTTTTTTTTTTTTTTTTTTTTTTTTTTTTTTTTTTTTTTTTTTTTAAATCCATAAAATCCATTGTTTAAAAAAGTTTAAAAATTGAAAATTATGTAAACATTTCAATTCACTGATCTATCCATGAATTGTATGACAAACACCCTACAGCAAGGCACATAATGTACGATTTGTACACTTCAACAAGCTTCAGCTCGGAAACGGTAAGTTTTACGAAAAAATGTTTTAAACAAAAGTTGTAGCTAATTTTGTGACAAACAACTTTCTCATTTACATTATTGCAAAAAAATTGTTATTTCATAATGAAAATGGCAAAAAACCAATTTTTTCAAACTTTAGCGCCATCTAGCTTTTGCAGTTTAAGTCGGATGATGTCACTGCAATGAAAGAAAATGTAGTCCTAAGTGTCCTTAACAGTTTAAAAAAAAAAAAAAGGTCGCTAGCCCTTATAGTTGCTGAGATAAATCAATTTCAAAATATTTTTGGATTTTCTCAAAAACAGCAGGAGGAGGGACTTCGGAAATCTAACATTAAGTTTATTACTTGCCCCTCTAACGATTCATCGAGTCAAATTCCGGTTTGTCATTTTTCGGAGCGCACGGCTTTTTTTTCGACATATTGACTGTACTATTTGTGTGTGAATTGTAAGGCACTCTACATTACATTGTATATCGTCTGTTGCCAAGCGGATCTAGTCTCAAAGCTAACATGCAGGTCAAGCGCGAAATTTAGATTGGATGTCTATCTGGATGATGTAATCATGCCTACATAAGTTTATAATTACTTTATGTTTGTGGTCCAGAATCGCTTAGTGTTTTTGAGAGATAAGACCGCTATATGATCTTGAATCCTGCAGGGTAATTGCGTAACAAATTACCAGTAATAATGGGTTTCATTTTGACAAGTCAACAAAATTCATTGCGTTATTTACGTTGTTGAGTAGATACGTTTTCGAACATAGGGAGCAATGGAATAGCAATAAGCTTCAAAATGATTGCAACTGACAGTAATGGAGTGTTACGGAATTAGGGTGTTGCTTGATCAATTATGATATTATGATTACTAGGAAGCCTAAAGCAAGTATAAATTGCCACCAACCTACTTACCTTCTAAACCTGTAGGAGTGTAGGGATCACCTGTATGTATGTCATAAGTGATCTATTTTTTATTTAAACGCATCATCATTTCAGAAGAAAGACGCCCATTGCTGGACATAGGCCTCCCACAAGGATCAATCGATTGCTTGGTGCGCTTCCTGCATCCAGCGGTTTTCTACGACCTTCACCAGCTCGTCGGTCCACCTTGTCGGGGGCCTACCTACGCTGTCTTAACTCGTCGGCCCCATTCGGCATCGGTCCCACGCAATGTGCCCGGCCCACTGTCTAAGGGGCAAGTGTTGCAATTCTTCGGGCTATGTCGGTTACTCTCGTTCTTCTGCGGATCTCCTCATTTCTGATTTGATCACGCAGTGAAACCCCAAGCATAGCCCTCTCCATTGCCCTTTGTCATTTTTATTTAAACTCCCTTAGCCAATTATGATAATAATTACCATGTCTTCTCTTTTATAGTATACGTAGTTATGAATACATAATATATGACTCATTTACAGGCTAATCCTCATTGGACCCTCGTACGGCCTATTCAAAAAAACTGATTAACGGATTTCTATGAAATGTGGCACATGGCCTGGATTAGAACATAGGAAACGTTTCATCACTATATTCCTGCGGGTTTGAGACCAACGCGGGTGAAGTCTTGGTGCGTCGCTAGTTTCATAATATTTGTTTTGACAACAGGGTATTTGGCAATTTGTTATCTATGCTTTGATACTGTCTTCACAGTGAGATTTTTGTTTGCAAACATCTAGCTCCTTTTGAAGCCTTTAGGGGATGAAATTTCAACATTCCCTAGTACTCACAGCTTCGTTATAAAAAGAACTATTGTGCAAAATCTCACGCTTTTAGACCTAATCGTTTAGGTTGTCCGTGAAGAAATGAAAGAATTTAAAAGTATCGACGCTTTGATCTTTCCATTGCCGAAATCTTCCTACTTGAATGTCAGCTCATTGTCTAAAGATATGTATCTCGACCGAACCGTTACCTTTGACACGAGATACAGTACAATAAGAGCAGTCTACTGGCTTATCGGACCCCATGGTGCTTCCATGAAATCTTTTGATAGATGCTTGACTTATATTTGGATGGGTGTGATGAACTTACGAATATAGTGTGGCTACTCTTTTTTGCCATTTTTCTGGGAGTTTAGAGAGCGAAGCGGTAATTTATTAGCTGGTAGTTTGGTCCTTAATATTTATTTTTTGGAATAACATTAAAAATTAATACATTGTATTAAGGTATGAAACGAAATCGCTTTTGATGTATTATACAGAAGGACATCATCATCATCAACCTTTTTATCGTCCCACTGCTGGGCACAGGTCACCTCATACAGAGAAGGATTGAGCGTAATCACCACGCTTGCTCAATGCGGGTTGGCGATTTCTGACTTAAAGTCCAGGTTTCCTCAAGATGTTTTCCTTCACCTTGTAACCAGTCATTGGTGTCTAAGATATACTTAGAAAGTACATATAACTTAGAAAAGTTACATTGGTACTTCCGTGACCTGGAATCGAACCCGCACACTCATACTTGAGATGCTGGAGTTTTAACTACTAGGCCACCACGATTACATAAGTCATCAAAATTGAATAAGTACTGCACAATGGATTTTGATAGAAACTTCTGGAAAGTTTGTATGTATGTCACTTGCTTAGCCTTTTCCCATCTTTGGGTTGGCTCCAGTCTAACCAGTCATCATCATCATCAACTCAGCGTTAATCCCAGCCGCATCCGAAGCATTTCAGCTCTGGAGTCTGGGGTCCGCTTTACCAGTCTAACTGCTGATTTGGCGAAACTTCAGGGAAAGATTGAGAGAACAGTCCAGGTTTCCTTAAGGTGTTTTCCTTCACTTTATAATCAGTAATTGGTGTCCAAGATATACTTATAAAGTATATATAACTTAGAAAAGTTTCATTGTACTTGCCTGACCTGGAATCTAATCCGCATACTCATACTTGAGAGGCTGGTGTCTTCACCATGACTATGCATCACTTAATTTTCATCTAAATCCGTTCACTGGTTTTTGCGTGCAGAAGTAACAAACGTACACACACACTTACAAACTTTATAATAGTAGTGTGATAGGTAGAGACTAAAATTGTAGGTAGAGTTCAATTCGCAAAAGATAAAGAGGTTAAATACTACTCATTCTTATAATTAAATTCAGTATTTATAAAATAGGTAACATTTTTAATCTGTACGTGGCAACACAGAACTTGATTCGCTGAAATATTTCGGTCAAGCGTATATCGGAGCTGGGGTTAACTACTTGAACTGTTCCGGCTAAGATAACGTATCAGTTACATTCGCGGCCACTGTTCTTTTTTCTTTTTTATCCCCCGCGGTCCTTTAATTAACGATGACAGAGGACTTGGCAAGTTTCACTTGGAGAATGCTGCTGGAAGTCTATTAATGCCGGTCGGTTATATAAATTATATCTAACTGCAATGCTTAGATATCGCCTTCGGGTTGTGGAGGTCAGACGGCAGTCGCTTCACGGAAAATATCGAAGTTTAACCAAACCCCAGATTCCAAAGCTGAAAAAGCTGCGGATGCGACTGGGATTAACGCTGAGATGATGATGATGATGGTTATATAAATTATGTGTTCAGTGTGTTATTTGGGAGATTTAAACTTTGGCTGTTTTATCAGAAGAAAATAGCATAATTGCTAATCCATTAGTCCATATGTACGATATTTTTTTTAATAATTATAAACTAGTGCTTGACTACAATCCCGCCTTATCGTAAGCAGTGATGCAATCGTTGATGGTAAAGCGCACTAGTTTATTAAACCTATTCACTTAAAAAACTAACGAATAGGAAGGATGACGGCAGTTGAGCGAGGTGATGCAATGTTAAACCCAAGACCAACACGACCAAACGAAGCTGCGCTAGAGAGAGATTGATTTGGAGACATTTGGCGCATCGTACCCGCCACACATCGCAACACAACTGCTCAGACCCGTCCTCCGTACGGCTTCACCAGACATCATGCCGGAACACGACGAATCGCTTGGCGGCAAGACTTTGTCTGGTGGGTGGTAACTTCTGCCGGCAGCCGATGTTATGACCTACCACCGAGAAAGTGTTACTGTTCAGCAACGTAAATAACGCGATGAATGTTGTTTAACTGTCAAAATGCACCCAATTGCTACTGATAGTGTCTTATGCAATTAACTTGCGGGTCAACTAGTTTAAGTATATATGGAACTAGCTGCGCCACGCGGTTTCACCTGCGTAGGTTTCGATATGCTCCGCTTGTATTGGTCGCTGCGTTATGTTATATAACCTAAATCCGTCCTGGATTAAAGGGCTATCCAACACAAAAAGAATATTTCAAATCGGACCAGAAGTTCCTGAGATTAGCGAGTTCAAACAAACAAACAAACTCTTCAGCTTTATATATTAGTATAGATATAATTACCCGATTTATTAAACTTGATATAATTCCAATCAAATCTGACGCATCTATTGGCGCCATATGATATTTCACTTATGTGATAAGGATAAAAAGCTGATGGTAGGTGGTACCAGCAAGTACCAACATATGCCCATAATTAATTCTGTACCTAAATGGCGTGAATCACTTTATCACAGCAATAAAAGCAATATCTGTTTACAATTCCACTTAGGCTTATGAGAAATGTCACTTCGCGATTCAAATATAGACTTTGTAATTCGTCACATGTCGGGGAATTCGGAAATGGAACACATTTTTCAGTGTTAATATATCCGTATGTTTGTCCGTACGTCTGTTAGTGCACTCGTTAGTCATCACATGTTTTTAGAAGTTTTCAGCAAGCGAAAACATTATTATTTTGAGAGATGGGTTTGCCAACCTCACGATTTGAAGGAGAGAAATATGATATCGGTCACACCCAGTTGACCGTTAGGAGCGGTAAAAGCTTCTACGCATTTCATTAACGTCTCCTAGAAATAGAAGTGTCTATAAAAGGTTGGTAAATCTAGCAGGATTATACAACGGGTAGCAGAAAAGGCATATACATATCAAGGCACGGTTTCTTTGGTTGATATCGAACGATATTGGAAGGGTTTTTGTAATCTCATCTCTCATCATTAGACCTGTTATTCTGTATGGCAGTGAGGCGTGGCCTGTGCTTGAGCCACACAAGCAAGAGCTGCATGTTACGAAGATGAATATGCTGCGGTGGATTCCTGAGAGTGTATAACACTTTTAAAGTACATTTTCCGGATCAAACTGCGGAAACACCCAAAAGGATGGTAATGTTAAGCCAGAATATGCCTTTCCCGTCCACACCTACTATCCACATTTCCTCGCCCGCCTACTATGAAGGAAACCGTATTTGTTTACACCACAAGTTTAACTACTGGCGTTAGTCTAAAACAAACAACCATTCCATGGTTTATTGTCCACACACCATAGGTTTACTATCGAATTGAACCATACAATGCGTGCGACCTGTTTATAGATTTATCTGCTGCTCGTGATCGGGATTAGGGTTGGCATTACACACTGGCCAAAATCTGAGCATGAGCTCAAGTTATGTCATTTACCAAAGGCTATCGTGGGATTCTAGGTCGGTCTGTGGTCTGTGATTGGGTATACTATCTTCACTACTTAGACCACTCTGTGAAAGCTTGTTGAGACTGTGGTCCCGAATGTCATTTGTTGATCTTTGACAGTTGTTACGGGTTGACAGAAGCCCGAATGTCTGGGAACTAGACTTATCACGGGGTATAGTGTTACTCTTAAGTCGTGGTAGCCCTGTGAAGTCGTAGTATGAGTGTGCGGTAACTTTTCTATGTTATATGCACTTTCTAACTATATCTTGGATACCAATGAGTGGTTATAAGGTGAAGTTAAACACCTTGAGAAAACTTGGACTTTTAAGTCTGAAATCGTCAATCCGCATTGAGCAAGCGTGGTCATTACACTCAATCCTTCTCCGTATGAATGGAGATAATGATGATTGTGTTACCCAGTAACTGAGAAAGGCTTGAAGTTGCTTTAAGTTAAAATTCTGGTATTTAGCTGTATACGATATACAGTTGTAAATCACTTTTGTTGGAGTCAACTTAGCTTTAAGTTGCTCCAACACAACTGATTTACATCCGTCACCTCGCATCAGGTTCAGTTGAAAACTAGCGCAGGAAACAGTTGTCTGGCATTTTTACTGAACTGGGCTTTTTTTGTGCAACCGCGAGGCAAACTGTAGTACTATTTTTTACATCAGGGTTGTTTAACTTTTCATTTAATTTTTATTTGTTGCCACCTGATGTATGTTTATTTTAGATGCATTGTGTGTCTATGTATTTTCTTTCTTTCTTTCTTTCAACAAAGTCCTGAAAAGGCTTGACTTGTGATTATGTATGCAGAAGTTATATGTCTCTTTGCTTGGCAGTTATCCTTGGCTATTAAAAGGACCAGCTTGCCGGTTTTAATTGTTCATAGCATTATCTAATAACACTGAACATTGCCTACGCCTTACATGACTCGTGTAATATCTGTTGAAATAACTACATAAAATAAGCCTATAATGTTCCTACTTCTGGGACACATGTGTCCTCCCAGTGAGAGGGAGTGGGCCGTAATCTACTATGTGGGCCCAGTGCGGATTGGTAGATGTCACATGTATTTGAGATTTTGCCGCTAGTACTTGCCGGTTTCATCACGTTCTTTTCCTTTTCGCCGTTTTAATAGCAGTGGTGATGATAACAACATCAGTATTGCTTAATCTGTCATTAAATGTAATAAGTTCATTTAAAAGCTTTATAGGAACTTACTTCGGACAAGTGACAACCCTAGTGAAAACTAAATGAAAAATGTAGTTGAGAAAGAAAATTCCAATAATGTTTTGTAGATAAGTACCTACTTATATGTTGTTTTCGTTTCGAGAACTTACTATAATGATTTGTTGTAAAGGCACGGCGAAGCTGGCTTTTCACCCATTTAGGGTGAGACCTATTGAACCCGATTGTGGGATCCAAGTGGTCACTTACTTTTTTGACCGCACGCTAAAACGCGTGAAAGTATCAACCTTGTTTCAATGGCCCAAACCTCATTTTTAAACGCAACTAAACTGTACTCTTCTTTCCGGGCCGTGTTTGTGTGAACGGACACCAACCCCCTTATTAAAAAGTGAGAGTTTTCTTCAAACTGGTTTAAACCATAGTGTCAGTAATTACTGGGTCTCGCATTCTTCTTTTGTGATCCAATTGAATGAAGAACCTTACTGTTATGGAAATGCTGTTCTATATATAAAAACTAGCTATCCGCCCGCGGCTTCGCCCGCGTGGAGTTCGGTTATATCGCGCTTTATAGATTTCCCTCGAGAATATCAATTTTTTTTTATGGGATAAAAAGTACCCTATTATTTAATCTGGACTTCTAACTTTACGTCTGCAAAATTTCAAAGCAATCGGCGTGAAAGGGAAAAAAAACAAAAACAAACTCACTTTCCCGTTTATAATATAAGTAAGGGTAAGGATAAAGCTAAGGTTGGTACTAACTCGTTATTTTAGTATTATGAACTTTACCTCAATCGAAATAAACTTCGAAATGCAAATACTAGGTCAAAAGTTTTGGCTAGAATAATAGTTAGGTTTCTTATTGTGATAAGACGGAGAGTGTGATCCCTAGTTTAATTGTGTTCATGAGAGTATTATTTTGACGTCATTTTAGTATTATGAACTTTGCTTCAATCGAAATAAACTTCAAAATACAAATACTGGGTCAAAAGTTTAGGCTAGAACAATAGTTAGGTTTCGTATTGTGATTCATAAGACGGAATGTGTGATCCCTAGTTTAATTGTATTCTAATAAATATTGTTAATGACTACGAATACCTATGTTTTACTAAGTTATGAGTTTTGACGTCAATGGCGAATATCCTTTAATTTTATACGGTTTTAGGGAAAGCCTACACATATAATACAAAAATGCAAATATTTATTTTGAAAAAAAAAAAAAAAACAATTTTTATGTAGGTACATTAATAATGCATTACAATAGGTACAATAGGTTTATCCCTAACCAGCCCCCTAATCGGCGAACACATTTTTGCCAAATGATTGCGACTAGTTGGCATCAGTTGTAATCGTTCGGACCGCCCATTGGTCCGTTCGGTTCAAACGATCCCAACTAGTCGCAATCATTTGACAAAAATGTGTTCGGCGATTAGGGGGCTGGTAAGATAATGTTGTGGTGCACAACGCAGTTATTGGGTCATACGAGGTAAGACAAGCCTTGGTAAGGCAAGTTGTTATACTTTCGGGCTTGTCATGACACGTAACGACTGACAAAGATTCACGAATAACAGGGAACAAACGCTTACCGTGCTTTGTGAGGCACTGAAGGATGGTAGTATGTGAAGGTTGTCGCCCATCCATAGACAAACAGAGGTTTTTTTTTATAATTATAAACTATTGCTTGACCGCTATCCCGCCTGATGGTAAGCAGTTATGTTATCGCTGATGGTAAAGCGCGCTAGTTTATTAAGAGCCTAATCACTCAAAAAAACTTAAGTGAATAGGAAGGAAGACGGCAGTTGAGCGGGGTGATGCAATGTTAAAACCAACAACACGACCAACGATGCTGCGCTAGAGGGAGATTGGTCTGGAGACCCTCCACTACCAAACTCCTGACACACCAACATTTGGCGCATCGTACCCAGCACAAATCGCAACACAACTGCTCAAACCCGTTCTCCGTACGGCTAACACGACCAATCGCTTGGCGGCAAGATTTTTTCTATTGGGTGGTAACTTCTGCCGGCAGCCGATGTTATGGCCTACCATCGAGGTACACATTAGGTACCCCTAACACTTACGGGGTTCTAGAGATCCACAACGATTTGTAAAAATCCACCAAGGACAACAGGGAGCATTGTTTTCACGTGCTTTCTCATCATCATCATCATTTCAGCCGAAAGACGTCCACTGCTGGACATAGGCCTCCCCAAGGATCTCTACCACGGCCGATCCTGCGCCTCCCGCATCCAGCGGTTTCCCGCGACCTTCACCAGGTCGTCGGTCCACCTTGTCGGGGGCCTACCCACGCTGCGTCACCCGGTGCGTGGTCGCCAATCGCCACTCGAGAACCCGTCGGCCCCATCGAGCATTGGTCCTACGGACAATGTGCCCGGCTTACTGCCACTTTAGTGTTGCAATTCTTCGGGCTATGTCGGTTACTCTCGTTCTTCTGCGGATCTCCTCATTCCTGATTCGATCGCGCAGTGAAACCCCAAGCTTTCTAAAGAATTTAAAATATAAATGCTATATCTAGTTTTTTTTAGTAAGTGCACCGATAACATCATGTATATGTTGAAAGCGATCGATCACGGAGAACTTATTAATCATATACCCAATAGAATCAACATATTCGATAAAAACTCGGTTTCACTTGACACTTTGCCCTAGTTGCAGCAGTGATACCACGTAATAACATACGTGGAAATCTCAGAAGGTACAATCGATTTGAATCGTTTCCCTGGCCACAATTTTAGTGTCTTCAAGGCTAGAGTGTATATGCTCTTAATAAACTAGCGCGCTTTAACATCAAAGATTGCATCACTGCTTACCAGGCGGGATTGCGTTCAAGCACTACTTTTTATTAAAAAAAAAAAAAAAACACTAACGGACCGGCGAACGTCGTACCCTCAAGTTCAATCGTGAATTTTCCCTTGTTTTAATAGATGTTCTGTTGTGAGTAGGTTTCGATTCCATAAGAATATCGGGATGAAAAGTGTAGTATCCTGTTATTCCTGGTTATAAACCAATTGTGTGCCAAATTTCACCCAAATCCGTTCAGTAGTTTTTGCGTGAAAAAGTAACAAATATCCACTCATCCATACCTACTCACAAGCTTTCGCATTGATATCGCAAAGATCTTAAGAATCCATCCTTTCGTTCTTGAGTTATAAATTGTGTAACCGACCATACACTAACTAAAAAAGTCAGGTTAATTGCATGACTTCAATTGAAGGAACACGGGGTTAGTAAAAGTCTGACACGCCCTTCCGCTTCGCCCAGAGCGGGAGAGGTCATTTGATGATTACCCATCCAAAAAAAAAAAAAAAAAAAATCCTTGGAACTTTGAAGATTTTCAAAACGTTGCACATATTGGATCTTCTTTGCCTTTCTTTGCTGACCTACCCAGGTATGTTGCAACACATTATATCTATGGTACGTCCGGTGTATCGTTGCATAGTCGCCTCCCGATATATAATACTACGTATACGTATATCGATATGTATGTCTTTACAACGCAATAATTTGAGTCAACATCCATTGTTACCAAATGACATTTTGACCGTGTGTGGGTTGTGTACCTATATACATATGTGTGTCACGTTTTAAATTGGTTTTACAATATAAAATATGAATTTTCTAACTAAATCGATTTGAATTAGAGAGCTATGCCTCAACTTTTGTCGCTTGCTTTTCAGAAAACACATTAGATTTAATGGGATTTAGACCATTTGCGCGGAACCCTAATTCTTTAAAAAATAATATATTAAGCTGACTTCCAATGAAAGTCCCGTCATAATCGGTGTAGCGGTTTAGTGTCAATCAAGATCTGAGACCTTGTACCTACACGCTGGAAGCGCCGAAGCTTTTCCTTCGAATATGAAAGGGTACTCAAAGTAACATTTTTCGTAATCCTAAAATACTTAAAGTAAATGCAAGGAGTTGACATCAATAAAATATAAAATAAACTAGCTGTTGCCTGCGACTCTGTCCGCGTGGACTTCAGAATAAGAGCAATATGTACGCTCGCATTCACTTCCGTTTTCGCATCATTTTTTGTTAGTGCTCTGCTCCTATCGGTCATAGCAGGATGTTATATAGTCTATGTCCTTTCTCAGGCTCTAGTCTATCTGTGTACCAAATTTCATTACAATCGGTTCAGTAGTTTTGGTGTGAAAGCCGGACAGACAGACAGGCAGAGATACTTTCGCATTTATAATATTAGTATGGATTTCACGCTGTTATTTTTATCAATTAGCAACTCAAACAAAATTGAAGGGCGAAGCAATCCATATTCAAGATGAGTTCAAGTTCAAACAAATGAATGTTATCGTTCAAACGCTGGAATAAACCATCAATCATTATCAGATCGACGTCACATCCCTCTCGGTGACGTCATCGATACGTATGTTTATGGATAAACCAACGGGATGAAAAGGCTGTATAAATGTTCTTTTGTTTCATTTTTTATTGACTGTCTATTAGAGTCATAAAAACCCATTCCATATCTTAGCCTATCGGAATCATTTTTGGATGTCTTAATCCTTATTTAATATTATAAATCGGAAAGTGAGTTTATTTGTTTGTTTTGCTTTCACGCCGTAACTACTGAACCGATTGCTTTGAAATTTTGCCGACGTAAAGTTAGAAGTTTGGATTAAATGATGGGGTACTTTTTATCATGGAAAAATTTGATATTCCCGAGGGAAATCTAAAAAGCGCGATATTATAACCGAATTTCACGTGGGCGAAACCGCAGGCGAAAAGCTAGTAAAAGTAGATAAGCTAGATGAAGTCAACAAGGGTCCGCAGGAGATGGAGACGCCCTGATTGTCGGGAGACAACAACGAATTCAGAACTTGAATTGACAAGAAATTGCCTAAGTGAGGGGTCAAAATTTATTTTTAAATCCAGACATTGTCTTGGTCCGATCAAGTGAGGCTCTTGAAATGAACGAAGATTTGTTGATAGGTTTAATAAGTGTCCCAAAAACTGACTGACTGGTTTTCTTCGTAACTCTGCTCAGTCCTGTTAATCTTGAAGCTGATGACTTATACGATGACCACTTCTGGTAAAGGTTATGATGATGATGTTCCCGACCGATTTCGGCCACGGCGACCACTTCGACTCCTAGTCGATGATTTGGCGCTCATGCACCCGAAGATGGCTTAGGAGGGCACGTAAGCACGCCGTCGACGTAGTTGTATGTGATGGCAGCAGGTGGGCGGGCCTTTAATTGGTCGCGTTTGGCATTGGAGGTCAGCTTTGCGCTGCTCCTCAAACTCGCGTACTTGTCCGTACACCATTCTGCGCCATTCTGACCGCTTTGCTGCCAAACGCTCCCATTCAGAGGGTTCTATATTGCATCTCTTCATGTGTCGTTTTAAGACATCCTTGAACCGGAGGAGTTGTCCGCCATGCTTTCGCTTGCCCTCCTCCAGCTCAGAGAAGAAAATGCGCTTCGCCACTATTTCGTCCGCCATATGTGATACGTGTCCGCACCACCGAAGCTGTCGACGCATTAAATAAGCCTCAATGCCACCAACATTGGCTCGTCGCAGGACTTCGGTATTACGCACTCTGTCAGACCATTTGATCTTCATAATGGATCGGAGACATTTAAGGTGAAAACGATCTAGAGTACGTATGTGGTGGCGGTACACACACCATGTCTCAGCGAAATATAGAAGGTTTGGCAGCACAATAGCCATATATACGGATATTTTCGTAGCTAGCTTAAGGTCATGTGAGCAGAAGACTTTGGAACACAACTTGCCAAACGCTGCAGCTGCAGCTCCGACTCTGCTGTTGATCTCAGCATCAAGGTCACACTTAGAACTTATAGTGTTCCCCAGATAATGAAACTTGTCTACTTGCTTCAACACATCCTCACCAAGCTTTATATTCAGTGTCCCGTGACCGTGAATGTCTAGGGATATCACCTCCGTCTTGTTGACGCTGATTTTTAAGCCGTACTTACGGCAGGCTTGATGAAAAGTGGCCATCAGCCGTTGTAGGCCGTCTGGGGATTCTGCTAAGAAGCACAAATCATCAGCATACATGATGTCAGTAATCAGTGCATGTGAGACTTTGGGGCGAGCCTTAAGTCTAGCCAGATTGAAAAGACCGCCGTCGGTGCGGAAGCGGATGCGAACTCCTTGTGGAACAATTTGTAAGACCTCTCCCACTACCACTGCAACGTATAAGGCGAACAGAGTTGGTGCTAAGACGCATCCTTGCTTCACCCCACAGGTAACGGGGAAGAAGTCTGTCTGTGCACCGTCTACAGCAACGCAGCATTGCATGCCGTCATGTAGGAGTCTAAGAAGTCTCACAAACTTTTCAGTGCATCCCAGCTTACCTAACACTAACCATAAGACTTCACGAGGCACACTGTCGAAAGCCCTCTCCAAGTCAACAAAGCAGAGGTACAGCTTACGACCCTGTTCTCTACTCTTTTCCTCTAGTTGACGCACGGAAAATATCGCTAAAAGGTTATTCTGCCCCATTATACATATACATATATAGCGGCCGTAGCATTCCCAAACAGACTATTTTAAAATAGTAAAATACACAAACTACTAAATAAACACCACACCTCTTCAAAAACGGCGGAACAGAACCGTTATCATATACAACTTCCAGATTTACTCCTAATTTCGCACTTAGACAATAGATTCAAATCATCTACTTAAACACAAATTCTTCACGAATCTTAAGTCCGTATTTTTGAGAAAGAAAGACCATCCGCCATTTTTATCAGGGAGTTCCAAACATGAACGTGCATACAGAGTGTAACTAACAATTTTGTGTGGAAATCATAACATTATACGGGGTGCTTCCGAGAAAAATATTAGCTATGAAGCCGGGCGACTTTATAGAGACCGTTTCGGATATTTCTGATATTGTAAAAAAAAGGTTTTATTTCTCTTCTTTACGTTCTTTCATGTGGAACTGTAGAATTTGGGCTTTAAAGTGGTGAAAAGGTAAAAATGTTCATAGCTGGGAATTCGTATACAGTGTAATCTGTGAAATAAGGAAGAAATAAATAAAATAAAAATACATTTATTTTAGACATAAATGTCCAAAGCAGCACGGTTAGTACTTAACAAGAATTTTGCTTATAAAATTAAAAACAAGCTAACAATAAAAAAGGAAAATCACGAAAAACTTAAAAAAGCAACAAATAATTATTTGTAAATTGTTCTACCTACACGTTATGTTTCATGAATAAAGGCCAATTCTCGTAACTGAAAACGTTCAAATTTTAATTAATAATCTCATTTTATTTCAGTGACAATGTAGGTATGTTTATCAAAAACTTGTTTAAAATTTAGGGAAATCAGAGGTCTGTTTGACCAATTAGTCCGCGAGCATTCTTAAAATTACAAGAATTGCTTCCCTAATTTCTCTTCTAACTGACTAATGGCGGTAGGTACTTATGTAAGTACATACCTAAGTATACATATATAAGTAGGATCTTGGCGAACTATTTGGCGGATTACAGGCGAAGGAAAACGTCTTGAGGAAACCTGGACGTTAAGTCTGAAATCACCAACCCGCTTGAGCAAGCATGGTGATTACGCTTAATCCTTCTCTGTATGAGAGGAGACCTGTACCCAGCGGTGGGACGATAAAAAAGGCTGATTACAATGACTTATGAACTTTACTTAATCCTGTTGTACGTGGCCAAGTATGTGTAAAATTAACATTTGCTAGCTAAGCATAAATAACCTGATTCTTCGAACAACAGGATATTAAGTCCTGATAACACAATGTATCACGATTTCAACTCAACAACTGCATAATAATCAATACAATCATTATGAAACTGCCCGTCAATTCCGTGTAACTATAATTTCCTACTAAGTTGCATATATAGGGTGTTTTGCATACTACTGGGGAAAACCGAATAAGTAACCGGTTTTACGAATAATATGGTGAATTATGGTAATACGAATATTTTCTGTTCCTGTAGACGTTACTGGTTGATAATACTGTTTCGATTTGCATAAAATATGTTAAGCAATAAGTGGGAAACGTTTTGCTTGTGGTGGTATTTGCGGGTGGTGGTAGGTGGTATAAATCTTTGTGATTTATAAGATAAAATGACGCGTGGAGCGCTTGTGTGGTCGTGGGTTAGGGAGGTGATTGTTTCGATGCAATACAGCGTTGAAGGAGTGTGTAGGGGCATATTCTAGGATTGTCAAGGTCTTTTTACTGAAGCTTTACTTCACATAGTGAACTATGTAAGCGTGTATGCGTCCAATTAATATCTACCACCTTGTAGTTTTATTTAATTATTAGCACGTTTTTTTATGGTAAATTCCTTGAGTAAATTGAATTTGTAGAATTGAATGATAGTTTATTGAAATTAGTTGATTGAGGAGTGGTTTTACAAAGCCTATAAATGATAATACAAAGCAAACAGGGGGGGGGGGGGGTATAGTTGGTTCCGCTTAACACTTGTAGCAATAAAAACAGTCAAAACAACTAAACAAGACCATGCCCTACCCAACCACGAACATACACAACTCCCTTAATCGTCAAACGAATCAGAAAGGCAAAAATTGACCTTTGCTACCGACCCGTCACTTCCGGCCGGCCCGACACCGGACATTCCTGCCATAGCCTCTACCGGCCATCGAACCATAGCTTCATGGTAAAAAGTAACACATCCCTATAAAACCGGTTTCGGTTATTGCATTTCTTAGTTTTCGATGAGGAAAAAAGTGTTTATATTATTGAAATGAAATGAAATCGTTTATTAAGCAAGTAGGATCACTGATCACTTTTACACGTCATGTTTATTTTTTTATTATTAGTTCCAACTATTAAGTATTTCTTTAACCTGCTAAGGATTTGTAACCGTTTTGTTTGTGGTCGTAATTTGCTTTGAGAGTTTTTAATTTGCGGTCGTATTTGCGCTAACTGACTTGACAGCCTCAGAGGTGTAGCGGTCGCGAAGGCGGCCGCTGCGCAAGTAGGCGTGGGTTCGATCCCCGCGTAGTGCAAATATACATGATATAAATATTCATGAATATGAATATTTACACTGGTCTGGTCGTGCCTCGGAAAGCACGTTAAGCCGTTGGTCTCGGTTGCCATACGAACATCTAATGGCAGTCGTTACGGGTTGTTGGAGCCCTCAAAACTCCAACAATTGGTCTAACTGCAATGCTTAGGTATCGCCTTCGGGTTGTGGAGGTCAGACGGCAGTCGCTTCACGGAAAATGTCGAAGTTTAGCCATATCAGCAGTTGGTCTGGTAAAGCGGACCCCAGACTCCAAAGCTGAAAAGGCGTCGGATGCGACTGGGATTAACGCTGGGATGATGATGATGACACTATTATACTATGAATTGGAATAATTTTGAAGCATATTGTTAATAGATTGCTCCGCATGTTTGAAAAATGTGTGTGCTTAACAACATAAATAGCGCAATGAATGTGGTTGAATAATTGTAAGTTTTTTTTTTTTATTGTAACTAACAATCTGTGACTCTCATTATTTCTCTTAATAAAGAATTTTTTGCAAGTCATTAAATAGCGCTTGGTATCTTCAGAAAGTTGGAAACACACTGACTTCTATTGGCTTCTTGATGTGACATATTATTTTTAATAAAAAAATTCCTCAAAATACTTGAGAAAAGGAAAAATGTCAATGAAAATTATAGTTACACTAGCGGCCGCCAGCGACTTTGTTTGCGTGGAGTTATGTTCCGCTCCTATTCGTCGCAGCGTCATGTTATATAGCCCAAAGCCTTCCTGGATTGATGGAGTATCAAACGCAAAAAGAATTTTTAAAATCGGACCAGTAGTTCCCGAAATTAGCGCGTTCAAACAAACAAACTCTTCAGCTTTATATACAACGTGTAACATAAAGGGTATATACATACATAACAAAAGCATGACGATATTGGAAGGGTTTTTTAATCCTATCTCTTTATGTTAGGAAGTTATGAGGAAAAACACCGCCTGTGATAGGCTACTATCATACTAGTCGCACAGAGATATTGAACACATTTATCGGATTTTGGCAAATAACGTGACGGGTAACGAGTAGTTATTAACGTATGTAGTGTGCTGCCACGTTTGTTATGATTTGATTTTAAGAAACACACGAAACCGAAAATTTGGTACCAATTTTTTGAGTATTTTATTTTGAGTAGAAACCCTTCCGATATCGTTTGATATTTATTTTTATTTATTAAAACTTTATGCACAAACATTGCACAATGGCGGACTTAATGCCTCAGGCATTTTTGATATCATCTAAAGATGCCATGCCCTTGGTATGTATTAACCTTTGATACCTTTTCTATGTTTAGCCTTTTTGTTACACGTTGTATATTAGTATAGGTGATTAAATTGGAATCATCCTTGATAAAATAAATTGTCGTATTTTTTCCTATTTGTCACCTTGTTACAAAAACTCGGTATTAAGTAAACTAAGTTTATCCTCAACTACAGCATAATCAGCCTATAATGTCTCCACAGTTGGGACACAGGCCTCCTCTCGGTGAGAGGGAGTGGGCCGTAATCTACCACGCAGGCCCAGTGCGGGTTGGTACAGCGTCAACTACAGAATTGATGTTAATTATGTTGAATCTTTGTAGAACAACTAGACCATGTAGGTAATTAATTTTTTTAATGAAAACTTTACATGAAAAGTAGAAGATAGTAAAAAACTTTTTTACAAAAAAACAACCCACTTCCAAAAACCACTACAAAGTGAAAAATAACTAATTTCGGAAGTCGGTGTCTTTGTTTTGTATATTCGTTTTTTGACACCGACTTCCGAAATTAGTTATTTTTCACTTTGTAGTGGTTTTTGGAAGTCGGTTGTTTTTTTTGTAAAAAAGTTTTTATTTTACACTTTTTAGTTGTTAAAAGTACTATGTATTCAGTTGCATCCGTTCAGACTGGAAGCTGACGCAAATATAGTTGGGAAACGACGTAATTTTGTTTACTTTAATTTTTACCCGTAAGTATTCCCTCAACTGCCTATGGTCTTCATCATCAAATTTACTGCAGACCATTATTTTAACCCAATAGGTGCAAAGTTCTCATCAATATAAATGAATAAAGTCCAACCACGAAGTAGCTACTGTAAACCGTTGAGGAGTTCCCGGAACTGGCCTTTGTCTTCATCATCAGACCTTTTATGACAGTCACAACCCATCTAGGTGTAAAGTTCTTATCAATACAAATTAATCGAGCCCAAACACAAGGTAGCTGCTGTGAATTGTTGAGGAGTTCCTTTGACTGTCTCCCGGCTCCATCATCAGATCTACTCCAGACCTTTATTGAATTGTAGTGCTTTATAATACTTAATGAAAATGCTAAGAAATGCACTAGTCGCCCCTGCAACTTTTGAAAGTTCCCCTTGTTTTCTCTGGTATTCCACCATCAAACCCTGATATCCTTATCATGGGACCACCTTGGGAACGTCTTCTTTCCAACAGAAAAATAATTATCAAAATCGGTTCATAAACGACGAAGTTATGCGAGAACAAACATAAAAAAAAAGCATATATACGGTCGAATTGAGTAACCTCCTTTTTTTTGAAGTCGGTTAAAAATATTTGAGACGAGAACGATACTTATGTTCTAGTTATAAACCGTTTGGGTGTCAAATTTTGTCCTAAGCCGTTCAGTAGTTTTTGCGTGGATGAGTAACAAACGCACATACATGCAAACTTTCACGTTTATAGTATGTATTAGTGGGCGACAGCCTCCGTGGCGTAGCGGTAGCTGACGCGGCCGCTGCGCAAGGTGGCGCGGGTTCGATCCCCGTACAGTGCAAGTATTTGTATGCATGAATATGAATAATTGCACTGGTCTGGTCGTGCCTCGGAAAGCACATTAAGCCGTTGGTCCCGGTTGCCATACGAACATCTAGTGGCGGTCGTTACGGGTTGTTGGAGCCCTCAAAAGTCCTACAATTGGTCTAACTGCAATGCTTCGATGTCGCCTTCGGGTTGTGGAGGTCAGACGGCAGTCGCTTCACGGAAAATGTCGAAGTTTAGCCATATCAACAGTTGGACTGGTAAAGCGGACCCCAGACTCCAAAGCTGAAAAGGCTTCGGATGCGACTGGGATTAACGCTGAGATGATGATGATGATGATGTGGGTAGAATTAATACTCGAAACTCGCATCTTCATGAGAATTTGAACAATTTCTACTAAGACGCTAGGCCGGTGCTGTTTTAATCGGACTACACAAATATCTTTTCCTTTAACATTACTATAAGCTACAAAAAAAAAAAACTTATGGCACGGGTCAATTGGTTTTCTTTTGTAAAACCACAGTTCTTCACTACCGCATCGAAGTAATATCCAAAACTAAAACGAATTTCTGAATCCGAAAACCGGTTAAAATACAAAACATGCCACCACAATCCGGGAGAACCAGTCTTCTGCCAACCATCTCCATATTTTATTAACAATGTTTGTATTACCGGTTTACCCTTGGGAACAATCGCGTGTGGTCTAAATATATACTAAATATTATGCAAGGAAGCCGACAGAGGAAGGAAGGACGCATAAGGACCCGTTCACTTCAACGGTGCATACAACGGATACTAGGACTATACTACTGTCTACTGTCTATCCGGGTAGGTACGATCGAATCATTTAATGGGTTGGGTACCATTCCAAGAAAAAAGAATAGGAAACCCAATATAATGTTTTTAATTTTATATAAAAAAAAACGTTGCCCCGCTCTAGAAATTTCTCCTGTATCGTGGGTGCGTTTAAAAACATATAAATTCCTATACACAAACAGCCAGACCCGGAACAACTAATTATAGGTTATACAATATTCGTTCCGTGCGGGAATCGAACCCGCGACACGAAGCGCAGCAGTCAATAGCTTAACCACTGCCACGCTAACCATGCAGTCTGATTATGATGACGATGTCTGATGTGATGTCAGTCAGATTATGTTGTTACTAGCTACACCCGCGGTTTTGCCTGTATAAGTTTCGATCCCGTGCGATAAAAACGTATGTCCGGATAAAAACTATCTTAGTTTTATCTGTGTGCCAAATTTCATACAAATCCGATCAGTGGTTTCCGCCTGAAAGCGGAACAAACACAAACTCACTTTCATTTTATTTATAATTTTAAAAAGGATTAATAGGATATTAGTAGGATTAGAATGAATCTCTAGTGAAAAAAAAAGAAAAGAAACCGTTTATTTGGCGCACACCCTTAGAAATACATACAATCAACAAACAATAATCAATACAATCACAACAAACACAATCAATCAACAATCAATACAACAAACTGATACAAAAACAATACACACAACCACCCAATCTGATTTTAAAGTAAAACGGAACGGCTTGTGACTACATTAAAATTAGTTTAGATAATGCTTACCACACATACTATACGTACATACACCATGAATGATATCAATTTCTTGTTAAGTCATCAAACAGTAGTCAAAGTATTCGTCCCCTTCTTCCAGTGTAAACTGACCCCCTCTTCGCAATAAACCTAACCATTAGAAAGGTCAATATATCTTCACGTTTTCATCGCTTCACCATAGTTTGAAACTCAAGTCACGAATACGTTCAAAATAAAGATTCGATTGTTGACTCATCGACGTCAGAATCGAAATGTTTTCCCGCGTAAAATCCGCAAACTGCAAACTTATCAAACACTCGGTAAACTGAACATTAGGCTCTAAACACCCTTATCTGTAAGCAAATAAGGGCCAGTTTATAAGGCTTTGTGTTAAATGTGATAGCAAATAGATTGTCAAAGTATAAATAGTGCAACGGTGCGTTCCGCGAATTCACTGCGTTCATTTTCCTCGTCGAATGGAATGCGCCTCCTGACGTCATTTGGAACGCACCTACAAATAACACAACCAAATTAAATTGTCTTCATTCTATGTATAAATTTGAATTTAAAGCAGGCTATAGGAATAAGGAGTATATTATAAGCCGGATCATTTGCGAAGTTCAGCTGTTGTGAGTGGTTTGTTTGGGTGTAGGTCTGTTTAATTTTGTCGGTTATCGAGTGCAGGATAACGGTTCTTATAGGTCGTTCGAATGACCGATAGGAATGTTTTTATTTGTTTTAAAAAATAAGTTGTTTTTCCATGCGATAAGTAATTTATCGCATGGAATTTATGCTTATGGGTTGTTTGGGCAGGTGATGTGCAGTGTGCAGACAGGTTACATATCGATCGTGGAGTCGATATCATTTTAGAAGTGTTTTCTTTCTTGATGACGTTAATTAGTAACGCCCTGAGTAGCTTTAATTAGGTTAAGGTGCCCAGGAAATGGTTGGTGACAATGTCTGTCGGTAAAAAAAAACACAAATTTTGTTTAAAAAAACGTATAAAGGGTGCGTACACATTTGTAACAACCCACGCAAGCTCATTGGACTATTAAGAGAATAAGGCCCCATGATTCGAAATGTCTTATTTTGAGGGGATATATCCCCTCATATGTATCCTGTCTGGTAACACTTAATCATAACCATTTACCATAGCGATCATTGTGAGGGCTAAACTCGGTTAACATTTACGAGATGATGTTTTAAAATGAGGTTAATTTTCACAAATAATACCTACACATTATAAATTAATGATAAGAAACTTGGCCTAAATATTTACCTGAATCAATAATTAAGACAAAATCATTATGTTTCGAAAATTACGTAAGTACAAGATTTACCTATTAAACTTTTTTAGTGAAAGAATCGTTGAAAGTGTTAAAAAGCGGAAAATTCGAAATCTACGCAACTCGTTACGGAAAAAATTAATGTAGATAATAATAAAAACGAAAAGGAACTATAAGTTTTAAAAAAATATGTTACTTAGTAGATAAGTACAATATTAGTTGAACGCCTCACTCGCGTTGCGTGTTATGTTACCAGTCTGTTCCAGTCTTAATTACGCCAACTGAAACAAAAATGCGATTGTCAGAAAACGGTACGATTTATGAACCTTAACGAAAATTTATGAACAAAAGGAAGCGTATATCAAACTTACACTGTTCTTCACGAAAACATAACAGAGACAAAACGCTAAGTAAAGAAATATATCCTAAACCTTTGTCCTCCGATGTAAAATAACGTATAGCCAATAATTAGTCGCCATTTTGTAAAGCCAACAATGCATTGTGAGGCCGAAACTTTCATATTTAAAAAGCCTTCAAAATAACAAGGATAATATTTGCTAGTCTATCTCTGAAAACCCATTCCATTTTGAACCTTAGTCTTATTTTTTTATGGTCTACTAAGTAATTTCGGCAAGCAAAACTAAATGTCGTGTAAAATTTTTATTTGGCCGGTAAAGACGAGAGTTCCCAGGTTTATCATTATTGTGCTGACGTTCATGTAATTGATTGCTGACATCTATAACTACCTCCACAAAATAAAAGCAATGAGTAGCAACTTATTGCTTTTCTTTTGAAAATTAGATATTAAAATACGGTTTCTCCTACGAAAGATCGATTAGAATTACCTTTAGAATTTACTAAGTCGTGGTGGCCTAGTGGTTAAAACACCAGCCTCTCAACTATTAGTGTGCGGATTCGAATCCGGGTCAGCCAACTACCAATGTAACTTTTCTAAGTATATCTTGGACTCCAATGACTGATTAAAAGGTGCAGAAAAACATCTTGAGGAAACCTGAAATCGCCAATTCGCATTGTGCAAGCGTGGTGATTACGCTCAACCCTTCTCTGTATGAGAGAAGATCTGTGCCCAGCAGTGGGACGAGATAAAAGTTGAAGATGATTATCTTTACAATTAGGTAATTCTAATCCATCTTTTACTGTAAGAGCCGAGCCGTATTTTTAGTATCTAATTTTCGGTTACTGGCAGTATTTTCGCTTCCTAGTGATCACGTCATGTTAGGTCCAATGCCCTTATGTCCGTGGTTAAAAAGCGACCTTTAGTGGATACGGATTTGAAATCAAAACCGACCGAGTCGCGCACGAAGATTTCAAGTAAATATACGTATATCCATTACAACTGTGGGTAGTCTAATAGAATTTATTACGATTTAGTTTTCTTATTTAATGCAAGTGTTTTAATTAACAATTACGGTATGAACATAATTTATCACGTAACTTCCAATCGATTCGCCAAGCGATTCGTCGTGTTCCGTCATGATGTCTAGTGAAGCCGTACGGAGGACTGGTCTGAGCAGTTGTGTTGCGATGTGTGCCGGGTACGATGCGCCAAAATATGTTGTGCCGAAAGTTTGGTCGTGGAGAGTCTCCAGATCAATCTCCTTCTCGTGCAACATCGTTGGTCGTGTTGTTGGGTTTAACATTGCATCGCTTCGCTCAACTGCCGTCATCCTTCCTATTCACAAAATTTTTGAAGTGCATGCAAATAAACCAGCCCGTTTTACCATCAACGATTGCATCACTGCTTTCCATCAGGCGGGATTGTAGTCAAGCACTTGCTTACTTATTTCAATTATTGTAACTGTCAGTTTACTTGGTACAACACTGCTGTATACCCACGGAGTTGTATTGGTTTGTTCTTAGTGTGTGTGACTTTAATGGATCTGCCCGATTAACTGTATTGTGACTTTAAAGTGTACAGTTTTAAGCAGGGTTCGAAAATATCCGATATTTATAATAAATATCAAAATATCGGATATTTATGATATATATCCGATATATATCCAAAATCGGATATATATCCGATATTTATATCCATTTCTTAAGACTGCCATTTTATTATCTTATACTATACGATTTCCACAGGTACATGACAGTTTATTATTATGAATTTATTGCAATATAAAAACAACATATTTTTAGTTTATATTTAACAAAATAAACATAAAATATTATAGTGCACAAAAATCAACTAAAAATAACCATCTTTTTCTGAGAAAACAAAGTCTATAAATATTAGGGAAACAAAATTAAAATATCTTAAACATCCTAATATTTGTACTTAGTCGAGTTATAATCAAATAACAAATTAGACTTTTTCTAGTCAGCTAGAACTGTCAAATCGCCCGTTGACATTCTTAAAGGATTAATACTACACTTCACTTTTAAGGAGTAGGTATGTTTACAGATGATAGAATTGAAAATTATTTTGGCTCTTTTACGTTGCACTATTATTATTGATTGCAGTACCTACTTGGTAAATTCGAAGTATTACGGTCTGAAGACAGAAAAAACGACGAATATGCCAGCAGCGCGTCGGTAAAAGTACTTAAATGCAACATACCATAAATTTTGATATATATCACAAAAAATGGTTTGATATATATCAGATATATATCGGATATATATCAGATATATATCGGATATATATCATGATATATATCAATTGATATATATCCTTCGAACCCTGGTTTTAAGTGTATTGTTTTTTTTATGCACTTGCTATAATAAACCCTGTGATTGTGTATTCATTGTGGTTTACCCTAACAAATTGGGAACTGCAAGCTCTGACGATGATACCGCTTAGCTTTAATCCTCCTTCTGATGCTACACCAAAAGCCCTAAAGCCCTGAGGAGAATCTCATCACTGATCGGCACTTTCCTGCTTCTGTCTCCTAATACATACATATATGAGTAGTACTAACATTTTGATTGCCAATCATACAGTTTTGCAATAGTAAAGATCAAGGTTCTTACTAATTTCATTTCTGCTTTAATGTGTTTTAACGACACCATCATCAATACATGGAAGTCTGCTAAACCCAGAGCGATGACTGTACACTCATAATAATAATCTAAAAAAGTTCCAATATATGACGGGATTATTCCACACGCCATTAACACGTTCCGGTTTTCATTTCGCGGTTTTCGATACTTTAGGGTACAGTGGTCTGAATATATACCTATATATTTGCCTCTATTTATTAACAATTTTTTTCTACACAGAAAATGCCCCCTCGATGATTGATAAAAAAAATTGCTTCAAAAATTATACTGTAATTAAGAACAATTTTAAGCTTCTTACTTATATATATTATAAACGTACAATGTTGTATGTCATTTTAATCAATTTAGGCTAAGAATCAGCAGTTCTCGAACGCCGAAACTATATAAGACAGTCCCCTTAAAACGCCCGTCCTTCATGGATGTTTTGTTACTCTCATTTAAAAACTACTAGTCGGGTTTGCATGAAACTTGGCATACGGGTGGTGTATAACTAGGATTAACATATATAATATATTTTATTCCGATATTCTTACGGGATCGAAACCTATGCGGGTGAAACCGCGAAGCGCAGTTAGTTATTACAAATTGATCCGTACATTTTTAGGACACTATCCACAGGTAGCACATTTGTGCCGGAACAGCTTCCAGACGAGCCCAGCTGTCATGATCTACATGGCTCATTTTTTCTATATATATTTTTTTATATAAGTTATAAACTAGCGCTTGACCGCAGTCCCACCTGATGGTAAGCAGTGATGCGATCGTTGATGGTACAGCGGGCTAGTTTATTAAGAGCCTGTTCACTCTAGCCTTGAAGACACTCAAATTTTAATGTGACGGAAACACCGCCGCCGGCAAATTGTTCTAGTCCCTCGATGTACGCGGTATCCGGATCGATTCTACCACTATTTGAACTCTTCGTATGCTGTAGTTGGCGAGATGTGACAAAAAGTGTTGACAAGCAACATTATGTTTTATGATATAGGTAACCTTATAAGGAATATCGTCATTAAGCTCCCAACTCACACTTGCCCGCGTCCTTAGTGTTTTCAAAGTCGAAATACCAGTTGGCGTGGTATTCCAAAAATTTGGACTTGTTTGTCGAAGACATTCACGGCATATATTATATTTGTATTACTCAATACCTAGGTCGTTGACCTACCTGCAATCGGCGTGTTTTGATCGCTGTGTAGCCATTTTAAATTCAGTGCCTGTTGCTTTTTTTGGTACCTACCTACTTGTTTATGTTTGCGCTGTAATCTTGTGTGGTTTGCAGATGTGCAGGTGTGACTGTTTGTTTGTCGATTTGATAAACTTGGCCGGGCATGGATAGCGAAGTGCTGATTTCATTTTCTTTGTTTGATCCTTTCGTTTAGAACGACGTCAGCTAGATTCATCTTTATTGTATTCTAGTTGTCGTTTTTTAGGGTAGGTCAGGTTCTTGGTATACACCATTATTTTTTTCGAAACCCGAAACACCTATCCCATATTTTTAAGTGAAGAATCTATGTACAAAATTTCAAAAAGATATCATGAAAATCAATAAAGTTATGAGCTTCTTATCCTACTTGGTTGTCTCAACAAAAATATGGTCCACGCTTCGCCGGGCGGGTGAGCGGTGCCTAACTCTATAGCTCCTACCTTTGGCGTCAGCTGTTGTGCGGGCGTGTGCTATCGTAAGCTGCGTGGCGGGCTCGATGACCACACTGCAACAATTACAAAATATATTTGGGAAAAAATATAACATGGTGTAAAAATTATTGGAATCGATTCAGTTGCTTATTCTGAACAAACTGTATTCAGGTTTAGCATAAACAAAAAATAACGTTGTATATTCAACGACAATATTTTTTGTCTGCTTTCTGGTACGTCCTACCGACTTGCTATTTTTATTCTTGACTAGCGGCCGCCAGCGACTTCGTTCGCGTGGAATTAGTTATGCTCAGCTCCTATTGGTCGCAGCGTGATGTTTTGTAGCCTAAAGCCTTCCTGGATTAATGGGCTATCCAACGCAAAAAGAATTTTTCAAATCGGACCAGTACTTCCCGAGATTAGCGCGAACAAATAAACAAACAAACTCTTCGGCTTTATATATTAAGTATAGTGGAAGCAATATGTACGTCTGCGTTAGCTCCCGTTTTCGCAACATTTTTTGTTACTGCTCTGGTCCTATTGGTCATAGCGGGATGTTATATAGCCTAAAGCCTTCCTGGATTAATAGGCTATCTAACGCAAAAAGAATTTTTCAAATCGGACCAGCAGTTCCTGAGATTAGCGCGCACAAACAAACAAACAAACAAACTCTTCAGCTTTATATATTAGTATAGAATTATAGATTATTACATAAGGTCCCTGCCACCTGTTAGATAAAGCAACTGCTGAGCGTTAGGTCAAGGCTTCGGTTCATAGGTCGGGTAAAGTTTTATTGAACTTTGTATATTTGGGTAAATTAAGATATTAGGAATTCTTCAGTAACGGCCTTGAGTTTGGAAATTGGCTTTGGTATGACGCCTACAGGATATCCACGTGTCCAGCAAAGCAGTTGGTCTTGCAACAAATCTCTCTCCGATCGTATCAGTTTGTCGTTCCTTAGAACTCTTAAGCTCCTTAAGAACATCTTTGTCTACGGATACACATCAGGCTTGTTTCCGCTAAGATAGACTGCCTAGGCCGAATTTTTTTCTGTCATCATCATTCATCATTTCAGCCGAAAGACGTCCACTGCAGGACATAGGCTTTCCCCAAGGATCTCCACGACGACTGGTCCCGCGCCTACCGCATCCAGCGGTTGCCGCGACCTTCACCAGTTCGGTTTACCTTGTCGGGTGCCTACCCATGCTGGGTCTTCCGGTGCGTGGTCTCCACTCGAGGACCCGTCGGCCTATTTTACTTCTTCACAAGCAAGTTTTTGATTTTTCTCATGTATCTGCACCTTATTTCAAGTTAAACGAATTGTATTTTTTTATTAGCTTATACTGTTTAACGAATTATTTTTCCGCACCACGTCAAATAAATTTCAACTTTATTTTAATGACAGTTCAGATGATGTCAGAGTGACTACCGTTATTGAAAAAGTTTTAAAAAAGAAGTTGTGGCGTAAACTGTTTTTAAAAGGTGTTTTTCCCTAAACTTATTTTTGTTTAAATATTTGGCTTATTACATAGTTACGATTGCGGAATAGAAATAACACGACAAAGTCACGAACATTACCTAGTGGTAGGTACTGAACGACTTTGTTTGTGTCGCATTCTTCTTCCATAACATTTTTGTTCTAGATTTTTTTGAGCTCACTCAATGAGCACTTTTAAATATCTATTTTTTGCTCAAAGAAATGTTGACAACCCCACTGTTATATTTAATGTGGGTTTATGTTGAATTGATACTTAAAATGACTTGTGTTTTCCTAGATGATATTAACCTTTCCGTTTTGTTATCGCGGTGAATCCTTTAAAAGCCACGCGACCTCCAGGCAAATTGAGGAATTTTTACCTCACTAATGCCACCCTAGTGAATAAATGTCATCTGCGTTTCCTCTTAAAAGACCAATTCCGGAACCCTTCTCGGGCAACGAATGTAAGCATCCTTGGAGCTCTCCTAAGGCTCGCTATCCGCCCGGTAAGGACCAGACCCGAGTCGACGGCGCGTTGTGTTTCACGCGCACCTCAAAGAAATATCAGTACCTACATCGTGACGGGGTCCACGAAGACCGATGCCTCCTGGGTCAGCGTTGCGGGCTGGTTAAAAACGAAACCATGGCCCTGGCGCATAGGCAAGTGAGAGGTCATTTGATGATTTCCCAGCCTAAACAAAAAAAAAGGCTCGCTATGCACCCCGTTAACACTGTGCCAACGCCTTCTCTGTACCGAGAGATATCTAAGCCAATTAAAACTGTCTCTAAACTAAACGTAATTAATTAATTAAAGGCATTTAAAAAGGGCGGCATTGTTGCTAACTTCAAATACTAGCTGTTAATTGTATCAGCCAATGAAGGATAATAATTCTGGTCAAATTCCCGCTAATAACTAGGTAAGTGTTCTATTTATGAAACAGAAAAACCTATACTACAATCGGTTAATACAAACTTTATTTTTTTTTAAACATGAGTATTGCTTACAATAACAAAAATACTGACTATTATCGTCTACATAAGTTTTTTTTTTATTAGATATAAACTAGTGCTTGACTGCAATCCCGCCTGATGGTAAGCAGTGATGCAATCGTTGATGGTAAAGCGCACTAGCTTATTAAGCCTATTCACTCAAAAAAACTGAGTGAATAGGAAGGAAGGCGGCAGTTGAGCGAGGTGATGCAATGTTTAACCCAACAACACGACCAACGATGCTGCGCCAGAGGATGATCTGGAGACCCTCCACGACCAAACTTCCGACACAACAACATTAGGCACATCGTACCTGGTACACATCGCAACACAACTGCTCAGACCCGTCCTCCGTACGGCTTCACCAGACATCATGCCGGAACACGACGAATCGCTTGGCGGCAAGACTTTGTCTGGTGGGTGGTAACTTATGCCAGCGGCTGATGTTGTTGCCTACCACCGCAACCATCCACATACCACAAGTATCCATGCTACATTCATATTTCAATAAATAACAATGACAAATTAACATCTAAATAAAAGTAACTCTTAGTACTTAAAGTATTATTTACAAGTGTACTCGTAACAGCTAATTATAACCGAATATTGTTTTTTTTTTGGACGTGCCGCAACAAATTACTCTCGTTTTTATTTTGGGAACACGTCTGAAGTGTGCCGTATTAGAATTGGGGTGTAATGTTAGTAAACAAGGTACTATCAAGGTCATTTGTATTGCGAAATAAACACTCGTATTTTGGGAAGTATCGATATTATTTACGATTCTTTTTCATGGCGATCCAGGGAAATTCGCGGCTTGGAAACTAATCTCTATTTTCTCTTAAATATTTAGGTCGTTATAACTGGATTGTAAAGTCGTGGTGACCTAGTCGTTAAAACACTAGCCTTTCAAGTATGAGTGCGCAGGTTCGATTCCAGGTCAGGCAAGTACCAATGCAACTTTTTTAAAGTTATATGTATTTTCTAAGTATATCTTGGACACCAATGACTGAAGGTGAAGGAAAACATCTTGAGGAAACCTGGGCTTTGAGTAAGCGTAGTGATTACGCTCAATCTTTCTCTGTATGAGAGGAGACCTGTTCCCAGCAGTGGGACGATAAAAAGGTTGATGATGACAGGATTGTAGGGTAAGTGTAGTCTCCTAACTACTATTTTCTTTAATCCAGTAACTTTCAGTATGATTTTACAATAATAATCGTGTACGATATTTTTGGATATAACGTACCTTAATGTACAATTCTGATCTATTATGACTCTAGTTTGTCTAGGTTCAAATTGCTATGTTTAATGTACGAACGACAGCAGGTCAAGCTACCACTGTCAGATATTCCCAATCAACGTTGAGCCTTAATGCTTTAGAGATAAAGTTGAAAATCTAATAAGGAAATCGTGACAGATTGTAGTAACTTGATGTGCTTTTGTCTCTATTTGGTTATTCATAAATAATAATAATACTGCCTTAGATCGTAAATGTCGTGGAATAATAGAAACAGAAAGCAGAAATTCAGATTATAATCGCTTAGTGAACCTATAAAGAGGCCGGGCCGTATGGCTCAGGAAATACCAGAATGAGTAATTATAGATATCTCCATTATCCATTCTCCAAGGAAAATGTCATACTAAATTCAGCACACGTCGCCCATAAAATAAAAGTAAAATTAACTTTTTACTCAATACCTTGGTCCCTTTAAGGACAAACGAATTGCGAAGCAAATTTTTCCTCGAAGCTCATAGCATCGATTGGGGAAACCATAAAATGGCTCAGAGTTCTTTTAATGAACTATTATATTCATACAAAGGTTCAAAACACCCAATTAGTGGGTCTTTATCACTAACTTAGATTATACACGGAAGTAAGGACCCGATACGAAACCACAACCTTCCTGCCGTTTTATCGTTGGTCGAAACCCGTGGGTACCGTGCTCAGGAAAACTCGACTAGCGTAATACATGATAGCGTATCACCATTCCGTTCAAATAATGGCAAATTGGCTGAATATTTTAGAAAATTCCCTTAGACTTAGGTTGAGACTCGAAGTCCTGTAGCCAAAATCTGTGTCTGATCAATTTGATAATATATTGCTATGCCCATGATGATTACGACTGCGTTCGTAAGTAAAACAAAAGAGGTCACAATGGTCACAACAACTTAGTGGTCAGATACATATTTTAGCGATCTATGTGAAACCATGCCAAAAGAAGGCCCAAGGTCCAACTCAAAGGACAATGCGTGATCGAATCAGGAATGAGGAGATCCGCAGAAGAACGAGAGTAACTGACATAGCCCGAAGAATTGCAATACTTAAGTGGCAGTGGGCTGGGCACATTGCCGGTAGGACCGATGCCCAATGGGGCCGACGGGTTCTAGAGTGACGACCACGCACCGAGAGACGCAGCGTGGATAAGCCCCCGACAAGGTAGACCGACGACCTGGTGAAGGTCGCGGGAAACCACTGGATGCGGGGAGCGCAGGACCGGTCGCCCTAGAGATCCTTGGAGGAGGCCTATGTCCAACAGTGGACGTCTTTCGGCTGAAATGATGATAATGATGTAAAACCAAAATATACGACTTTTTTGTGACGGATTGTTATTATCTATGCCTGCTACATCTGATTTATTGAGTTAGCGAAAATTATTTTGTTGTTTAATATTATTGAACTTAATTAGTATTTGATTATTCTTGATCTAATTGTTATGGTTATAATCAGTCCATCAGGGAGAACATTATAGGCTCTCGGTAAAAGGGACTGGGCCGTAATCTACATATCATACACACTTAAATAATTGAGTGAATAGGAAGGAGGAAGACGGCAGTTGAGCGAGGTGATGCACTGTTAAACCCAACAATACGATCAACGATGCTGCGCCAGAGGGAGACTGATCTGGAGACCCTCCACGACCAAACTCCCGACACAATAACATTTGGTTATATTGAGGACAAAAAGGCTTGGGCTTCGGCTGCGTCCGATTTCTATACACTGATTGTTCTTTGATTTTTCCTCTTGTAGTTTTAATTTTTAAATGTTTGTTTTTTTTTTTTACTTTAAGCCAGTACACACTATGTAGCCCAGCATATTGTACATTACGGAATTGTATCGCTGACAGAGGTGTTCGGCACTTATACAGCTGCACAGGAGCTAAACATAGTACTCGGGAACACTGTTGGAGCTGCTGAACCTCGGAAAAAACTATCTTAGCATTGTGTAGATTCAATTTCTTAGTGTTGTATAATTGCATGGCAAACGTGTGAGCACAATGTACGAATGTGCTGTAAGGCATTTATTTGTTGGGTTAGTCTTTTTTTATTGATTTGATTGTGCTCTGGCTGTTGAGAGTATGTCATGCTCACTCAAATGTCTTCGCTGATGGTGGCGTGCGTGTTGGGTCATTGGGTTCCCTTCGATATGGTTGAGCTGAATGATGCTGATCCATACGTCATGTTCGTGAACGGACGCCGTCAGAGGGGACTGGTCATCGCTTAGCTGCCACGGCGTATTTTAATTTCTGAATTGTTTTTTGTGTGTTTTCCATAATGGACGCTCTCAGCGTACAATATATTTCTGCATCGTTCTCACACGGTTGATTTCAACATGAATGATGTAATCAAATATTTGTAATTGTTACAAATATTTGATTACTTGCTTGCTTGAAAATTTAAAAGAGTGTCCATGGAGTTTCTTGCCCGTTCTTCTCCATAGGTACCTACTCTTTGGAATGGGCGACTAGCTTCATCTTATTGACTGACCGACCTTCTGACAATTCGAAAGTGCCTGTAACTGGTTTATTTGAAATAAATGATTTGATTTGATTTGGTGCATCGTACCCGGCACACATCCCATCACAATCGCTCAGACCCGTCCTCCGTACGGCTTCACCAGACATCATGCCGGAACACGACGAATCGCTTGGCGGCAAGACTTTGTCTGATGGGTGGTAACTTCTCCCTGCGGCCGATATTATGACCTACCACCGAGGAAAAGACACATTGGACATTGGCTACGACGGTCGATTTATGGACGTGCTCACTCCCAAAACGATTGCTCTCGTGAAAGCGGCTGCTGGGCATTGTATACATTCTATGCCAAACCGCCGCTTCCATAGGAGCAGTCGTTGTCATTACTACTGTTTGAAGATTAGAAGAATTGCAGTGAGGCTTGAGCTCTCTAAAAGTACCGTTCATCGTGCGATCCAAGAACATCTTCACATGAAAAAAGTGAGTGCAGGATGGGTACCGAAACTTCTTTCAGCGGTACAGAGACAGGAAAGAGTATGCTGCGCTTCGGAGTTTTTGGATATTTGTGTCGAAAATTCAAAAATCTCGTCCTCTCACCCGACCCGCAGCAGGCGTACCGGGCGTCGTCGGAGGGCGGATAATGCCCTCTTCCAGCCCCCCTAAATGGGTCCAGGGGCGATAGACTCGGGGACATCTGTCGCCCCCCAAACATCAGGACCCGAGGTGGCGGCGCGAAGTGTTCCACGCGCGCTACTCTTAGACGTCACGGAGGGAGTCCTACACCTCACTCCCCCCGTGACCCGAGGAGGCCCACGGTGGTGGGCCAGCACCAATCGGGGGTTGCGGAAGCAGTATTAGTTCTCGCAGCCCCCGGTGTAGGTGTGAGACGGAACAACCGGGTGGTTTTTAGTCAGTAAGAGTCTGACAGACCCCGTCGCCCGCCCCAGGGCGGCGGAAATCTATGAGGATTTTCCACCCGAAAAAAAAAAAGGTGATGCAATTTTAAACCCAACAACACGACCAACGACGCTGCGCCAGAGGGAGATTGACCTGGAGACCCTCCACGACCAAACTCCCGACACAACAGCATGTGGCTGACCCGGCCTCCCTACGGCTTCACAAGACTTTGTCTGGTGGGTGGTAACTTCTACTGGCAGCCGATGTTATCGCCTACCACCGAGAAACCTAATACATACCTACTTTTTTACATAAGTAAACCGTACACTCATGCTGCAGGTATGTATTTATGGTCTTTTTACATCAGCCTAATCACTTCACTAATGAATGGGGGGAGGGAGGACTAAGTAAATTGCCAGAATCACTCTAGCCTTGCAGGCCCATAATTACAGCATCGTGATTAGTAATGGAAAAAGATCTATTTCCTATTGGTGCTTGTACAATTGACCACAATCAGACCGGTAGTTCTTGATATTCGTCAAATCATTCGACGGACGTGGTCAAAAAAGCCGTCCTGAGTGGCGATAATACTTTTGTGTTAACATGTAATCGTTCAAGGCCTTGAGTGTTGCGTTTAGTATGAATAATAATCCTTAGTCTTCCTTAACGTTGTTATAGGTAAGTGAAGAAAAAACTAATTTATCCTGTAAACAAATATAAATAAAGTTACCTCAACAACTTTTCGCGCCTATTCTTTTGAACTTTTTTCATTGACAACGGTCGCTATGATTTTCCTCTAACCTAAGCAAAAATTTCCGCTCAGAACCGCGGATATAGTCGTGGTGTTGTAGTTGGTACTTATGTATATATAATTAAATTCTAAGAATTTCCTTAGAAACAGCCTTTTAATAGTGCTAATAAGGCATTGCTCATATTTCGCGATGATGCAAATTCCTAATACAACGTAAATCAAAACTTGATATTGCAAAATCGTATTCTATTACTTGAATTCCATAATTCTGCCGTTTTTATATGAAACAAAATATTTTAATGTATCCGTTGCATCTTTGTTTCAATGCTCAAAGAACACTCAACTTTTATGCTATCGTAAGATGCAGTTCAGGTTGTGTTAAGGACATTGACGTTAAACCACGGACTGGTTATGTAATAGTGAATTATGTATTTAGTGCTAACATCATAATAATCTATATATATAAAAATGAATTGCTGTTCGTTAGTCTCGCTAAAACTCGAGAACGGCTGGGCCGATTGAGCTGATTTTGGTTTTAAAATGTTTGTCGTAGTCCAGGGTAGGTCTAAACGGTGAGAAAGTAAGAAAAAAATGATTTAATAATAATGATGTATGAGCTTCATTGTTTTTACTTCTTCTCTACACTTTAGTGCTACCCTGGTACCCTGCACCTCCAAAAAGAAGACAAAATAAATGGGAGAATGGCAATGATAAATGTCACAACAATACAATATTAGTTTGAAGTTGGCTTTGTGGCTTTTTATTAGAAACTTTAAACCGGCAGAGAGTATTTCTTGCTTTAAACGAATGCATCAACGGCTGAGACTTTTTTTTATGTACGGTGTATGGTACCAGGGTAGCACAAAAGTGTAGAGTCGAAACAATAAAGCTCATTCATCATTATTAATCTAATATTACATCGATGAAGTTATTTTGCCTACTTTGAGGAGTTGCAAGGTACCAGGATCGCAATAAAGTGTAGGAGAAGTCGAAACAATGAAGTTCATTCATTCACACAGGAACAACGGGAACGGGATAAAAGGATATCCTATATCCTTCTCCCAGTTCTTAGCTACCTCCCTACCAATTTTCAGCCAAATTGGTCCAGCCGTTCTTAAGTTATAAATAGTGTAACTAACACGACTTTCTTATATATATATACAGATTATCCTAATTTAAAATAGTAGTAGTAGTAAATAAGATCATGTCATATTGCCTTTAGGGCGGAACAAAGTTCGCCGGGACACTTTTGTGCTACCCTGGTACGTAGCACCTCTACAAACTAGGCACAATAAAAGTTCTTTGATGTAATTATTATGGTTTAATGATGAATGAATGAGCTTCACTGTTTCGGCTTCTCCTACACTTTTGTGCTGCCCTGGTACCTTACACCTCCACAAAGTAGAGAAAATCAAATTTCTTCTATGTATTAGTGATTTAATGATGAATGCAAAGCCGATTATTACAAAGTGAAGGAAAACATTTTAAGGAAACCTGGCCTTTTGTAAGTCTGAAATCGCCAACCCGCATTGAGCAAGCGTGGTGATTACGCTCAGTCGTTCTCTTCTCTAGCTATTCCCAGCAGGGGGACGATAAAAAAAGGCTGATGATGATGATGATGAGCTTCATTGTTTCGATTTCTCCTACACTTTTGTGCTGCCCTAATTATCCTAATTTAAAAACTAAAAAATAAGATCATGTGATATTTATTGCCTTTAAGGCGGAACAAAGTTCGCCGGGTCAGCTAGCGGGTCTTCTAGCTAACCTTGCGAACTTTGTTCCGCCTTAAAAGCAATATGACATGATCTTATTTACTACTTTTTAAATTAGGATAATCTATATATAAAAAAGAAGTCGTGTTAGTTACACTATTCATAACTCAAGAACGGCTGAACCGATTTGGCTGAAAATTGGTAGGGAGGTAGCTATGAACTGGGAGAAGGACATAGCATATCCTTTTTAACCCGTTCCAGTCATTCCTGTGTGAATGAATGAACTTCATTGTTTCGGCTTCTCCTACATTTTTGTGCTACCCTGGTACCTTGCACCTCCTCAAAGTAGGCAAAATAAAACTTCATCCATGTAATAAATATTAGATTTAATAATGATGAATGAGCTTCATTGTTTCGACTTCTCCTACACTTTTGTGCTACCCTGGTACCATACACCGTACATCTTTAAAAAAAAAAGTCTCACCCTTTGATGCATTCGGTTAAAGCAAGAAATCCATACTAATATTATAAATGCGAAAGTAACTCTGTCTGTCTGTCTGTCTGTCTGTTACGCTTTCCCGCTTAAACCTCTCAACCGATTTTGATGAAATTTGGCACAGACAATCTTTAGACCCTGAGAAAGAACAAAGACTACCTTTTATCCCGGAAAAGTTTGATGTTCCCGAGAGAAATCTAAAAAGCGCGATATAACCGAACTCCACGCGGGCGAAGCCGCGGGCGGAAAGCTATTTTTTCCGTGCAATGAACTTCATTGTTTCGGCTTCTCCTACATTTTTGTGCTACCCTGGTACCTTGCAGATAGATTAGCACTGAAGAAGAGCAAGAAATTGCACGTGAAGAGCGCCGCCTTAGTATGGCTCGACTGCGTGCTTCTGACTCACAAGAGCAAAGGGAAGCAGCCCGTGAATGGCTTGGTTATGAATGCGAAATAATCGAGTAAACCTCAGAGATTAGCAGCTAGATAATTTACGAAACACTTGTAACAAATGAAGATGATGCCACCAACTATCCAACGGAATTTTTAAACTCCATGGCTTACCACCGCATACTTTACGACTAAAGATTGGTTCCGTAATAATCATGATTCGAAACTTAAACCAACCATAACTGTGCAACGGAAGACGGTGGTAAGTAAATGTATGAACAATTTGATTTATGCCACAATACTCAACGAAAAATTCAAAAGTGAGGAAGTTCTCATTCCGAGGATCTCGATGATTCCAATAAAAGGTAGCCTATGTCCTTTCTCAGGGTCTGAAGATTGTCTGTGCCAAATTTCATCAAAATCGATTGAGAGGTTTAAGCGTGAAAGCGTAACAGACAGACAGACAGAGTTACTTTCGCATTTATAATATTAGTATGGATTATCATAATTTAAAAAGCAAAAAATTTGATCATGTGATATTGCATTTAAGGCGGAACAAAGTTCGCCGGGTCAGCTAGTATAATATATGTTAAAACCCTTCCTGTGTTTTGACATATCCGTTATAAAAATTTAACTTACATAGTTGCATACTTGCAATGGTTATTAAGTTATTTTTCCATTAATTAAAAGTTTATACTTCTGGTAAATATGTAGCATTGTTACGATAAGTTGATCATGCCAAGATTATGAAAGAGGCAAGGTTGACTTGGCTTCTATTTCTCTATCTTTAGCTTCTCTAGACCCCAAAAGAATTTATTCATCTTTAGGCAATTTTCATATATACGTGAGGAATATGATTGTACTAAGCGTTCACTGCTGAACAGTAGACTGGCTCCATAATACCTATCTTCTAACCGACAACCGTCAACAAATTCACTATGACAGATTACCTTTTAATATACAGACGACAGCACATCAAGCTACTAAAATATCTCAGATTTCTTTATTAGATTTCCAACTTTATCTCTAAAACATTAAGGCTTAAGGTTGAATGGGAATATTTGTCAGTTTCGGGTAGGTTGACCTGCTGTCGTCCGTACATACAATGTTTCATGTTATGACAATAGGGTTTTGCCTGAAGGGGTTAGTAAAATCAGTTACCCTTTCGCTGCGCAGCCAGAAGATCATCTACCAGATCAAATCTACCTGTGAAAAGTTAGATGAAGTGAGTTTAGTGCTTTTAACAGTATCGATCACTTTCATTAGTTATAATCACAGCTACTGCTCTTGCGTTATATCCTTTAATAAACGCAGTCCCGCCTGATGGTACGCAGTGATGTAATCGTTGATTGTAAAACGCGCTAGTTTATTAAGAACTTATTCACTCAAAAAAACTGAGTGAATGCAGGAAGACGGCAGTTGAGCGAGGAGATGCAATGTTAAAACCAACAACACGACCAACGATGCTGCGCCAGAGGGAGATTGATCTGGAGACTCTCCACGACCAAACTCCCGACACAACTTTTGACGCATCGGACCCGGAACGCATCACAACACAACTGCTCAGACCCGTTCTCCGTACGGCTTCACTACATACATCATGCCGGAACACGACGAATTGCTTTGTCTGAAGTTTTCACGTCGAGATGTTTACAGAATCGCTCTTCAGATGATGGACATCAGGTAACTTGTCAAAAATAGGACGCGCGTCATTTGTTTTCCAAAAGAAGTTCTAGAATTTTCTAGAATGTTCGACTCGTCCTCAATGGCCGGGCGAGAATGAGAAGCGTCATTAATTGTTATTAAGCGTTATAGTGTGCCAGAAGTGCGTGGATTGTGGCAGGAGCGGTTACAAAATAGGTTTTCATTATATCCTTTAATAACTTGGCAATCGGATCGGTGAACGGCGACTGTTGTTAAAACTTACTTGCAACTAAGTTTCCCGTGAATATAATTACTGGGTCAAAAGTTGATCAAGTTCTTCCACTTATGGCAGGGTGCCAGCGTTAATTAGTTTAGCGAGTAAAGTTTTGGGTATGGGTGAGGTAGGGGTGAAGACTTTGTTAGGAGTTGGTGCCATCCGTCAGCGTAACAGTTTTTACGTAAATGACGATGGGACTTTTAATTAATAGAACGTCCGAATGTTTTACTAAAGAAGCAAGTTATGAACTTACAGCAGAATGAGATTAACAAGTTCTTGCAGCTAGTACAAAGAGGACATCTTTTTTTTTTTTATATATTATAAACTAGCGCTTGACCGCAATCCTGCCTGATGGTAAGCAGTGACGCAATCGTTGATGGTAAAGCGCACTAGTTTATTAAGAGCCTATTCACTCTAGCCTTGAAGACACTCAAATTGTAGTCCGACGGAAACACCGCCGCTGGCAAATTATTCCAGTCCCTCGATGTACGCGGTATAAAGGAGGAGGCGAAACGCTTCGTCCGGATCGTAGAGGTGTTAACAACGTAAGGGTGGAAACCAGCCGTACGACGGGTCGTCCGCTGGTGGAACGGAGATGGGGGAATTAAATCATGCAATTCCATCGCACACTCTCCGAAATGCATCCTATAGAACACCGAAAGGCTGGCTACTCTATGCCTGTGCTCTAGGCTTTGGAGACCAACTCGAGTTAGATCAGGGTCACCAATCAGCCTCTTTGCACGTCTCTCCACTGAATCCAAAGTGGCCAGGTGACACTTGGCAGCACCAGCCCAAATGTGGCTGCAGTACTCCACACACGAACGGACCTGTGCTTTGTATAACATTAGAAGCTGCCCAGGTGTGAAGTACTGCCGGACCTTTGCGATAACGCCAAGTTTCCTGGCAGCCACCTTAGCCTTGGACTCAATGAACCGCCCAAAGTTAAGGTCCGAGGAAATCTCAACTCCCAAAAGCTGAAGGCGGTCGGAACACTCCAAGGACACATTCCGAAAAGTAGGAGCCAAGGTGAACGGGCTCCTTTTGGCGGTGAAAAGACACGCCTGTGTTTTGGCGGCATTGAATGCTACAAGATTGGCATTGCCCCATTCGGAGACTGCCTGCAGCGCAACACTCGTTCGCTCAACCATGGCCTCTCTTTCGGACCGGATTGATTCCCTACTAGCCCGAGCACCCGGCAGGTATCTCTCTATAACTGTGCTGTCATCTGCATACCAATAGATACCAGGCATCAGCAGATCGTTAATATGCAGCAGGAACAGAGTTGCAGAGAGAACAGACCCCTGAGGAACACCGGCATTAGTTGACATGGGCTCAGAAGAGCATCCATCGACAACAATTCGGAGGGACCGTTCAGTCAGGAAGTCTTTTACCCAGCCAGTCAGGCTAGGGGAAATGCCGTACGCTGGAAGCTTACTCAAAAGGCCAGCGTGCCATACCCGGTCGAAGGCCTTCGAGACATCAAGGGAGACAGCAATCGCTTCCCCATTCTTCTCGAGGGCCTCGCCCCACAAGTGAGTGGCATACACTAGTAGGTCCCCAGTTGACCGATTGCGGCGAAACCCGTACTGTCGGTCACTGAGGAGATCGTTACCTTCCAGGTATGCCAAGAGGCGCGAGTTCAATACACGCTCCATAATTTTGCAAAGTATGGAGGTGATCGAAATCGGCCGATAGTTGGCAGGATCGGCACGACTACCCTTCTTGGGCACGGGCTGCACGTTAGCAAGCTTCCAGGACTTGGGCACAATACCAGTCCTGAATGAGAGGCGATACAAGCGCGTCAATACAGGAGACAACTCGGGCGCACAAGCCTTAAGAACAATCGCTGGTATACCATCCGGACCACTAGCCTTATTCACGTCCAGACGACACAGTACTCTCAGAACCTCCTTGTTCCTAATGCGAACCTCAGGCATTGAGGCTCCGCAATGAGGTAAATTAGGTGGAGTAGCACTGCCAGTATCAAGACGCGAATTATGGGCAAAGAGAGAAGCAAAGAGACCTGCTTTCTCTCTCGCCGTATGAGCCAGTGTTCCATCAGGCCTTACCAGCGGAGGCAGTGAGGGCCGACAGAAGTTCGCCTCAACCGATTTGGCAAGGGACCAAAAAGATCTGCTACCGGATGGCTGCGCAGATAACTTGTTGCCAATATGGGTGATGCGGTCGAAGCGAGCCTTCTTGAGCGCCTTCTTGTAGGATTTGGCAGCACGGTTAAAGGCTCTCTTCTTTGAGCTTAGATCCGGAGCTCCGCGGTCACGAGCGTCAACCCAGGCGAGAAATGCCGTGTGCTTACGCTGTTCAGCTTGGACACAATCGGCATTGAACCATGGGCGAGCCGAGCCACCGACGGGCACGTCATTAAATGGGATAAATTACTCCATAGCTTGACGCACCACATCGGTTATAGCGTCCGCACAGCTCGACGGATCGTCAGAAGAGAAGCAGACCTGCTGCCAAGGATAAGACGCAAAGAAGTGGCGCATCTCATCCCAATCTGCTGACCTGTATCGCCACAATCGCCGTTCACCACGAGAGTCGTGTTCTGGTGGGGAGAAGGACGACACAGACTTCACCAGACAGTGGTCTGAAGTTCCCAACGGTGAGGAAACTGTTACAACACATCTGTCCGGATCAGTGGTCAGCAGAAGGTCCAAACAGTTGGCAGTATGGCCATCCACATCAGGCACCCTAGTCGCTTGCTCTACCAGCTGGGAAAGGCCCATAGAAAGCGCGAAGTTTCGCGCTTCTCTCCCAGCGTGGTCGGTCCTCTGGTACAGCCATAAGGACGAAAAATGAGGGTCCACGAGGTGACGGAGACGCCGGCAACAGATGTCATTGCGAACAAACACACAGACCCCGGCACGCTGCAGGAAATGATGCTCCAAAGAGTATCCCGGGTAGCCGAGGTATGCCGCATCAGGCGGACATCTGATCTGGGTCTCCGTCAAGAAAAGTAGATGCGGCTTCTCAGTCTCAAGGTGATAGTGAACTGCTAAGAGATTGGAGTGCAGACCTCTAATATTACAGAGGTGCACTTTAAAAGAGAGGACGTGCGCCCGCTGTGCACACCTACTTTTCTTATTTGTACCTTTCCTTTAAATTTTAAATTGAGTGAATAGGAAGGAAGACGGCAGTTGAGCGAGGTGAAGCAATGTTAAACCCAACAACACTACCAACGATGCCGCGACAGAGGGAGATTGATCTGGAGACTGCGGGGACGCCCGAACCCCACCAGGGATCGCCATCGGGTCCTCTCGTCCGGTCGCCAACCGGCACGATGGGGCCACCCTGGGATTTTTCGCAGTTGGCGGGGCAGCCTTTCGTATGTGGCTGGCACACTACTTGGGCCCCCAACTACCTGCGGTCGGCCAGCGGAGCACCGTGCTTCGGATCCCGCTACCCTCCAGGACCAACCACCCGACACAACAACGATTGGCGCATCGTACCCGGCACACATCGCAACACAACTGCTCAGACCCGCCCTCCGTACGGCTTCACCAGACATCATGCCGGAACACGACGAATCGCTTGGCGGCACGACTTTGTCTGGTGGGTGGTAACTTACGCCGGCGGCTGATGTTGAGGCCTACCACCGAGAGGGAGAGTGTCCTGATAGATGTCGCTTTTTGTCGGTTCAGAGACATTGATTTTCTCGATGTGTTTCCCGGGATCCTCTGTAGGTCGCTCATGTGCCTTTAATCTAGCGTAGCATGATCAGTCTACAATTTTCCCACTGATGAAACTGGTCACCAGCCGGCCAGTGCTAATTGGTAGAAGTCACTTGAGTCAGTAGAAGCCAAGTGAATTGAGGTGAAGTCACAAGAGATGCCGCGGCCGGTGTCCTCACGATATTTATCTTCACCGTTTTGAATCAGCTCGGCAAACGGCTTAACGTGCTTTCGAAGACACTGAGGGGCCGTGGTATAGGAAGATGGTCACCTATCCACGGACCAACTGTGGCAAGCGTTGCTTAACCTGATCGATCCACTCGTGCGGTTATAATTACTTAGCCACAAACGTCCCTCAACCCTACAATCGTTATCTATTTACACTGTGACGTACATATACATATTTCCCAGTATAAATCATCATCATCAACCTTTTTATTGTACCACTGCTGGGCACAGGTGTCCTCTCATACAGAAAAGGATTGAGCGTCACCACTACGCTTGCTCAATGCGGGTTGGCGATTTCAGACTTAAAGCCCCAGGTTTTCTCAAAATGTTTTCCTTCACCTTGTAATAAGTCGTTAGTGTCCAAGATGTACTTAGAAAGTTTATACATCTTAGACAAATTACATTTGTACTTGCCTGACCTGGAATCGAGCCCGTCGAAGGCTGGTGTTTTCTACACCAGTATACATTAAGTAAATAATATTATTTCAACGAACAGTATTGTAGTCAATATTTGTCGCATATAGTAAAATCCTTGGAACATCTATGCAAATACTGGGTTTCTGAGATTTCTATGAACATCGCTAGTTTATTCTTTTTTGTAAAGGACAAAAGTTTTAAGCTAGCTTTATGGTTCTTGTAATAACCGTTAAAAATAGTTTTGTTTAGATTTCTATTTTATTTTGTACTATCATTTTTATTTTTCCTTAAACCTTGAATTATGTGATTTAGCTGGAACAATGGGACCGAATCGCTTATTCACCAACTAAGCTAAATTTAAGTTCAGCTCATTTTAATCTTTGTATTTCATTAAGAAGAGGACAGAAAATATTATAATAATTTAGTTACTCCATAGTCAGTTTAGAGGTGATTAAAACATTGCGACAAAAATACTTCAATTTATGGATGTGGGAGGCGCAGGACCGGTCGTCGTGGAGAGCCTTGGGGGAGGCCTATGTCCAGCAGTGGATGTCTTTCGGCTGAAATGATGACGAAACGAATATTTATCTTGTGTCCTTTTCTTAATGAAACGGAAATAAAAAGATGCTCTGAACTTAAAATTATTTTAGTTGGTGAACAAAGGAATTAGGCGCCAGTCACTAATCATGACAATACCAACTACTTTCATACATGTAACATGACACATATTTTTATACAATACGCCCCGAGAAATGTTGAACAATACTACTTCGGCGTCATTTTCGTTAATACATATTTTCATTAGATACTCCGCACTACGGTTTCACCCGCATATGTTTCGAATCCGGGGGAATATGGGCATAAAAGTATTCTACATAGTAATCCTAATTATACAACGTGTAACATAAAGGGTATATACATAACAAAGGCATGGCATCTTTACATGATATCAAACGATATTGGAAGGGTTTTTTAATCCTATCTCTTTATGTTAGGAAGTTATGAGGAAAAACACCGCCTGTGATAGGCTACTATCATACTAGTCGCACAGAGATATTGAAGACATTTATCGGATTTTGGCAAGTAACGTGACGGGTAACGAGTAGTTATTAACGTTTGTGATGTGCTGCCACGTTTGTTATGATTTGATTTTAAGAAACACACGAAACTGAAAATTTGGTACCAATTTTTTGAGTATTTTATTTCGAGTTTAAACCCTTCCGATATCGTTTGATATCATCTAAAGATGCCATGCCCTTGGTATGTATATACCCTTTTTGTTACACGTTGTATACCACCTGTGTGCCGAATTTCAACCAAATCCTATAATGCTAATAGCTTAAATGTCTGGTGCGTTGAACTGCTAAGTTCTTCTCAACATATTTCTTTGTAGTAAAAGAGTAAATTAGTTCTTAATACCAGCCATTAGCACTCGCTTAGCGCTTACAGCATTACTACTTTTGACAGATGTCGTATCTTCCAACTTAAGGTCATCACGCATTTGTCAACGTAGATTTTGAAGTTTTTGTTTTAAGAAAAGGCTTTACGTTTTTTGCATAGAACATTGCACCACTTAGATTTTTCATGTGTCATAGGTTTTTAGGCACACCTAGACCCTGAAAATCTTACTAAAAGCAAATATAACTAACTAGCTGCGCCACACGGTTTCACCCGCTTAGGTTTCATTATGCTCCGCTCCTATTGGTCGCAGCGTGATGTTATATAGCCTAAAACCTTCCTGAATTAAGGGGCTGTCCAACATCAAAAGATTTTTTTAAATCAGACCAGTAGTTCCTGAGATTAGCGCGTTCAAACAAACAAACAAACTCTTCAGCTTTATATATTTGGCATTTGTTTTCCATGTGGCAGTTGAACCTGTAGTCCGTAGCATAGAGATTTGCATATTTTCTGTATCTGTTATTAAAACTGGTATTGGCAAAGGGCATTTCGTAACAGAAAAGTCATGAACTAATGAACTGTTAATATTAGCTTCTTCTTTTAATATCAACTTAATGATGTCACAAACATCAAGTTTGTTGCGAATATTTGTTGAAAATATACAACGTGTAACATAAAGGGTATATACATAACAAAGGCATGGCATCTTTACATAATATCAAACGATATTGGAAGGGTTTTTTAATTCTATCTCTTTATGTTAGGAAGTTATGAGGAAAAACACAGCCTGTGATAGGCTACTATCATACTAGTCGCACAGAGATATTGAAGACATTCATCGGATTTTGGCAAGTAACGTGACGGGTAACGAGTAGTTATTAACATATGTAGTGTGCTGCCACGTTTGTTATGATTTTATTTTAAGAAACACACGAAACCGAAAATTTGGTACCAATTTTTTGAGTATTTAATTTTGAGCTGAAATCCTTAAGATATCGTTTGATATCATCTAAATATGCCATGCTCTTGGTATGTATATACCCTTTTTGTTACACGTTGTACAGTCCACATATAAGTATCCGCAGCCTTTCGGTCTTCTATAGGATGCATTCTGGTGAGTGTGCGAGGGAATTGCATGTTTTACGGCGACATTCCACCCTTACGTTGTTAACACCACTACGATCCGGACGAAGCGTTTCGCTTCCTCTTTTATACCGCGTACATGGAGGGACTGGAACAATTTGCCAGCGGCGGTGTTTCCGTCACACTACAATTTAAGTGTCTTCAAGGCTAGAGTGAATAGGCTGTTAATTAACTAGCGCGCTTTACCATCAACGATCGCATCCCTGTTAACATCAGGCGGGATGGCGGTCAAGCTCTAGTTTATGATTTATATTTAAAAAAAAAACTATTCTACACACATTTACTACCTTAGCGCCTAGTCGCCTAGAAGTGTTCACTGTCATCATTCAAATAATCCGACGGCTCAACAAGTGAGTGACAACCCTCGACATCCAACATGGCTGCCGTCTGGAGGTCATCAGGACTGGTTGTAGTCTCTTTGTTCGGTTTTTGCGATGTACCCTGACCTACCTTTGTGATTTACTGGGGTCCGGAGCGTGTATATCTGTTGCTATGGCTCCGGATTGTAAGTAGACTATTCATTTCGGTGTCAGTGTCTTTGAGGCGAGATCGGTACGAGAATAAAAGGTAGGTATAACTGTTTAAAATGAACTAGCAGTTGTCTGCCACTTTGTTCACTTCCTCAACCCCGGCACTGTGGAGTTTTATGATGCGCTTTCTTATTGCACGTTTGCACGTTGGATAATTATGTTATAATACCCTTACTTTTGCTTGCGGCTTCGTGAGTGTAGGTATACATAGACTAGCTTTCCGCCCGCGGCTTCGCCCGCGTGGAGGTCGGTTATATCGCGCTTCTTAGATTTCCCTCGGGAACATCATATTTTTCGGGATAAAAGGTACCCTATGTTCTTTCTCAGGGTCCAAAGATTGTCTGGGCCAAATTTCATCAAAATCGGTTAAGAGGTTTAAGGGAAAGCGTAACAGACAGACAGACAGACAGACAGACCGACAGACAGACAGACAGAGTTACTTTCGCATTTATAATATTAGTATGGATTAAGAAAAACCGAACAAGTCCGAGTCGGACTCGACCATCGAGGGCTTCGTACCAATTTGCCAATTTTTTTTGTTTAGTTTTAACTTAGTGTTGCTTTTTTTATTTCTTCCTGTACTTGTGCTACTTAAATGACATTAATTTCTTCTTTCCAAATGTCAACGGGGAAACCTTAAAATATTTACTGTATCAACATTTCACTTAATAATAAAAAAAAAAAAAATATTACTACAATTTTAGTTTTTGTATATAGATTTTTATTACAGTACATAAATGTATCTTTTAATTGCATTGACAGTTTTTTTTCTCTGCTGCTGATATTAATTTCTCACGATAACTTGATAACTCCTTAGAAAAGAAGACTTACTGACAGGCAAACCGATAACTAACCGATCTTATAAGTGTTCCGTATTACCTTTTGAGGAACGGAACCCTAAAAAGTAGATCCTATATACGGATCCTTACGGCTGAACGAATTTTTTTGTAAGGTTAGGCTAACAAAAAGTCCGTTCAGCCGTAAGGGTGTAAAAAGGGAACAGACAGACTGAATAACTTTCACATTTATAACAATAAATTTATCATTTTGCTACTAAAAGTGCCACTCAGTCAAGCTTTTTTAAAAAAGAAAAAGCTAACTACCATTTTATTGGTATTGGATATATAAAGTAGGGTATTTAATAGAATACTGCTCTAACGAGGCTTCCGTCGACTGGGACCGCAATTAACTCGGACCGCGGTCCCAGTCGCCGGATTCATAAACATTTAATAATTTTCTTCCGGCGACTGGGACCACTCATAAATGATAACTGAAATCAAATAATGTACAGTTAAACGACAATGTAATATTTGAGTAAAAATCTTTTTTTAACCGACTCCAAAAAAAGGAGGAGGTTCTCAATTCTTCGTAATCTTTTTTTTTACATATGTTCACCGATCACTCTAAGACCGATGTGCAGAATTCTCTTTTTTTTTTCGAAAGTGTATACTTTCCAGGTGGTCCCATAGTCACCAGGTCAGGATCTGATCATGGAAGACCAGGGAAATCAAGGGGAGCTTTCAAAAATCGCAGAGGCGACTAGTACATTCTGTACCATTGATTATGAAATTAAAGGATTTAAGTTATTTGTATGAAAGATTACGCGGTAATAAGCGGTTTACGATTTACGAGGTATTAAAAAAACATACTTACTAGATCTCTTTCAAAACAATTTTCGTTTGTAGTTTTTATAGTAATGTACATCATATGCTTTTTTAGATTTTTCATTTTCTTATTTTAAAAGTTAGAGGGGGGGGGGGGGGGGGCACCAACTTTTTTTCCACTTTGGAAGCGTCTGTCACGCAAACTATTCGGTTTAGAAAAAAAATATTTTAAAAAATTCGATATCATTTTTGAAGACCTATCCATAGATACTCCACACGTATGTGTTTGACGAAAAAAAAAAATTGAGTTTCAGTTCTAAGTATGGGGACCCCCAATATTTATTAGTATTTTTGCATCAAAATCTTAATGCGGTTCACAGAATACATCTACCTACTAAGTTTCAACAGTACCTATAGCTCTTATAGTTTCGGAAAAAATGGCTGTGACATACGGACGGACAGACGGACAGACAGACATGACGATTCTATAAGGGTTCCGTTTTTTGCCATTTGGCTACGGAACCCTAAAAATGGCCGTTATGGCTTCACACAAAATCAGTATTAACTGTGTTAAAATTTAAAAATAATGTTATAATTTTATAACACCCTTCTTTTTTTTTCTAAAGTGTCCGGTCAAATATAGCCCTAAAGCAATAGTATTCGTCGATACTCGATACGAACTACGTAAACATTTTGTATGAATAATTTTACGAGTTAGAAAGAAATAGTAATATACTGTCATACAATGCTGTTGCCTTTGTGTGTGTTTATCTGTATGTGTGAATTATATAAAAACGGGCTAAGTCAATTTATAAGCGCATAGGATAAAATTATAAACATCATCTAGAACGAGTCAATGATATTCATATTCATATCAATAATTTAGATGTTTATTCGTTTGACTGTACCGATTTCGGCTTGTATAGTAGACTTTTTTTAAGTTACCTATGAGTGGTCCCAGTCGCCGGAAGAAAATTATTTAATTTATATGAATCCGGCGACTGGGACCGCGGTCCGAGTTAATTGCGGTCCCAGTCGACGGAAGCCTCCTCTAACCAGCTTTTGCGAATTGTAAGCGTTAATTAAGGTAATCGGATTAAAGTTTAGCCCGTAGTAAGGATGTCTGCGGCCCAATTTACTAATTGACTTAGCTCTTCAAAACGGTTAAGTTCCTTGCGCCGTTACTTTGACATTGTTAGTTAGGTTTTGGGTCATCATTATCATCCTCATCATCATTTCAACCGAAAGACGTCCACTGCTAGACATTATGTAGGCCTCCCCCAAGGAGCTTTAAGGTGACCGGTCTTGTGCCTCGCGCATCCAGCGGTTTTCCACGATCTTTTGGTATCGCGAAGTTTTGGCTAGGCTAAAGTTATTTTCTGTAATATTTTAATTTTGTGGTCAGGGAGACCGGTCCCTTTATGTATGGCACCGTTTTCGTACACAGCCGTAATACTTTAAAACACGATGAACTAATGCGTGCAAAATGAACTAGGGATTGACAGGTTTAGCTCCAAGAAATTGGTTTGAAATGAGGAATTGGTAAATGGTCTTTATTAGAAAAGGGTTTTTGATATAAAACTATGCAGTGTGTACCTTTTCCTGTACCCAGGTTTATGAATAGTGAAGATAGCAGAAAACTCTTGAATTCGAATCTGGACTAATTCTTTCCAAAAAATTTACATTCGTGATGAAGAAAATGAATTCACCTTATTTTAAAGAATGTTGAGTTGTCGAGGAGCTACAATATTTTTTTGATAGAATGTGTCCAACATGAATCCAATAGAAATAGGTTACTAAATTTGAATAGAACTTAAAACGTAGGTCTCTTCCATACAATTCTATCCAGGCCAAAGGGCGACGATGCGAAGGGTTTGTTCCCAGGATGGATGGTTTGGTCTACTCAAGACGGAAAATGTATAGAAATAGAAAATATGACGGCACTGAATACGCTACACGTTAAAGTCTCTATAAATAAACAAAACAAATAAGTTGTTCTAGTGAAATAGGGACCGGTACGGTTCATACATCGTATCGTAAGAAATACATGTCTGTCAACAAGTATTTTGGGCTGATGCTGCAAAATGTCACTTGGCCACTTTGGATTCAGTGGAGAGGCGTGCGAAGAGGCTAAATGGCGACCCAGATTTAACTCAAAACGGTCTCCAAAGCCTTGACACAGTACAGGCGTAGAGTAGCCAGCCTTTCCGTGTTCTACAGGATGCATTTGGTGAGTGTGTGAGGGAATTGCATGATTTAATTCCCCCATCTCCGTTCCACTATCGGACGACCCGTCGTACGGCGAGTGTCCACCCTTACGTTGTTAACACCAGTACGATCCGGACCAAGGGTTTCGCCTCCTCGTTTATACCGCGTCTTCAAGGCTAGAGTGAATAGGCTCTTAATAAACTACCGCGCTTTACAATCAACGATTGCGTCACTGCTTACCATCAGGCGGGATTGCGGTCAAGCGCTAGTTTATAATACATTTAAAAAAAAAGTTTCCAAAGTTTTCCACACTACACTGGTGCACCGTACCAACGTCCAACACACGGCAAATAAGCCGTGCTTGCTGATCACGGCAAGAAAAACGTGTCTCCTGTGATATACCTTTCAAAAATAACTTAGCTCGTTATCAGCTTAACCATTAATAAGATTTCCTGTATAATTATACTATTTGGTCTTTCGATTCATACGCGGAAACTAATTAATGTTTCCAATTCAAATTCACGTCGTCGACCTTTCTAAAGCATCTTTGCTTGCCATAAAATAATAACATTCAATAGAAGAAAGTTCGTGAGTGAAAATGTGTAAAAATATTTGACCGTAGACGAATTAGGTAGGTCGTGCTGTGACGTCACCAAGGCTGATAACGTGATGGAAAGAGCGTCATCATCGAGTGAGCAGGAAAACTTAGAACTCGGTCTTGTTTTTGGTAAAAATATTTTTGTGGCGTAAAGGAAAATAATAGGATTTGACTGAATTCTGTGTTGAAACCTGTTTTAAGAATTCGTGTGCGTAAATTAAGAATTTATATTTTTAACTAAAGTCATCATCATCATATTAGCGTTAATCCCAGTCGCGTCCGAAACTGTTTTCAGCTTTGGAGTCGGGGGTCCGCTTTACCAGTCTAACTGCTGATTTTGGCTAAACTTCGATACTTTCCGTGAAGCGACTGCCGTCTGACCTCCACAACCCGAAGGAGATATCGAAGCATTGCAGTTAGACCAATTGTTGGACTTTTGAGGACTCCAACAACCCGTAACGACTGCCATACGAACATCTGTATAGCAAAAGGGACCAAAGCTTAATGCATACAAATATTTGCACTGAATCCGCGCTTCCTTGAGCAGCGGCTGCGTTCGCTACCACTACGCCACGGAGGCTGCCAATCATTTGATCGGATGTCTATACATATATTTACTGATCAAAAATATCTGACATAACATTCCGTATATTTAAAAACTTTTTCTAACTGATAAATACCAATATTTTACACAGGTCTACTGCCTGTCTGACCTCCACACCCAGTGTCTGTGCAATAAGATACCCCTTGGTAAGACCGTCATTACAGTTAATAATATACCAAAATCTGTAATGTCTATGTTATTTTATAAACCACTTTTCCAACTTAAAATCAGAGCCAATTGTCATAAAACACTTTCAAATTGTTACAGTTCAATAATTCAACCATTTTCGTGAAACAGTTTAACGTAGATCGACATCTGTTTGGTTCCCAAACGTAAGTTGAAAGAGGGTTAATTAATAGGGTGTGAAAGGTGACGGCGATTTAAAAGAAATAAAAGTCGGGTTGACGAAGAATAGAATACAATAGAATGGAATACTAAATAAATGCCGCATAAACAACGTGTTTTGGGCATCCAAGACACGTGGAAATTTCGCTGGTCGTTTGCTGTCGTGGGTGTAACATTGGTCTAACCGATACAGCTTATTTCAAGGAATGTACAGTTGTCGAGGACCTACAATACTTATTGAAGGAATGTCATCATCATCATCATTTCAGCCGAAAGACCTCTGCTGGACATAAGTCTCTCCCAAGGATCTCCACGACGACCGGTATTACTGCCTCCCGCAGCCAGCGGTTTCCCGCTACCTTCACCAGGTCGTCGGTCCACCTTATCGGGGCCCTACCCACGCTACGTGATGGAATGTGTCCAACATTGTTCCAACAGAAATAGTAAGGTTACTGAATTTGGACAAAACTGATGTGCCATATTCATATATTTCTATTGGGACCAACCAAAATGTAACCAATAAAAATAATATTTTTAGGACATAAATATTTTGTAATAGTAGTTATTTGATTTGTTATTTTTTTTTTTTTTTTTTGTAATTATAAACTAGTGCTTGACTGCAATCCCGCCTGATGGTAAGCAGTGATCGTTGATGGTAAAGCGCACTAGTTTATTAAGCCTATTCACTTAAAAAACTTAGGAATAGGAAGGATGAAGGCAGTTGAGCGAGGTGATGCAATGTTAAACCCAAGACCAACACGACCAAACGATGCTGCGCTAGAGGGAGATTGATCTGGAGACTTTCCACGACCAAACTCCCGACACAACAACATTTGGCGCATCGTACCCGCTAAACAACGCAACACAACTGCTCAGACCCGTCCTCCGTATACCTTCACCAGACATCATGCCGCAACACGATGAATCGCTTGGCGGCAAGACTTTGTCTGTTGGGTTGTAACTTCTGCCGGCAGCCGATGTTATGGCCTACCACCGAGAAGGTCGAGGAATCTGTTACTTATCATCTTTTTGCGATACTCTCGGATCTGTTTAGTTCATTCTATCGTCCTTTGTCATTCAAATACAATATTGAATATTACAACATTTTACCTCATTTTATATGAATGCCATCGTTTCCTTATCGTATGGTACCCTTAGTGGGTACCAAAACAGGTGTTGGACAAAAAAACAGATTTAATAGACCGAGTTTCATTTTACCTTTTGAAGCCAAGCCCAAGTTCGTTACCTTTTTATTTGGTAAATGTAATGTTTTTTCAGTCTACATTAAGGTATACCGTATAAAGTACATAAGGGTTACTTCTGTAACCCTTTTTATTAAACAAAATATTAGCTTCTCAGTTTAAGTGTTGCTCCTAATCCGCCTACGCCAGCCGCCTACGTCCAGGGCGGTAATGTTACAACGCAATTATAATTACCGGTCCTGTATTTCATTACTTAGGTCATACTTATTAGATACTGTTATTTGTAATGGCTGGATAGCTTTGTGAATAGTCATGATGCGAAAGGCAGTTGACTTGTTGAAAGCTCTCCAGTGAAAATTTAGCTACGCGCGGCGTGACTAGAAACCATAATTTTATGTGGAACAGTATTTTTGGACTAATTAACTAAGTAGGAGAGTAATTATGAATACGCACAGTTCAGTCACAATGATATCTGGATAATTACGTGCTCTATGTACTCCCGCTGAGAGCACCAAGTGTCACCAAAAATAAAATATGTCATTGGACTGAATAAATTCGACGCACGAAATATATTTTCTAAATTGTGTTATTTGTGGAAAGTGTTAGGATATTTATCTACGGAGTCCAGTTCATGTCGCCATCTTTTTTGGTTTCGTGGTGGATATCCTGGTTGGCTTCCTCTATTGTGGGGGTGAGAGTGGGGTATTTCGGACTCCTACCGGCAACTAAACCACTTCGGTGTTTCACCTGTACTTGTAGCCGGAGGTGCGGGATTCCCGCCGCGATGTTGTTTGCCTTTAAGCAGGATCTAACTTACTGGATAGAAATTCGTCGTCGTCTGGTTTGCGACACGAGTCCAGCTTATTGCCATTTAAGGAAAATGCGCAGTTGTATCCTGCGAAATTCAGTTTTTCTTAGACTTTTTTGCTATTCTCAGATCAGTGTCGAGATTGTATCTTGATTCGGTTTCGAGATACGGTTACAGATAGAGAGACAGTAAAGTCTTAGTAATAGGACGTAAGAGTTTTTATTTACCCTTTCGGTACGTAATCCTAAAAAAATATAAAATAAAACATAAATTAATACAAGTAACATGACTAGTCCATAAATTTAAAGCCGCTCAGCGAGCTATGCAGCGGGCTATGTTGGGCGTCTCTGAAGGACCGCATCAGAAATGAGGTGATCCGACAGAGGACCAGAGTCACCGACATAGCTGAGAGGATTAGGAAGCTGAAGTGGCAATTTGCTGGTCACATATGACCGACAACCGATGGGGTAAACGAGTTCTCGAGTGGAGACCGCGTCTCGGCAATCGTAGCGTAGGACTCCCTTGGGCGAGATGGAGCGACGACATCAAAAAGGTGGCTGGTAGTGGCTGACGGAGACCTCCTCAGGATCGAGCTTGTTGGCGTGCCATGAAGGAGGAATATGTCCAGCAGTGGACGAGTAGAGGCTGATGATGATTACAAGTAATGCATTAACTCCTCAAGATGTTTTCCTTCACCTTTTAATCAGTCGTTGGTGAGCAAGATATACTTAGAAAGTGCATGTTACTTAGAAAAAAAAACCTGAACTTTAATTCTGAAATCGCCAACCCGCATTGAGCAAGCGTGGTGATTACGCTCCTTCTCTGTATGAGAGGAGACCTGTACCCAGCAGTAGGACGATTAAAAGATTGATGATGAATGCATTATATTAATGTAATACATTCAATTAATGTAAGTAATGCATTAAATCTCTCGGCTAATTAAAAGTAATAATAAACTGCAATCATTTTTCCATCAATCATAATTATCGTACACGCGAGAGTCGTAAGGTCTGAATCAACATCTATGGTAAAAAAAAGTTCGAAATACAATGTATGTAAAAAAACGCAATGTTTATTTATAATTAATCTGTATTGAATTGATTGCACTCCCTTGAACTCAGTCTGCTTAGACAAGACCTTGGCAGTGAATGGAACTACTGCCGACTACCATTGTCTACCCACTAGTTTTTGACCCACGGCTTAAAAATTACGTCATACATTCACTGAGAAAAAAAATGGTGGAAAAAATCTAGTATACAAGGCCCAGTGAACGTGTACGTCCGTTTATAGGTTTTTAACTGCAGTTAGGTACACTGTTTCGGTATAAATGAGGTGATTTCAAAGTTACTGGCATTTAGCCAATTTTGTTTAGATAAAGTCATCATCATCATCTCATCGTTAATCCCAGTCACATCCGAAGCTTTTCAGCTTTTGGAGCCTGGGGTCCGCTTTACCAGTCTAACTGCAGATTTTTTGTCTGACCTCCACAACCCGAAGGCGATATCGAAGCACTGCAGTTAGATGCAGACTGCCATTAGATGTTCGTATAGCAATCGGGACCAATGGCTTAACGTGCTTTCCGAGGCACGACCAGACTAGTGCAAATATTCATATTCATGCATACAAACATTTGCTCCGTGCGGGGATCGAACCCGCACCTCTTTGCGCAGCGGCCCCGTTAGCTACTGCTACGCCACGGAGGCTGTCAAATCCAGTTTGTTTAGATAAAGTTATACAGCTAAAGTAGATGTGTTCTTGAGTGGAGATCGCGAAGATAACCCTAACAGAAGACCAGCCCTACAACATTTATAAAGCCTTATTAAATACGTAGACATTACGTAAGTAGTAAGTACATAACTATTGAATAATCCATGTCAACATAACAAACACATCGAACCCATATCTAGTATAATTGAGAACTGAAATTACCTACAGCTCCATTCATGTCTCCAAGAAAATACTATAATAAAAACAAATATACTACATAAAAATATATAAAATAATCTACAATACTATTCTAGTTTTTCCACAATTCTAGTGTAGGTATATACGCCAGAGGGAGTGCTGAAAATAACCTCCTACTAGGCATAGCGTGGCGAAGCGTAGGCCAGTAGTGTCCAACATGGCATTGCGTGGGCCCATTCAATTCTTGTGACGTCATGTATTATGTCGTTAAGTGCAGTAGGTATTAGTTTTGTTAATATTGATATTGGTAACTATGTCAGATGGAGGGTGTTAGCAGGAAAATTGTGTGGGTTCAGACAGACTGTCTGAATTTGTATGTGTGTGCGTGGCCTTTGTAAGTTTTCTTGTTAACATAACATTTATTACTTTTCCGACAAGCATGATACTTTTCACAGTTTATTATATTTAAAGTTAAGTTTGAAGATGGGAGACATGACTGATCGGTGAAGGAAGGGTAGGTTGATTGTGTTGCCTTGACAGTTGAATTGATTTGATTTCCTTTTGCGATTTCTGGCATGAAATGTCTGTCTCCTTCATTGGATATCTTTTAAGGGATAGAACTAAAGCAGCTTTCATAATATCAGATGATTGCATTCCATTGCCACCTACCTATCTACTTTACTGTATTTACCAATCTATATCTAGTTTGTTTGTTTGTTTGAACGCGCTAATCTCAGGAACTACTGGGCCGATTAGGAAAATTATTTTTGCGTTAAATAGTCCATTAATCCAGGAAGGCTTTAGGCTATATAACATCACGCTGCGATCGATAGGAGCGGAGCATATAAAAAAACGCAGACGAAGGCGCGCGCGGCTGCTAGTACCTATAATCTAATGTATTCTACTAAGTTAGTTTTGAGTAAGTTGTCAAGAATGTTCAAATAAATGTTTAGTTAAATTAGAATTTTAACTTTGTTAAGACATTCAGGTTGTTTTTCCATGACTAGAATTTGTGTCTTTCTGGCGCTAATGTACTGTGATGACATTAAAAAAATTGGGTAATAAAGAATGACTTCCTGTGACACAAACGGTGATCTTATCATTTATATCCAATGTGGTGATCAAGCTCTGTTTGATCAGCCATCTGAGGAATTACAGTCATTTTAAGGAAATTGTGACATATTTCTGACATTTGCCTGTTACCGAGATGAGACTGCGAATAGATTTCAAAAGCTTTAAAAACCAAGAATCTGCCGTTTGATCACAAACTAACAAAAAATGTTTGGAAACAAAGGGTATTTTGACAAATACCTTTTGTTTCCGAACATTTTTGACAAGTTTCGACATTAAACTAAATTAAAGTTAAGTGCCTTCTCTTTCATTAAGAAAAGGATAGAAAATAAAATGTTCATTTAGACCTCTCAAATTAGTCCCCGGCCGACGTAAACAGACGTGTTTTTGGCCGCCATGTTTATAACCGCGTCTAAACTGTCTATGGAATATCTTAATTTGACAGAACGAAGCTAAAATGTTATCTTCTCTCCTTAAGAAACAAAATGCACTTAACTTTAACTTAAAATTAGTTTAGTTTGTCACTAAGATAAGATTGTGACTAAATTTTAAACAGATTTATTTAACTACGAAAATTGGTCTTCAGGTCTTTGACCATTCAAGGAGCATAGTAGTCAAACAACATCAAAACGTTTGATAATTTGACTAGATCCATCAACACGCAACCAAACTCAAGAAACATAAAACATGCAAACAAAGAATCACAAACCAGTACGCAAAGTAATCAATGAACCTTACGTGGGCACTTCTCGTGCAGATAATCATTATTGTATTGACAGCAAAGGTCATTCCTACAGCCATTTACTACACGTACTTACAGCTGCGGGTAGTAAGCATGAATGAACGCCTACGTCGTTCGATGTATTGATTAATAGAAAGAGATAACTTTGAGTGCATTGCGTCCGTTCTTTAGTGATATTGAGAACGATATACTCAATCGGCTTAGGTAGTTTACTGAAGGTAAACGAAACGCCGCGTGATTTATTTATCAGACTAAACGTAATAGCAGTTGTTATTGTGTTTATACATATTTGTGTTGTACGTTTTGTTAGTGCGAAATATTTAATTCACGTAATTTTAAGAATGTTCACAGTCTGATCTCAGTTTATTCTGTCAAAATACATCGAGTTTCCCTACATTTTGACAATTGTCAGTTGATTATCGCTGAGATGAGTCTATCGCTAGGTTTTGGACGTTTTAAATTACGATAATTGACCTTACGTTGTCATTGTACATCACGGTAACTGTCAATTTGAGTGGTGTTTATCTTTGTTTGGTTAACTGAGTCACATGTTTTTTTTTTTTGTTTACCTTTGGTTAATTACCTATACCAATGAAGTATAGTAGCATTACTTATTTAATCGTATCGTGGTATCTTTAGGAGCAGTCGTGGTCCAGTGGTAAAGGTCGTAATCTCAAAACGATGGGGAGGAAATTGGCATGTCCTAAAACCAAAGGGTACGAAGAGTCGAAGACGTGTGACATCTACCAATGCGCACATTGCCCGCCTGGTGGATTACTGCCCACTCCTTCTCACTCAGAGGAGGCCCGTGTCCCAACAGTGGGACCGTATAGACTGATTGTAATCATTTGTGAACCCAACAAAACGAACATGTTTATTATTATTTGTTTGTTAACTATTTTCCTTTCCTACATGTTTATTTTTAGATTTTTATTGCCACGGAAGTTGTGTGCCAGTAATACAGGTCAAGACAATAAATACAACGCATAGGTAGGGCACGCTTTGTTTTATAGACCACGTTTATGATCGACTAGCTGCGCCCCGCAGTTGTACCTGCATAAGTTTCGATTCCTTGGGAATATTGAGATAAAAGATAGCCTTTGTGTTAATCTTGTTGTTCTTATCAAATTTTGTCAATGTTGGGCCAGCTATCAGTTTGTACTTAGGTCGGATCTGAGCAGTTGTGTTGCGATGTGTGCCGGGTACTATGCGCCAAATGTTGTTGTGTCGGGAGTTTGATCGTGGAGGGTCTCCAGATCAATCTCTCTCTGGCGCAGCATCGTTGGTCGTGTTGTTAGGTTTAACATTGCATCACCTCACTCAACTACCGTCTTCCTTCCTATTCACTCAGTTCTTTTGATTGAATAGGCTTAATAAACTAGCGCGCTTTACCATCAACGATTACATCACTGCTTACCATCAGGCGGGAAAGTAATTTCATCCCCACATTCTTTACCACGAACCCAATTATCTGTCCTACTTGAAGCAATTTAAGCTTGATTACAGAAACATCAAACAGTACAATTACGTAATTTAAAACCTCTCAGAGACAGATTGTGATCCAAAAATAGCGTAACGACAAATAATTAAAAGCATTTATTTTTCCTTATTAATGTGACGAGAATATGGCAACTACACGGCTAATGTAAGTACAAGCTACATCATCATCATCATCACAGCGTTAATCCCAGTCGCATCCGAAGCCTTTTCAGCTTTGGAGTCTGGGGTCCGCTTTACCAGTCCAACTGCTGATATGGCTAAACTTCGACATTTTCCGTGAAGCGACTGCCGTCTGACCTCCACAACCCAAAGGCGACATCGGAGCATTGCAGTTAGACCAATTGTTGGACTTTTGAGGGCTCAAACAACCCGTAACGACTGCCACTAGATGTTCATATGGCAACCGGGACCAACGGCTTAACGTGCTTTCCGAGGCACGACCAGACCAGTTCAAATATTCATATTCATGCATACAAATACTTGCACTGTGCGGGGATCGAACCCGCGCCACCTTGCGCAGCGGCCGCGTCCGCTACCGCTACGCCACGGAGGCTGTCTGTAAGTACAAGCTACAAGCTTCATTAAAAACATATAGTTGGGTGTATGTGGCTCGCGTGATCGGAACGAATAGATCCATTCATGAACATCGAACCGAGTAGGATGAAGCGTGGGAACTTACGTTAATGGATAAATAGGTAAACAAGGTATTGCTATAACGTGTGATAATCAAGTTAATACAGGACTGTATAATCACATTTATTCTAATTGTAGTTGTCAGCGTCTTATTTGGCCCAGCACCACGTCCACTTTGAGAATAATGTATAGGCTTTTATTAAAATAGCGCGCTTTACCATCAACGTATGCGTCACTGCTTACCATTAGGCGGGATTGCTGTCAAACGCTAGTTTATGAATTATAAAAAAAAAAAAATGTTTTTTCTAGAGATTACTCTATTCATTACCATCTTTTTCGAATCTGAAACAGCAGAATTAATCAGAATATTTATTTGTGGAACATAGGTTTTTACATAAAGCTTTTACATAAGATAATTATTTATGAGCACTATGTTTCGCAGTGATGGCGTACAAATAATGTAGAGGGACTAAACTGATATTTATATTCTTTTCTTTTCTAAAAGATAAATTTAGTTTGTGAACAAGCGAATCGGCGCCGAAAGCGATCTGATAGATTTTAACTTGTCATTCTAAAATGAAAACGGTTTCAGCTCCCTAGAAGTATGGATGATAAGGAGCCACCTACAATCCCCATTTGGTTGTCTTTCCCAACTTTGTACGATTCGGCTTCCAGTATGAACGGACGCAGCGGAATTCCAGTTTTAACTACTGCCTGAGGTTTTGGCGGGAAAGTCAAGCTGAGTATCACGCTTATTTTTCATTGGACGTTTCAAATTATTTATGGTGTTATTTACTAAATAAAAGTGCGTGATTGATGTAGTAAAAAGTGCATTCAGTAAATAATTTATAAAGAACAGTGAAATATCGCAGCATAGTGGCCACATCATGACTTTGCCTCAAACATCCCTCGTAAGACGGTTCACGCGGCCGTCTTTTTCGACATGAATAATTCATTACGTGACATTGGCTAAATGCACAAACCGTGCGAAGCCAAAAAAGAAACAAAGAAGAACTTTTGAAGATTTTTATTTTACTTCAAATTGGCACAAAGTCATAACTAGTGCCACATTAAAAAAAAGAAAAAGAAAATAGCGACTGCCTATTTGACCTCCACAAACCGTGGGTATTACTGGAAGACAGTTATAGTACTTTCAAGCTTCTGATTATCCGTAACGACTGCCTAAAACTACAACTGTGTCTGATCTACACATGGAGTTCCAGCCCAACCATTAAACGCTCTTTCCGATGCACAGAGGAATGGCGGTATATATGATGGAGATAAGATGGTCAATGCCTTCGATCGATCCGTGCAGTTGTTGCTAAGCAAAGAACCCCTCAAAATATCCTACAGTCTAAAAGAAAAACGAAATGCGACCACTACCTACTTCATCAATCCTCACTACAGTTTGCCAAGCGATGAGGAAAGCAACTGTTTGACCGACTATTCAGTGTAGCGGTCATCAAGAGGAGCGTATTCTTACATAATTTTGCACCACGGTTTTTGGCGATAACCCCAAAACGCCAAATGTAATTGTATCTCTTATCGTTACTCGTGAAACCGCTACGTACGCGTTACCCTTGAACCTGCTTCCTCTTATCAACCATGCGTTTTTAATGAAAACGTATTCGAGGCCGCGCTTATTCCGCGTCTGGTCGCGAATTATCGTTTGCGTGTGCGTCAGTCGTGCTGGAATCGATCATGAGTATACGACGTGCTTTGAAGTCGATATGGTCGAGATTCGCAATAAAATAACAGTTTCTATCTTTCTCAGCGCTACCAGCAAGGCTGATGCTGACCTGTCGCAGGCGACTATTGTCAGTTATGCACGTACACCGTGCGTCTAGTCGGTGCAACATGAAGAGAGAACGCGCGACTTCCCTTTCGTTGCGACTCTGTAACTTGATTCCACGCGAGCGTGCGGAGATTTGAACAAAATATATGAAAATTGTTGACAGCAGCCTGTCGTTTCGTCGAGTTGTCGCACAGTTTGCAAGGCACCTTACTGTTACATATAAAAATTAGCTTCAGACCGACTATTCTGCGTGAAATGGGGTTGTTCCTCCAACCTAACCCATCGCATAGCATCACCACGCTTGGTTTTCACTTTACAATCTTTCTTACACTTTTTGATTTTTTTGTCGGCAGCGAGTTTTGCTTGGCTTCTATGGACCACAGTGTGATACCAAAGAGTCTATTATATCCTTCAAGATTTGCCAAAATGACAGTTACAGAATTTAACGCGTTTAAATAAACAAACTCTTCAGCTTTATTGTTAGTGTATCATGTAGATTGACATACAATTGCATGTTGAATTAATATTCTTCAAGTGCAGTGATGATCCTGAATGAAAGATAGCATTTATCTGCTGTTTACTTTTTATATATATGGAGTGTTTTCGAGTTAGTGATTGTAGTATTTATTACAGAAAGCTGTCGGGCAAATGCAGCGTGGTTCCGTTAGTGGAAATTTCTTCTTTTACTCTCTGAGTTTATTTGTGAGAGAAGGCGAAGTGTTTTTTAGGGGAAATAGCTTGATTTTGTGACGATAAAACTGTATTTTTTGTATTTGAAATTTCCTAATTTACCTGAGAAATACGTCGTCTTCTTCGAAATATTACTAGATTCCAGCTCTTGAAGAAGCCCAGCTAGAGACCTGGAATCGAACCCGCGCATTCATACTTGAGAGGCTGGTGTTTTAACCACTAGGCCACCACGACATAAATCCATATCTCCAATCCATAAATGCGAAAGTAACTCTGTCTTTCTGTCTGTTACGCTTTCCCGCTCAGAGCCCTCAACCGATTTTGATGAAATTTAGCACAGACAATCTTTAGACCCTGAGAAAGGACATAGGCTACCTTTTATCCCGAAAAAAAAATGATATTCCCGAGGGAAATCTAAAAAGCGCGATGTAACCGAACATCACGCGGGCGAAGCCGCGGGCGGAAAGCTAGTGAAATATATGTGTGTAGTGAATAAATGTGTATAGTACTATAGTTAAATGTCTATAGTTTAGTCAATGACACACGATATCTGGATTATTTGTCCGCGTGTGACATTGCTTTAACTTTTGATAACGTAATGCGGTACAAAGAATCTTGTTCGTTTTGTGTCACTTTATTTTATTTATAAAAGGCAAAGAATGCATTAATTTATGATGTTATAATTGATTAAAAGGATAATGTTACAACGGTGTCTTTTTTGTTTAAACTGGTTCATAAAATTTTAGTAGTTCGGTCCAAAAATTCACAAAATTGACACCATAATTTGGACTTTATATTTTCCTCATCGGCTTGATATGTTCCTCTGCAGACATCATCTGATAATACAGCCGGCCTCCATCATCATCATCTCAGCGTTAATTCCAGTCGCATCCGTAGCTTTTTTCAGCTTTGGAGTCTGGGGTCCGCTTTACCAGTCTAACTGCTGATTTTGGCTGAACTTCGATATTTTACGTGAAGCGACTGCCGTCTGACCTCCACAACTCGAAGGTGATATCTAATTTAGGTTTAAATGCATTGCAGTTAAACCAATTGTTAGATTTTTGGGGGCTCCAACAACCCGTAACGACTGCCACTAGATGTTCGTATGGCAACCGGGACCAACACGGCTTAACGTGCTTTCCGAGGCACGACCAGACCAGTGCAAATATTCATATGCATGCATACAAATATTTGCACTGCGCGGAGCCTATTCCGTAAAAAATCTTACCGGGGAACGAAAGTGAAGTGAGTTACCCTCCTATCCTTTCCACCTTATTAGCACAATATACAGACATAAATTCACTTAACTTTTAAAGGTGACTTTTTTACTGATTTCTCTGACAACTGCACTAGTGAAAGTGATCATTCTTACTTAACCTGCCCTTTCAATTTGCAAAGCCGCTTCCCGTATCTCTGCGTAAAATGGTATATGCAAGATATCAAGAATGTTTGCAAGTCAAATATTATAATTATATATTTAAAAAATTGAAATGGAGATTGAAAAATTAGTGCCTGAGGGCATTCAAGAAAATGTGTACTGTGGGGGTATAATAAAGTTTTATTGACGGGTATTACATTTTAATGCCTCACTGTGAGTACTTTACAGGGCTTTAGTATGGAACCGGTATTGCTTGAAGGTTATTACTTTTAAGAATGATCTTTGGGGTCTCTCGAGGTGTATCATATAGGTTTTACAAGCACCTCCCTCCCCATGCTGTGATGCAGGAAAATGATTCACCGTTTATTCCAAACGAAAATGTTTACAACAACGCGCTTATTTCATCACTGGTTTTTCAAAACAAAAGGCTCATAGAATTATGTGAAGTGTGTGAGCTCATTCTGAATTCTTGGCTGTTCAAATGCCAGCTTTTGCAATATGGGGTTGACTTTTGCAGACAACCTTTACAGTACCTCATCTGCCTTGCCTTATCCCAACTATGCTACGATTGGATTCCAGTCTAACCGGATATCAGTATTATTCATGGAACTATTGCCTATCTGACTTTCACAACTCAATTATTGGGTAATACGATACGCCTTGGTAAGACTGACTGTCAAACTTTTGGGGTTCTGACAAACAGTAACGAAAACCGCGTTTATTCCACATCAGAAACAAAAGCAGTGCGCCACAGAAACCGAATTCTCGGTTATTAAAAACGTTCAAAATCTAGTCGGAATCTTATTAGCTTGACATATTGAGACAGATCAGACTTTGAATACTCTTAAACTCAGATCCATTACCCCCGCCCGGTAAGGACCTGGCCCGAGTCGACGGCGCGTTGTACACGCGCGCCTCAAAGAGATGTCAGCACTAAATGACGGGGTCCACGAAGATGCCTCCTGGGTCAGGGTTGCGAGTTGGTTAAGAAAGAAACCGCGGCCCAGGCCAACAGGCAAGTGAAGAAACACTGATGGGTTTTAGTCAGTAAAAGTCTGACACGCCCTTCCGCTCCGCCCAAAGCGGGAGAAGTCATTTGATGATTTCCCATCCCAAACAAAAAAAAGGTCTATTGCCCCTCTCAAAACTAGCGCCGTTCACATTAATTCCTATAGCAACATACCTAATAATACATCTGTACTCCAAATCCTTTCATTCGGCCCTCAGCCTTCGGCCCTGTTCAAATCCAGAGCAGGTCAGAGACAGATAATCAAACGAACAGATAGTAGGCACCCAATAGTTTGATAAATAATTATAGTTATTAATAAACTAATGAACGAATGCGGCGATACTTGCAATTACAACGATAACTCGGCCTTGGTTGGTTTAACTTATCTAGCGAATTTCAAAATGTGTAATGTGGTGCCAGTTTTCGCGGCATCTTTATTAAAACCAACTGGGTTTTGTAATATGCGTTTCTTATTTAAAACATCTGTGGTATTCAGGACTGCGGCCTGTTGTCTTGTATCGGTCAGCATGTTGGGTCACATCGGGGTGATTGATGTGATTTAGGGAGGAGAGAGAGTGGAACTGAGGCTGCCCACAAACTTTTGTATCATAATATCTCTCACACTGAAGGCTAGTTCACAAAAAGTTAGTTCATAGTCTGTCTTAGTCGCAATCTGTCAAAAAATCCTAATAATTCTGTAATTGAGATGAGATTGCAAATAGACTTCGAACGTTTTCAATTACCCGCTTCCACTTATAACTTAACAACCACATAGTAACAGATTTTTGTGGAATGTACCTAAAACTGTGTAAGGTGATACCGACTCGTATCTGTCTGCAACACATTAAGTTCATGTCGCAGGTGGATTATAAAATCCGCTGTTTTACAAAACTGCTAGTTGTTTCACACAACAGTTTCGTTGTGTAAAACAGCGACCGATTAATATACGTGGCCTAGCAGTTTTATAAATTATTAAGTTTCAGGACTTGGAATTTGAAAATGTACCTATTGCATTTATCACTAAAGTGGGTCAACGGTTATGTAAAACAACTTAAAATGAATTCTCGATTTTATCATTATATTGTCATGACGACAATAATTGCCGTCCCAAACTGTAAACAAGTAAATAAAATGAGTAATATGAGTAAAAAGTTAAGTTTATCTTAAATTAATACAGTGTTTTAAGAACTAAATTAATTAAAAGTTATCAGAGTGTTTAAATGAATAATTTGACTGCAGATACGCCATTCTGGATTACGTTAAGCAGTTTTTTTTAAAGCGCCTGTACAACTCGATTACCATTATTCTTCATTTGTTTTACATAACTGAGCGGTTTTGTAAAACAGCTGATTCGGTAGTTCATCTGCCACATACAAATAATATAGCAACAAAATTATATCACCAACTAGTCGAATTCTCTACTAGACTGGTCCGTACTAATTATGTATATCAGTAAATTTTCCGATAGATTTGACGTACATTTTTTGAATAGATTTAGAAACTTGATTGTGGGTACGCTGTTCCACTTTTGATTTCTTTTTTCTATGTAATTATGAACTTGATATATTTATATATGGGGCTCACCCAAAGGATTCGGTAAACGATGTGTTCAGGATTGATCATTATTTTTTATAAATAAGTACACGAGATCAGATAATCATTAAATATTTCTTGGAATTGTTAAGTTCATCAATCTTTTAGTTCAGCAGTTCAGTGGCATTTTACGGGCTAATATGTTCCAGGAATCATATAGCGACAGTTTAGCAAGTAGGTTTTGTTTATGGATGTATAAAGGGTGTATCTGACATCGACGCACAAACGAGTACCATGGATCCAGTACATGATTTTGAACCCCCCAGTGGTGGAATTTTTCGTTGTTTTTTCCTGATTTAATAAAAACATAATATGCAGTTTTTTTTCACTTTAAACCGTTCATAATTGCTATACTTTTATAACCCAATATTAGATTTTAAAGGAAAAATTAATTATTTCGCTAATTACACAAAAAAGCGTAATGTGAACAAAACTCGAAAAACTATCCTATCAGCTGATTTGATAGAGTTCACATCAGGGTCACCGACTCACCGTCATACTCACAAACACGCGCGGCGGCACGCTTGCAACGTTCGAAGGCCGAGCCGACACATTTTTTTAAACACTTTGATTTCTGTAACCACTCATTAACGATATAAATGACTATCTTAATTATAATAGTGACATGATGTTTAGCCTTTTTGCGAAGTTTGCGTTACGATGTCAGATACACCCTGTATAACACGAGATGATATACAACATTATTTTTTGTTTATGCGGAACCCGAAACACGTGTCCAGTATTTTAAGTAAATAATCAATGCACAAAATTTCAAAAATATATCATGTAAGTTATGAGCTTGTTATCCTACTTTGCTGTCCCTACAAAATATGGTCCACATTCCGCTCGGGCGGGCGAGCTTGGCGTTGACCTCTGGCGTCAGCTGTTGCGCGGGCGCGCAGTACTACGATCTATCGTAAGCTGCGTGGGGCGCTTGGTAACCACACTGCAACAATTTCTAAATGGGGAAAAATATAACATGATATAAAAGTGGTTGGAATTGATTTAGTTGCTTATTCTGAACAAACTACATATATTCAGTAACTACTGTATGTTCAGGTTTCGCAAAAACAAAAAATAACGTTGTATGTTATAAAGTTCACTAATCCTCCATAGAAAAGGTTTAAATACGTCTTATTATTTTTACATATTGATATACATAAAATACAAAGGGTGTATCTGACATCGACGCACACACGAGTAAGTACCATGGATCCAGTAGGTACATGATTCTAAACCCCCCAGTGGTGGAATTCTTCGTCGGCTTTTTCATGATTAAAAAAAAAAAAATGTAGTTTTTATTACTTCAGACCATTCACTATTGCTATACTTTTATAACCCAATAAGATTTTAAAGTAAAAATTAAATAATTCGCTAATTACATAAAAAAGCGCAATGAAAACAAAACCCGAAAAACGATCTTATCAGCTGATTTAATAGAGTTCACATCAGGGATCAACGTCATACCTACAAACTCGCATGGCGGCGCGCTTGCAACGTTCAAAAGCCGAGCCGACACTTTATTTTAAACACTGTGTATTCTGTAACCATTCATTAACGACACAAATGACTATCATAATTTTATTAGTGGCATGCGGTCTAGCCTTTTCGCGAAGTTTGCGTTACGATGTCAGATACACCCTCTATAGTAACAATGAAGAGTGAAAGGTATAAGTGACGATGCTGTGGGAATATCGAAATAAAAGTATCTTTTGTATTATTCTGATGTAGGTGTAAGCTATATTACTGTATAGTTTCATTGTGGAATGACAGAAGATATTAGTTTAGTTCTGCTGAATTAAGATTATCCATAGACAGTTTAAAACATGGTGACTTAAAATACGTCAATTTTTGCCAGGCGCTCAGACTAATTTAACTGGACCTAAATCCATACTAATATTATAAATGCGAAAGTAACTCTGTCTGTCTGTCTGTTACGCTTTCCCGCTTAAACCTCTCAACCGATTTTGATGAAATTTGGCACAGACAATCTTTAGATCCTGAGAAAGACATAGGCTACCTATTATCCCGGAAAAATTTGATGTTCCCGAGGGAAATCTAAAAAAAGTATAAAAACTAAAACCCAACTACGACAAAAAACGACGCTGAAAAAGTATAAAACAAGATTTTCAGAATACTGAACGAACAAAGTTGCTAATGTAGTTGCAAGTAAATGGACATAGTTAAGATGCCTTCGTTGTAAATTGACAATAATGTCATACAATACCATTCTGAAGTATGCAATATTCACTATGTAGAGATAAATTTTCATGTTTGGAAAGGCGTAGTCACACGTTGTCAAGGTGCTACAGTAGGTAGGTATATGTACATACATACATACATACATAGTCATACATACATACATACATAGCCTGTCAAAATCATAACCCTCCTTTTGCTTTGCCGTAGTCGGGTAAAAAGCGCGATATAACCGAACTCCACGCGGGCGAAGCCGCGGGCGGAAAGCTAGTAATATTTATATTCTGTCCTTTTCTTAACGTAATAGAAAGAAAAAGAATCAGCGCCAATACGCCGATTTCCCTATTAGCAAACTAAGAAGACTAATTAATATTAGTTTCATCGCATCGCATCGTCTGCCGTTAAAATTACTTTGTTTTCTCTTAACGGGCATTCTGACTTTTTTCTCTCTAAGAGTCATAGATGTTCAATAGCCTATTGGCTTCCCTAAGACTTGAGCTGTAAGAAATATTTCATTGCATTTGGAAATGCAATGTTTTTCAATTCTGACTGCTCGTTCTAGAGATTAGTGCTTTCAAACAAACTTTACATGACTTTTCTCAGACAGGGAATTTTAAATAAATAGGATAACTTTGCTCTATAAAAGAATTGTCAAAACCGGTTAGTCTGTAAAAGTTGTGCATGGCCGTACATTAATAAAAAGATCTCGTATAAAAATCACAAAGGAGATCATAGCAAGATTTTTCAAATATCATAACGTAATATTGTAAATGTCACAACGTAAACACATGTGTCGTAATATAATGGGCTCATAGGTTCAGATGGATTGATAGTGAACATAAAATATTTTCTTTACTTAAAAATATCACCATAAACAAAGCCCTTCTTATTAGCTTATTAATTATTGGGTAACCAAACCTGTCAACGAAGAATGTATTTTAATAATCTCAATCCGCTTAACAAGCGTGGTCATTACCACTAATACCTGATTGGTAAATTATAAATTAAGAAGTAAAAGTATTCCTACGGTCTATCATATCTTGAACCATCGTGGCGGCGCCACTTGCTAAGGAAGTGTGTCAAATTCAGTACATTTTTAATGTAGTTCCGCATTTTCCCGCTGTTCAAGGTAAAATGGGCGTTCTCCAAGTAGGAATAAAACAAAAGCTTGTAATTTATTGCTGATTTTTAAAAAGATATTGTAAGGAACAATCTACTTGTCCTAAATACATTCATTATTTTTTGAAATTATGGTAATTTATCTGAATAGGCCTGGATTTCGACGTGTTCTTGTGAAGGTCTCTGGTACTGTTGCATAATTATTTGATTCTGAGAGATTCTTCGTCCTTGGTTATAGAACTAGGTCGGATAAGTAATAATAAACAATTTTTCTGTCTAACAAAGTGCTGATATTTCAATCTTTAGAATTTTGTTTATAGAAAAACTGAAACAATTAAAGCTTATGTCTCTCGATTATACAATATCCATACTAATATTATAAATGCGAGAGTAACTCTTTCTGTCTGTCTGTCTGTTACACTTTCCCGCTTAAACCTCTCAACCAATTTTGATGAAATTTGGCACAGAGAATCTTTAGACCCTGAGAAAGGACATAGGCTACCTTTTATCCCGAAAAAAATTGATATTCCCGAGGGAAATCTAAAAAGCGCGATATAACCGAACTCCACGCGGGCTAAGCCGCGTGCGGAAAGCTAGTATCTTATAATTTTCTGGGTTTGAAAAATCTGAAATATCTTAAAAAAAATTGCACACAAAACATTGTACTATAAGTACAATGTTTTGTGTCAACGTCACATAGTGCATACAACGGTCGTAGTCGTAGGTCGTAGATGTAGTTTTTGACAAAAATATTGGGACTTCGACTTTCAATACCTCCATAACTAGAAAGAAGTACGACTACTGAGCGTCGGGTTCTCGGTTATAAGTTTTTTCATTGGGAATTTATAACAGCTTGAAGGTGAGAAATTTTTGGTGTCATACTCCAAATCCTCCAAAAAGGCCAACAGCTTTACGTTCTTTTCTAGACACGGGTCTAGAAAACTAAAGCGGGTCTAGAAGCGCCTAATGCTGCTCCAGTTAAATCTCATTGCCGTCCCGCGAAAGGCAGAACGCACCTGTATCTGCGCAGGCACTTGTTCACTGTAATATCTCCCGCGCCGAAGGATACAAAAAAAACTATAACCAAAAAAAAAACCCCAAGTTCAAAAATACAACTGGAACACCAAGTGACTCTAAATCAGTTGATATATGTTGTATTTTTAAGCATTCTTTACGGTATCTAAATAAATAAATGACTGCATCAATTAGATATAAATTTCACTAGCGTAGGCATGTAGATGCATCTGTTGCAAACATAGATGCGCAGATGTTTACGATTCAGCAAACATTGTCGACTGAGTAGGTTAGGGAAAGGAGGAAAATGCCGACTATAAAGTATCTTAGACCATGACCAAGTAAGGATATACCAGGGTTAATCTCTGTGCTAATTTCTAACAATTTCTAATAAATTATACATTATTTGTTATAATTAACATACCTAGTCTCTATTCAAATTAACGTTTCCAATCGATGTTATTTCCAAGTTCCTAGTACTAATATTAATTAACATTATTTTAATGAGAACTAACTTTGTTCCTCTTCTCTCTTGTAACTCTATTGTAACTGTCAGGATTTTCTTATCGTACAAGGAAACACACACACACACACACACACCCTCACACTCACGCACACACATATTAAAAAAAAGCAGCAGTCATTTTGAATATTCATTTTGTCCACCTCACTATTGTCTTGAGCACCATCGAAAACCACGCGGACGATCAATAAAACGGTTACTATCAAATCATCATTCATCCAAAAGACGTCCATTGCTGGGCTTGGGTTCCCACCAAGGATCCTCAATTCACATCCAGCGGATTCTTGCGGCATTTATTAAGTCCAAGTTACTTATAAATTATTATTAGTAAATTCAATTACTAAGTAGGTATATTATAATATTGTTAAAATGTTTAATTTTCTATAGATATCAAAGATCATATTTAGTAGGTACAAGAATTTATAAATGGGAGGTAGAAACCCAACCTAGAGCGACATTGACCGATGACATTTCGCGATGTCGTTAAGGGGACCTAGTTCTATGCGATTGACAACTATGTATGAATTACACGTAGTTATAGGTATAACTTATTATCCTGTTATCAATAAATGTTGGTATTTATCGTATATTCAGCATGGCACTGATGCTGCGATCAATATGGCCATCTACTGGGCCCAAATTAAACCTTTATGAAAAACAACAGGGAAGTGCACCATTGACTTAAAACAAAGAAGAAGAAATAGCATAATGCGTATGTTTCTGACCAAGTATCATATGTTCAGGAACTAGGCTAGCTAGAGAACTACTACGCATGGTTTTGACTTCAAAAGACATCAATGTCTCCGTTAGGTATGTATGTGTTGAAAATCGAAGAGGTCTTTTCTTTCAGCTTATTCAATTGGAGAGTTCATGCGTTTGTAATATTACGAATCTCTTTAGAAATAAATTGCTTAACATATCATCATCTCAGCGTTAATCCCAGCATGCGAAGCTTTTTCAGCTTTGGAGTCTAGGGTCCGCTTTACCAGTCCAATTGCTGATTTTGGCTAAACTTTACGATTTAACTAAAGGTTCGGATGCGAATGGGATTAACGCTGAGATGATTATGATGATGATGACTTGTTGTCATTTTCTTTTATTTTTTTTTATTAGTTATAAACTAGTGCTTGACTGCAATCCCGCCTGATGGTAAGCAGTGATGCAATCGTTGATGGTAAAACGCACTAGCTTATTAAGCCTATTCACTTAAAAAAACTGAGTGAATAGGAAGGAAGACGGCAGTTGAGTGAGGTGATGCAATGTTTAACCCAACAACACGACCAACGATGCTGCGCCAGAGGATGCTCTGGAGACCCTCCACGACCAAACTCCCGACACAACAACATTAGGCACATCGTACCCGGTACACATCGCAACACAACTGCTCAGACCCGTCCTCCGTACGGCTTCACCAGACATCATGCTGGAACACGACGAATCGCTTGGCGGAAGTAGAAAGAAAAAAAAAATGCCCTGAACTTAATCTTGTTTAATCTGTGAACAAGGAATGGCGCGAATACCTATATCTCTCAGTCATCGATGGGTTTTTTTTTGTATCCTTCTGACATTTATTTGTGCTTACACAAAGAAATTACTAAACAACATCATCTCACAATGTGAATAATTTGTAATATTATCTTAAAATTATTACTTTTAACCTTTCACCAATCGACGACACAGGTCTTATCACATTTGCGCAAATGAACCAGATAATGTGCAAAGAGAGAAAAAAATCAGAATTACTTCTTTGAACGTCGGGTTATCATGTTAGCTTGGTACACTTGCCCTTCCGAGTTCCATTCACAAGATCAAAGTCACATTGCTCTTATCAATGTAACAATTATAATGTATGGATGTGTTACGACAATTGTGTCATGTTTATTTTAGGGTTTTTCGACTAAGTAATATTTTAGCTATTTTAGTCGAGCGAAAGGTAAGCTATGCAAAAGCTATGTAAAGGTAAGCTGTGGTTACCGAGGTCGGTCCATGGCTTACCATCTGATACTGGGCCGGCTGTATCCGTGACTGAGACTGCACTTTAAGCTGTTAGCTGAAATATTTTGTATTGTAACATGGCTACATATGAGCCAAAAATATAAACAAATGTGAATGAATTAAAAAAACAAACTTTTATTTCTACATAATAAAGTGCAATTTACGCTACAGCTTCAAACTTTTTTATACAATACTAGCGGCCGCCAGCGACTTCGTTCGCGTAGAATTAATTATGCTCAGCTCCTATTGGTCACAGCGTGATGTTATGTAGCCTAAAACCTTCCTGGATTAATGAGTTATCCAACACAAAAAGAATTTTTCAAATCGGACTAGTAGTTCCCGAGATTTAGGGCGAACAAACAAACAAACAAACAAACTCTTCAGCTTTAGATGTAAAAAAAACCCTGTCCGACCCATAAGGATAATAAAGGTTAGGTAAACACATGACCAAATATAATATAAAATTTTACATAATCATCGTAGTAACAATACTAATGAATTTTGAAATAATCCTTTTTTCCCAGGAATTAATTCCAGTTTCCCCGAAATTTGGTAATTTTTAAAAAAGTGACAACACCGGTATTATTATAAGTGAATAGCGACGCGACCACGCCACAGGTGCCGCGTGCCCTGCCCCCCGCCGCTCGCGAAATGGGGTTGCTTACCGCACATGTATTAAGTTACCTCTCTTTGCGAAATAATATGTATTTTTTTGAGGGATTTTTTTTTTAAATTTTGCCTGTCTTTGTGGGCATTAGTAGAATCAGTTATCGATACCTAACAATGCCTTTACGGATCGGACAGAGTTTTCTTTACATATTGTATAGTTTGTTTTAAGTTATAAAACGAACAATTTGCCTGCAAGCCTTCCCTTCCGATTAATTAAGTGTTTTCAAGGCTAGAATGACAGAATAGAATCATAATAAACTAGTGCGCTTTGTCATCAACGACTGCATCACTGCTGACCATCAGACGGGATCGCAGTCAAGCACTAGTTTATAACAGAAAAATACTGGAAACCGACTTCAAGATAGTCCCCCTTATTCATAAACTCTGCTTAAAGTTAACTAGTGATTAGCGATTCTTTCGACCATACGTTTTTGACCTTTTAACGTCAGTTAACTTTAATCATCCTTATTGATTAAACACCATAGCGTTTAAGGGGTTTATTCATAAACTATGTTTAAAGTTAAGTGACGTGCAAACGTCTAAAATGTATCTTTAAAGAATCACTAGTTAACTTTAAGCAGCGTTTATGAATAAGGGGGAATAAGTTAAGAAAATTGCGTCATATTTGTTTTTCTTATGTTTCGGGTAGGTAGCATCGAGTTGTGTTTATCAAAGTCGTTTTAGTTAAAGTTTCACTGTTTACTAGATCATTGAGTACATATAATTAAAGCAGATAAAATAATTATATCAAGAATATGACTGGAAGACTTCTCGTGTCATAATAATTACTTATGGATAACGCTCGTTTCCCTTACATATGTTGGCGCCGGTTCCAGATAAATATTAGTTTGGGTCCTGTCAAATTAAGATACTCAACAGACAAATTAGATGTGATTAAATGGCTACTAAAACTAAATAAATTTACACCGGGCACTGACAAATTTAAGGGACTAAACAAATATGTATCTTCTGCCCTTTTCGTAATGAAATGATGAAAGAAAATGATGTACTTAAATTTAGTTTAGTTCGTGTTTTGGTTTCATATAACCTCGACTGATATATACAGTATGTTAAATAACAGAGGGCGTTGCCTTAAACTCGTTAATATATATCATTAATAGATTAAAATAAAAATATCAGCATAGAAAAATAAACATAAAAAAATCCGAATAAAAAAATCCGAATAAAAAAAAATTCTAATTGGAAATAAATTTGAAACCTCCTGTTTTAAATCAAAATAGTAGTCGTCATGTATAAATAAATTGCGACGTTGCCGTCTTTCATGTTCGCGTGTACAGTGTGTTTCTTTTACATATCAATTTAAAATTTTTATTGAATATTTTCTTATTGGAAAAATTTTTAAAACATTTTGTTTTCGAATGGAAATATTTTTTTTAGCATGTATGTATGCTATACTATTTCGGGTTAACGGGTACGCCCTCTGTTAGTTAACATACTGTATATATATTGTAACATAGACGCACGTTAGGTATGTATATTAAAATTTAAATACGGAGAAAAACCGCACACACTCACTCCCAAATAATGAAGAGGTTGGACTTACAGGGGGCTTCAGTCGATGTACTTCTGGTGTGCTGGAGTGGATGGAGGCCTCCACCAGATCTTCACTTAGCGCTATAAACTTGCCGATAAGCTCACCGGCCGGCGTCGGTTTTGGATTTCGGTTGCTTGATGTTGTTCACCAACCAGGGTCATGGAGAGATAGCAAAAGTATACTGACGGGTGAATGAAAAAACTTCTTGCGTTTTGTTCGTTTTCCATTCCTTAATGCTGATTGGATGCTCCGCCAGTCAATGAGGTTGAAGGGAAAAAATGCGGGAATATTATTTTAATATGCTTGCTTATTGATGTATCTAATTGTTATGTCATTAACAGTTGGTGAATAAGGAAGTTGGCGCCATTGTAAGTTACAATGAGAATCTATCATCTCACTGAACATAGGTACTCTGTTTTCCGCTTTCTGCGTCCAATATGTCTGACCCACCTCTTAAAGACGTTGGTCCATCTAGCTGAGGGGCGTCCCACGCTACTACTTAATATGATACTTCGAGGTAAATTTTTCTCCCGATCAATTAGGTAACTGTTCAATAGAATAAAAACACAGCAGAAGTAAGGACAGCTTTTAATCGTGAGCCGCTTTTTTGATCCGTTATTGGATTTTTTTTTTTGGAGGTCAGACGGCAGTCGCTTCATGGAAAATGTCGAAGTTTACCCATATCAGCAGTTGGACTGGTAAAGCGGACCCCAGACTCCAAAGCTGAAAAGGCTTCGGATGCGACTGGGATTAACACTGGGATGATGATGATGTAGATATACCTCAGATACAGATAGGTTTTGATATTATTTTTCGTTTATCTAATAATATCATTGCGGACCCCGGGCTCCAACGCGAAAGTCATGGATGCAACCGGGATAAACGCTAAGATGATGATCATTGCTAATGACCCAATAATTGACTATTAGATATATAAATATGTAAGTATTTGTGTTAAAAAACTTTGTCCCACACTAGGAATTACTCCTGTATCGTGGGTGCGTTTACAAACATTTAAACTCAAATGTACAAACAATAAGACCCGGAACAACTACTTGTAGGTCATACAAATATTTGTGCGGGAATTGAACCCGCGACACGCAGTGAAGCAGTCGATCGCTCAGCCACTGCACCAACCGTGACGTCATACATATATGGAGGAAGGAGGAACAGAATACTAAACACGCAGGGTAATTGTGTAAACACACTTTAAGTAGCAATGAGATTCATTTTGACAGTTCAACAACATTCATTGCGTTATTTAAGTTGACACATATTCGAAGATATGGAGCAATGGATTGGCAATATGCTTCAAAATGATTCCAACTGACAGTAAGAGTGTGTTACGTAATTAGGGTGCAGGCTGTAAAGTCTACTAGTTTTCCATAGACAAGGGAGGATCTTCCGATCGGACGGCTGTTCTATCTGACGGGCAACTGGGTTGTATCTTATAAAGTAATTTAATGTCCATCAGATAGATTTATAAAAAATATTGAACAGCTATTTTTTATTTTTTCTTTCATTCAAATACTTAGGAAGATATATTGATTTGAAATGTCGCATGACGTCACGCCGTGGTACAAAATATACCACGGCGTGACTTAATTAGCCCCCATCCCGTAACTTTAAAACGCTATATCTCAGTAGTTTTTGGTAATTTCGACAATAAAAAATACGGGTCTTAATTTTTTTATTATTTTTTTTTTTTTAAATAATTATAAATAAAATAAATTATATATGCATAAATAAAATATGCTTGACTGCAATCCCGCCTGATGGTAAGCAGTGATGCAATCGTTGATGGTAAAGCGCACTAGCTTATTAAGCCTATTCACTCAAAAAAACTGAGTGAATAGGAAGGAAGACAGCAGTTGAGCGAGGTGATGCTATGTTTAACCCAACAACACGACCAACGATGCTGCGCCAGAGGATGATCTGGAGACCCTCCACGACCAAACTCCCGACACAACAACATTAGGCATATCGTACTCGGCACACATCGCAACACAACTGCTCAGACCCGTCCACCGTACGGCTTCACCAGACATCATGCACCTATCTATGCTATAGTATGCATGTATCTGTAAGACGGACTAATTATCTTTTGATTTTCATAGTTTGTATACATTCCTACTGTCCAACGATTGATGTCAGGCAGTTAGTAGGTATGGTAGTTGCGCAGTAAACCTTGTTTGCGCGATGCAGAATATTTTGTGTGACGTCAGTATAAAGCCTTGTGCGCATGAGGGTGCGTTGTAGATACCGCTACATTTATAAAAAAAGCAATTGGTGACCAGTAAAGCAGTAAGAATAGGTTTGGCGACGACAATGTCACAAAAAAAAAAATAGATTAGTTAATCTTTTTTGTTTTTGGTAAACTTATGACCCTAAGATATGAAATTGCTCTATTTATTTGGTAGGTTTCATCTAATAATTATGACTTAATTGATAAATAATTTACCCATCTTTCAATTTAAGACGCAACAGTTTTTAAATATGCTGGTGGAAATTCAAACGTATTCTAAGTTATCTGTAACCTATCTTTCAATTTAAAAGGCAGCACTTTATTAACCTACCTACTGGAAATTCAAGCGTGTTCTAAGTCATCTGTAAATTAATCTCTATACTATTTGTGAGGTTGTCAGGGGTAATCTCTGGAACTTATGAACCGATTTTGAAAATAACATTAAGAGGGGGTATAAAGGTAAATTGTTGATTTTAGATTTGATTTTTACAGTCCATAATAAGCTACAAATTATTTGGTTTTTCAAATATAGATATTACATTATATTTGAGAGAGACTGGTCTGAGTGAAAACATGAAATTATAATATTTTCTCGATAGAAAAAAATCACAAAGTTGCATCTAGTTTTCAACTAAATTCAATTTATTTTCAAAATTATGCCTATTATTGAGTCAATATTTTAATGCACAATATAAAATTATATTACCGAGGGACTGTATTAGGGATTTCATAAAATATTATATATTTTACGAGTAATTATAAAAAAACTGGTTTGCCGCTTACTACGTTCTTATTCCGCGCAGAACACTCTCGTTCTGTTTCGCCTGGTACATGCGTTACAAGCATGTTTTGTTTCATTGATCAGTTGCGATCGCTCCGTTGAGACGAGAGGACTGTGCTTCTGTGCTCCGTACCCGTGAAAATACTTTGACGAAATTATGGCAAACAAAAAAATCAAAAAACCGCTCTAAAAGAGAAAATAAGGAATTAAAACGTCAACTCATGGCTAATTGTCAAAGGTTTGTTTATTAATTTTAATTTATAATGTATGTGTAGGTTTTAATACGCACTGGAGTAATGGTGGCCAAATAGTATATGCAAAATAAATCGATACCCTGACCATTCGCTTGTTGAGGGGAGTATACTTTGCGGTTTGTTTGGTTTATATGTGCTCAACTACAAAAAAATATATTTTATACTAAGTATTATAATAGACATAAACATAAACGAATAGACATAAACGGAGCCATAGTACGCTATATAGATAAAAAGCAAAAAAGTAGAAGATTTTCATAAAAAATACTACTAAATTAATTTGTATAAAAATACTTACAAGTATATGAAATTAATTATTTGAAACGTTTTTAGTGAGATAACCCCTATATTAAGGTAGCCATGACACTTTTTTTATGACGTTTGATTGCAGGCGACTTTGACAGTTCTATTTTCCCGTTGTGTTCGTGTCGAGTGTTTGATTTGAGTTTATTGTGTTTATTTAACCCATTAAAAAAACAAAATATGAATTCCGAACATACGGCCCACCGTATGTTCGGAATTCATATTTTGTTTTTTTCGCAGTCATATGGTAGATAATATAAATACGATAGCCTTAGATACACGACACGTCAATCAAATGTCACTGTCGAAATCTTATTTCGCTTATTGCTGACCACCATATTTATTAGTAGTAGTGTTGCACTCCTTGACCGAGTTGAATTGAATCTGTATAAAAACTAAGCCAAAATATAGGAAATTAACATTAATAACAGTTAACTATAGCGTAACTATACCTAGCATTAAGTGTACAATGTGCTGACCCAGGCTCCATACATTTCTGAAACATCTCCATTAAAATTCCCAATTTAAAAAACTATCGAGTTATAATAATCTCACTTTCATAGGTAAAAATGCAAAATGTGCTTTATCTTAAAAGTTATAAAGTTCAAGGCATGTATCATCTGGCTACTTGTTACGAAAATCTTAGCGGAATATAAAAATAGATTTTTACACTTATTCCTTATCAAAACGGGCTTATAATAAGTCGGAAACTGTAGTTATCATATAAAAGGTGAATACATACCAGTTTTACATGTTAGTTCTTCAAAATACGATCTTTATAAGGTTTGTTTTCATTTCATTTTTTAACAGATCTACCTTTACGCCTTTGAACGAACTTGATCCGAATTGTGATGAACTTTTGAACCAAAATGGTACGTAATTATGCTATTTTAATATTTTTTGTTATGGGTAAAATATTATAAATATAGTTGGTAAGTTATCTGTAAATATGCTATTTCTCAAAAGCACCTTAGGGAAAAGAATGTTACCCAAGCAAACTAAGTAAAGACTTAGATCAGTCATAGTTACATTATACATAACACCAGTACATCTAGATCTGTGGAAAGCTTAGTTCATACCTAGTTTTTTCTGATTTTAGTACCATTATGATATAACAAACATTTGATTCCACAGTAAAAGTCACACACAATGATAAACTGTAAAACCTAATCCATACATAATTATGACAATTTTCGTTTGATTTCAGAAATATTGAACCACGAGTGTATAATCGGGCAAAGTTAGGCACGAAGAAAAAGAAAACTAATGAAAAAACAGCGGAAAATATATATGACGTTAGTGAAGGACTCGTAATAAACAAAGTGTATTTCTTTGAAAGACTTAAAATTATTTCAAATCATGCTCCTTAATTTGGCTGTTACCTATCCAACGTTAAAATCACTGGCGAAACAAAAGTTGGTTTATATTCTAAATTGAAACTTTTTTTGTAATATATATAAAGCTACTTACTTTTATTATAAACACAAAACCTTCAACTTAGATATTAATACAGCAGCAGTTTCTGGTATCACAAACGCTGGCATTGGTTTGGAACAATTTCAAGGACTGTGTAGAGCAATGAATGTTTAATAAACATCATAATCAAATTTCTGAAGAATGGGGAAAACGGCTAACGAAACTATCATAGCCGCGGCTGCAGTGGAAGAAGGCAGGGTAAAAGATGGCATAGCGGTAATCGATGTAATTGCTGATGGTTGCTGGTCTAAGCAGTCTTACAATATTAATTATGCGGCACTATCTGGAGCAGCAGCTATAATCGGAAGACAGTTCGTAGAAGTTTTATTTTTAGAAGTAAAAATCAAATAATGTTGTATCTGTAGTCGTGCACAAAATAAAGGTAGAGCAGCAAAAGAACACGTATGTGTATATAGATCAATAAATAACAATGAATCATAAAAAAGTAAAAAATAACGAACGTGTAATAAATATTGAAAGTAACTAGCGCGCTTTACCATCAACGATCGCACCACTGCTTACCATCAGGCAGGCTTGCGGTCAAGCGTTGGTTCATACTTAATTTATAAAAAAAAAATATTTTACAGTATAAAAATAAATGATTATTAACTTTTCGTTTTATTTATGCACCACAGTCTACTACTAAATTTCCATAGTGATTTTTTTATGTTTGAAGTAGGTACATACACATTCTTCACCTCATCCATCAAGCAAATAACAGGATTTCCAGTAAAAAAAAAAAAAAAAAAACAGAAACAAATTAATAACAACTAAATAGTCATCATCATCATCATCCCAGCGTTATTCCCAGTCGCATCCGAAGCCTTTTTCAGCTTTGGAGTCTGGGGTCCACTTTACCAGTCCAACTGCTGATATGGCTAAACTTTGACATTTTCCGTGAAGCAACTGCCGTCTGACCTCCACAACCCGAAGGCGACATCAAAGCATTGCAGTTAGACGAATTGTTGGACTTTTGAGGCTCCAACAACCCGTAACGACTGCCACTAGATGTTCGTATGGCAACCGGGACTAACGGCTTAACGTGCTTTCCGAGGCATGACCAGACCAGTGCAAATATTCATATTCATGCATACAAATACTTGCACTGTGCGGGATCGAACCCGCGCGACCTTGCACAGCGGCCGCGTCCGCTATCGCTACGCCACGGAGGCTGTCAAAATTAATTGTTCAAAATAACAACTAAATAGTAAAACGTTTAATTATACCATTACTTCCCTTTCGCTTTATTTGTCACTAATTGCTGTCTGCGACTTCTTACGCCATGACTTTTTGAATAAAACCATGACATATTTTATTAAAAATTTATATCCGCTATTTCGGATTTCAAATTGTATGTTATGTTCGTAATCAGCACCCTAAAAACCTCGGCCATTGGGTTGTATCTTGTATCCTAAAAAATAATTTAATATCCATCAGATAGATTTATATAAAATATTGAACACGTATTTTTTATTTTTTCTTTCATTCTAATACTTAGGAAGACATGTTGATTTGAAATGTCGCATGTCATCACGCCGTGGTAAATTTTTTACCACGTAATTAGCCCCCACTCCGTAACTTTAATACGCTATATCTCAGTAGTTTTTGGTAATATCGACAAAATAAAAAATAAGGGTCTTAATTTTCTTTATTATCTATAAGAGGGACTAAATATTTTTTTGATTTTCATACCTTGGATACATCCCTATTACATATTTTCTAAAATCTATACCCTCCATCTTGAATATTTTTTAATGTCATCTATAATTTTTATCATAACTATAGAAGACTAGCAAAAAATACTATTTTAATGAATGCTTTGAGTTGCGCTTAGCCAAGTCTTACCGAAAAAATAAAATTAACAGTATGATTACATTACATACCTTTTCGTTATAATTTAAAAAAATATTTTGTTTGTTGTTTAGTTCAAAGTACAGACGGATAATCCGACTCGCACTTTGCCAATTTTTATCTGACCTTTTTGCGTTTACTGTGTACTCGTAAATCAAAACATGGCGTGGGTAACGTTTTCGATGCGTTGGACGAGTGCGGGGCGTGTGAGGCGCGCGGGTGAAATCCGATTTTTTTCTAGCTTTATACGCCCTCTTAACAACAGAAAGACACTTATACAGTATATTAACCCGAACAATGAGAATACATTTTTGTGGTAATAGAATTTCAAAAATTGTTTTTACTGCCCAACGAAATGGGCACAGGTCAGCTGGTAAGTTATGACTTTTCTTCGAGTAACTCGTAAATGTCAACTAAAATTGGCTTCTAGGTCTCTACAACTAAGTAAGCTTACATAGTGTAAAACTCATATTTTGTAAACTTAATAAGCTGGCTTTGTTTAAAAACAATATGCAACCACCTTACGACGCACCTTGGTTGTAGCACGCTGTGGACGTGGTAGGAAAAATTCTCCACAGCTAACCTTACCTTTTTTGTTTTGTTTTTGTCTCTGAGTATGCTTACTAACAACAGTTTTTGAGAACAATGTATGCAACAAATTGGGCCTAGTTTGGACTCAATGAACCGCCCAAAGTTTAGATTAGAGGAAATCTCACCTCCCAAAAGCAGGAGCCAAACTGAACGATCTTCTTTTGTTAGTGAACAGACACGCCTGCATTTTATTTGCGTTTAATGACATATGATTTCTTCACCCCATTCATTCATTTATGCGCAGACATATCTTTAGAAGATGTGAAGTAATGGACTTGCTAGTCCAGTAGTATATCTTTAAAAAATTCAAAATCATCATCATCATCACTGCGTTAATCCCAGTCGCATCCGAAGCCTTTTCAACTTTGGAATCTGGGGTCCGCTTTACCAGTCCAACTGCTGATATGGCTAAACTTCGATATTTTCCGTGAAGCGACTGCCGTCTGACCTCCACAATCTGAAGGCGACATCGAAGTATTGCAGTTAGACCAATTGTTGGACTTTAGAGGGCCCCAACAACCCGTAACGACTGCCACTAGTTGTTCGTATGGCAACCGGGACCAATGGCTTAACGTGCTTTCCGAGGCACGACCAGACCCGTGCAAATATTCATATTCATGCATACAAATACTTGCACTGTGCGGGGATCGAACCCGCGCCACCTTGCGCAGCGGTCGCGTTCGCTACCGCTACGCCACGGAGGCTGTCAAAATGAAAAAAAATCAAAATGATTAGCACTATCAATCACTAACTGAAACTGACAACATTTTTCAAAATTACTAAATAATATTGATGATTTGCATACCTAGTACTTAAGTTAATTTAAATTCACTTGTCGCAGACATCTGGTTCAATTGACAAAAATTAAATAAATGTCAATGTCAAATAATATACAATTTATCATTATGGAATTCGTCAATAGTATAATAACATTCTGAAATACGTATTTGTACATGTTGAAATAATTATTTGCTTTTGATATGGTTTTGTAGTACATACATCCTTATCGCATAATGGTGTTGGAAAATTTCATTAATTTTCTTGAATATCTATCCTTGACTTAACTAATAACACCCGTTCGGGTAGATCAAACAGGTAAAGCCACGCTTGCTGCCTTTAGAACATGGATGGGTGATCATCTTTCTTCTTTTTCTTCAGCCTATAGAGGTCCACTGCAGGACAAAGGGCTCCCCCAAGGCATTCCACAAGATCGGTCATTGTGGATCATCTTTAATTAAAATATTAAGAATTCCTAAGACCTCCTTCCATCGCAACGCATCTTTAGCATTTTCTCCCGGCTGTTACTTGTGGATCCTTGGCAGTATATGTCGAGCTGGAGTTGACCGGTCTGAGCCTTGCAACCAAGTGGTTATTTTACCCAGTTGTGGAGCTCAGATTGATAGAAGCTTCATGCAACATACTGGTATACAGCTGTACCCGAAGTTGTAATTATTATAGCGGCTATAGATATATGTGATCTGTAAAATGTCAACTGTCTACCTGTCACTGTTTATGAGATATAGCCCGGTGGCAGAGAGACACACACAGTCTTACTAATAGGGTCTAGTTGTTATCCTTTCTTCTTCAGCCTATAGAGGTCCACTGCTGGACAAAGGCCTCCCTCAAGGCTTTCCACGATGACCGGTCTTGTGCTGCCCGCATCCATCGGCTGCCCGCGACATTCACGAGGTCATCGGCCCACCTTGTTGGGGGCCTCCTTACGGTGCATCTTGCTGTACGTGGCTGCCACTCCAGAACTTTATCCTTTAGGCACGGAAAACTAAAAATTTGAAGGGGGCTTTCATACAACAGACGTAATAATAGATAATGGTACGGTACTCTTTTTTTCTTGGTGGGAAATCATCAAATGGCTTCTCCCATTCTGGGTACCTTCGTTTTCCCGTGTCAGGGGTCACGATATATCTTTCGAACAATCCGCAACCTTGGTAGGCATCGGTCCTAGTGGACTCTGTTACGATGTGCTGGCATTTGAGCCGCGCGTGGAACACAGCGCGCTATCGTCGACGCGTCGACTCCGACCTGGTTCTTACCGGGCGGCGGGCTACGGTCCGCTAAACTGCTATGGACCGGTATACTGGTCCATAGGAGTTTGTTTATAAATCATCGTGACATGTGACGCAATACAAGTAACAGGTTAGGTTTTTCTTGATGAGATAATATCTGATAAGTTAACGACGTAGCAGGGGGGGGCTTCAAAGTCTTCTACTGTTGCGTCAAAGCGTAAATGCGTAAATTGGTTTGGCCTATTTAATTTGCCGATAACTAAGACTTCAAGTCTAATTATTATCTTAACCTTTTCTCTTATTTGTTATCCGACGCGGACAGATCTACTGAACCTGAACTTTTTTTATTTATTTGTATATCAATTAATCAATATTAGTATTACACAAGTGATACAATCAAAAAATTAGTTACAGTCACTTAGTAAATTCCTATAATATCGTCCCACTGCTGGGCACAGGTCTCCTCTCATACAGAGAAGGATTGAGAGTAATCGGCACACTTACTCAATGTGGGTTGGCGATTTAAGACTTGAGTCCAGCCCCCTAATCGGCGAACACATTTTTGTCAAATGATTGCGACTAGTTGGGATCGCTTGGACTGAACGGACCAATGGGCGATCCAAACGATCCCAACTGATACCAACTAGTCGCAATCATTTGACAAAAATATGTTCGCCGATTAGGGGGCTGGTTTCCTCAAGATGATTTCCTTCACCTTGTAATCAGTCATTGGTGTCGTCCAAGATATACTTAGAAAGTACATATAATTTAGAAAAGTTACATTGGTACTTGTCTGACCTGGAATCGAACCAGCAAACTCAGTTTTAACCACTAGGCCACCACGACTGTTAAAATAAGTGTCTTAAAATATAAATATCTATAATTATTTTCACTTCCTTATCTTGATATGACATTGTAAATGTTAAAACTTTTACGACTAACCTGGACGCACTAAAAATAATATTTTAATTTTGATATTTATTGTTATTGCGTCAACATTAATACGTCATCTGTGAAAAGTTCAACTGTCTAGCTGTCACCGTTCAAGAGATATAACATGGTGACACACAGACAGCCAATGAGGTCTTAGTTATAGGGTCCCGTTTTAACCCTTTGTGTACGGAACCCCTGGATGTTATACTAAAAATATGTATAAGTACGACTAGCGGACCCGGCACACGTCTTCCTGCCCGGAAAAGCAGTGGCACTTATCGGGTCCAATTGTATATTCAAATCATCCATGAAACCATTGAAATATACTCACAAAAATTCAACCAAATCGTTCCAGCTGTTAAGGAAGTGTTGGTGACAACCTTATTTACAGAAGAATTACTTACATAATTTTATTCTATTTTGTCTTGAGTAAATACGTGATTTCTATCTTTATCAATACTAACAGGACAGCATGATAGGATAAAATTCTAAAAATAGTAGAGTTGTTCTAAATGCTCGAAGCCCCATAACCGTTCTATAATGAGTATTGAAAGGTGCCAGCAGCATTATTCAGGTATATGTCACACTCTGTCCCCTTTACATACATTTCATGGTGTTTTACTTGAATTACCATAATGCCCCATGATCCATTTAAGGTGTAATATTAGGATTTTTCATGATTTATAAGGCAGACAGGATATAGGAGGAAATTGTGTCTTTCTGGTGGAAAGAGGGGACATTTTCGATGAGTTGGAAATATTGGTTGGTGGCGTTCCGTTTTATGATCTATCATTAATAATACCTCTGTGTTCACTCAGTGAAAGTTTAAGCATTGCGTAGTTTGGATTAAAATATTCATACATTAAATACGCCTTCTCCCGGTGGAGTAAGCAGTAATTACAAAACGCCACATACTACAATCCTTACATACTCCCTTTACTTTGTTTTACGTCCATATATCAAAAATGAATTAAAATCATACTGTCCAATAAGCTTAAATACCACATAGAAGATAAAATTTTAACCTTTTCTATATACTCATATGAGAATCCCACTATAAAGAATATGAATGAAAACAGTAGCCTAAACATTAGCACTCAAAAATCTCATGTATGTCTATCCAGAAATACATGAGATTTTTGAGGACTTATCCAAGTTTTCACTTTATGGAAAAGAGCATTGGGAAAGGCCAGTAGTGTGATTCTGTATAAATTGGAGTGTGGGGTGAGACAGGGGGGGTTGACCTCTCCTGCGCTCTTCAACCTCTATATGGACGCCCTGATCGTTAGGCTGAGCAGTCAACATGTTGGTTGCCATGTAGACGGAGTATGCGTTAATAATCTGAGCTATGCTGATGACATGGTGCTGCTGAGCGCATCGGTCTGCGGTCTTAGGAAACTGTTAGGGACCTGTGAAGAGTATGCCTCAATCCATGGGTTGAAATATAATGCAGGTAAAAGTAAATTCATGGTGTTTGGTGCTAGTTTGCTGAAGAGTGTGCCTCCTGTATTTATAGATAAAGCACCGCTTGAGAAGGTGATGCAAATTAAATACTTAGGTCACATTCTTACAGCTGACCTGAAAGACAGTCTGGACATTGAGCGGGAGCGGGTCAGTTAGGGGTAATATGATAGCGCGTAGGTTTGTGCGCTGTTCGAGGGAGGTGAAGATAACGCTCTTTTATTAACGGCTGATTATACCCGTGCAGCATATAGCGCCCTCCGCGTCCAGTTCAATAATGCGTTTAGGGCGGTGCTGAGGCTGCCCCGCCACTGCAGCGCTTCTGGCATGTTCGCAGAGGCTCGTACCGACTGCTTTCACGCCACAATGCGTAAGTGGTGCGCGTCTCTGGTGCACAGAGTGCGGGGCAGCGACAACACCTTCCTCGCGATAATTGCCAACCGACTGGATTGTCTTTACATCCAGCAATGCTGCGGCAGACATATTACTGCCGTGTGAGGTTCTTGTTGGTTTTTGTCAGGCATATTAGTTTATAAGTTTGTGTTTTGTTTATAAGTCTCTTTTGTTGTTAACTATGGATATTTTCCGAAATAAATGATTTGATTTGTATCGTGAAATTAGCAGTCATTCTAAATAAAGCTAGAAATTGACATAATTGATAACTCACTATGCTTAATACATTTTAATCAACAGTTATATACGAAAAGGATCAAGAAGTGTAATAAAACTGATCTCATATTATATTAAGATGAAGTAAGAAGACAGATTTGATAGATTTAACTATATTTAGACTTACTTATATTTGTTTCAGATCTACAAAGGCCTGGATGTGGTGACTGCGAAAGCAACGGCCAAAGAACGGGAGATGGCGACGCATCACCTCCTCGACATTCTGGAGCCGCATCAGATGTTCACCGTCGTGGATTTCAGGAACAGAGCACTGAAGATTGTATCCTTTTAAAAGAAATTCCTAAAGGCGAGGCGTGAGTATTAGTCCGCCATCTTGTTTTTTTTTTTTTTTTTTTTTATATGACGTCCAAGCGTCAATCTTATATAATTCAATAACTGACATCAATGCCAACGGAAACATAATGAAAGCCAAATCCCGTAGCGTTACTTATTCAAGATATTAACGTTCAAAAATTGACGCGCCATTTTTATTTTTTGAACGTGCATCGTATTAAGTTTGAAATCATTCTGATTGTATCTTGAAAAACATCAATCCCATTTACAATAAAATAGAATGGGCAGAGTTCAGAAGCTCAGGTTGTCATAAAAAACTGACTGTATTAAAGTTATTTTGCTATTTAGTCTTTACGGTTAATAAGCAAAAAAATCTGTCGCGTTAGGCTCCAGGCAGATTGAAGGACTAACACCATATCGATTATTCAAAGAACTCACGCTTCTCTGATGAGTACGGTAATCGTGTTGTGTTAGGAGAATTCAAACTTAATCCTCCGCTTTTCTTAGAGCATTGTCTGACGAAGGGTTACTCTTTAGTAACAATGAGGTTTTCTACAATAAGTTCAAAACTCTTGATATACTGCTTGTATCTACTGTCCTACCAAGATGATCATAAATTTTACAGCTCTGGAAGCGGGTCAAACAGATATTTCCAACAGACCATTACGTAATTTCCATTCAGTAAGTTCTGTTTTGCGCTACGCGTATTTTCGTCAATTGACACAATATTCAAATTTTCAATTAATTCTACTCAATAAATATACAATACATTAATGAATGACGCTAAATTTATACCTGCACGTGTATCGCCGCCATCTTCCTTTAATTTGACCATCAAATTGACGTTTACACACCTACAGCTTTTGTGCGAAGAACATTTGTTCAAATTTGTACAGTGTCAACCACAAGTCTACAATCTCACAAAGCAATAGCTTGACGTTTAATTAGGTTCGTCCTTCTAATTTTAATAAAATAAACATATCGATCATTTTCGTCAACAATTAGTTGTACATAGTTATGATATGAGTTGACTTAACGGTTAGACCCGTACGGATAGATTTTGATCAGTTTTGTGAGTTACTGTATAATTAACTGTTCAATATTTTATGGACAGGGGTGTATTGCATTCACAATACAGCTTTAATTTTGCAAATATGATATGATGATATTTGAAGTTTTATGAAAAAACTAGCTGCGCCACGCGGTTTCACGCGCGTTTTTTTTTTTTAATATGTCCCGCTCCTATTGGTCGCAGGGTGATGTTATATAGCTTAAAGCCTTCCTGGATTATAGGGTTATCCAACGCAATATTTTTTTAAATTGGACCAGTAGTTCCTGAGATTAGCGCGTTCAAACAAACTCTTCAGCTTTATATATTATTATAGACTAGCTTTCCGCCCGCGGCTTCGCTCGCGTGGAGTTCGGTTATATCGCGCTTTTTAGGTTTCCCTCGGGAACATCAAATTTTTCTGGGATAAGAGGTAGCCTATGTTCTTTCTCGGGGTCTAAAGATTGTCTGTGCCAAATTTCATCAAAATCGGTTGAGAAGTTTAAGCGGGAAAGCGTAACAGACAGACAGACAGACAGAGTTACTTTCGCATTTATAATATTAGTATGGATTAGTATGGATTATGCCAAAGTGGGTGACTTGTTGCTAAGCAATAGGCAGGTATGTGGGTTAGCAATCCATAGAAATGATCTGTTCCCTCATTATCCGTGATTTTAATAAAAGTCATCAACAACACGTTGGATATAAATGAAATAAAAATTATGTGTTGTTTTTATTCTAGAAGTATACTCTGAAAATCTCTTATTAAATAAATCATGTTATAGGCAACATTTTAATTTAAAAAATGTGTGCCGGGTATGATGCGCCAAATGCTGTTGTGTCGGGAGTTTGGTCGTGGAGGGTCTCCAGATCAATCACCTATGGCGCAACGTCGTTGGTCGTATTGTTGGGTTTAACATTGCCTCACCTCGCCCAACAGCCGTCTTCCTTCCTATTCATTCAGTTTTTCGTGAATCAGCTCACTGCACCTATGTTTTCACGTCGAGGTGGTTATAGGATAGCATTGCAGGTTTTACGCCACCTTGCATTTATATTTCAACAACACTTACAACAAGGGTATGTATGCCCCTAACCTTCAGTTTTTCTTCTTCTTCAGCTTACAGAGGTCCATTCGTGGACAAAGACCGGTCTTGTGCTGCCCGCATCCATCGCCTTCCCACGATCTTCACCAGGTTGTATAAAAACTTGATTTCTTTGAACACTTAATTTCTATCCTTATGTTCTATTCTGTTCTATTTTTATTTATGGCAAGTGGAGGCGATGTCGACTATTTTGCCAATGCCAAAAGTGGATTGGAGAAGCAAGAGTGATCAATAATAAAAACAAAAACTTACGATGTTACATTGGAAATTTTTATACCTTGTGAGGTAATTTGAGGAATGAAACAAACAAATATGCTTATGTAAATAGCAGTCTTATTTTACTTATTGTCCTGATTGTCAATCAATCCGCCTTCAGATTTTCGTAACAGATGACGTCTCTTCATAACTCGGTAACAAAGTAGCAAAAGACGGTAAAACGCGTGAGCTTTAAATAACCTTTTAACAAGCAAGTCCTTCTAGTGCGTGTGAAAGGGAAACATAACTAGAATATCAGCTGGCGGTCCACGCAAGTATCGCAACGGTCAAATGCAACTGTTAATGGTGCTGTAGGCGTAAAACACGTCACTAGTGTTGCAGAGCTTAATTTAGTCATGCTAGTTCCAATGTAGTAAGAGATGCCGTGAGTCATGCTGGCTTGGAATTATTCATGTTAGTAGTTATAGATTATGAGCCTACAACGTGTCATTTATGGGTATATGCAGTTACATAGAAATTATGTTTGTATCTGTATTTCTTTATGTATTTAATCTTTTGCTTAAAAGATTGTGAAAACAAACAGAAAAAATAGCCTTATCTTACACCAGACATTTGGGTTGAATGATTTGGTACTTAAACGGTCAAGGATTGGGACCACACCACCCTATATTATTCCTCCTGAATAAAATGTAGTATAGCAGTGGTGGTCTATTGGTATCAGTCGCGACTTAGAAGTTGTAAGTCGTAGATTTGGACCCTACCAGACGCTTTACTTTGTATACATTATTTCATCACCACCGCTCTCAAAACCGTGAAGGACAACTACGCGAGGAAACTGTCATATCCTAGAGGTAAAACTTCAAAGACATACTGCATCTACAAACTCACACTGGACCCGCGTGGTAGATCACGGCCCACTCCCTCTCACTAGAAGTGGGATCATTTTAGGCTGATTATGTTTTTTGTTGAAACCTGGACTTCTGGAAACCAAGTCTGAAATCGCCAACCCGCATTGAGCAAGCGTGGTGATTACGCTCAATCCGTCTCTGTATGAGAGGAGACCTGTGCCCAGCAGTGGGACGATAAAAAGGTTGATGATGATGTTTTTTGTAAAATGTAATAATCTGGTGTGCGACGGTTTTAGTCTATTGCGCTGTAGACAAACTAATCAAATAAAGTATTGGTTGACAGTAGCGGAATAGGAAATATAAAAAGTCAGATAGAAATTCATCGATCTTTATCGATCCGAAACTGGTTAATGTGCCCGTAAAATGTTGAGTCCAATGTTTTGTAATAAGTTTTTAACTAAGATCCATAGGCTTAACATCAATACACCCGACGACAAAACAAGAATTCTTTCTTCCTCATTCGATTCCAGCGGTCCTTTGGAATGGGTACAATGGCAATAAAGAAAGAACATGCTCCCGTCCGGGGCCCTCGTTATTGTAACTTCTATCATTAGTTTTGTGTGTTTGGTCATCCAATAAAACCAACCATCACTATCATTAAATTGTGTTTTGGTCAACTAATTGAATCTGCTATCCGTTTCAATTTGGGTTGATCTTCTCAGGTTTCAGGGAATACCCCATCAAGAATCTATTCTACAAATATTCCTTAGCCTATAATGTTCTCACTGCTAGGCACATGCTTTTCTGTAGGTTATAATCCATCAGGCCCAGTGCAGGTTAATAGATTTCACTTATCTACGAAGTTTTAATTCTAAGACTTAGTTTCTTCACGATGTTTTCCTTTAGCGTTTTGAATCAAATATAAATATTTCATAGCCAAATTTTTATCTCATAAATCGTCGCTCAAACCGTAGTAGTGCCCGTCACCTCTGACAAGTATTTGAAAGGTTTACCTTCTTTCGCATTTCGGCCATTGACCACATAATCCTCTTATGTTGACCAAAGTAGCTTACACATTTGGTACACCAGCCTGTCGGCATAATAAGTCTGTACTTCGCTAACGAGCAATTTCGTCATTCAAAAGTGAACATTCGATCTTTGTAGGTCCCGTTTCTTTAGTTGTGTTGTAGTCTCTGATGATCAAAAGATTGATTGTAACTGATTTTTTGTTTATTGCGGTTTCGGGCTCTTTTTAAAAAAGACCGGCCAAATAATATTGGTCGAATTTCTCATAATCTTACTCGATGTTGTTCTCCCTTTACTTAGTGGTTTTTGACTGATTGTAAAAGATTATCGATATTCAACTTATATTCGACATTTCCATGTTATAAATCCGTCGACATATAGCGGTTTTACTAAATATACCTACTACTAATGAAATTCCTTAATAATATTCATAATTGCCTGAGAAATTTATATGTAAAAACTTAACTTAATGGAAGTGAATTTATCGATTCTTCTCAGTAAACGAAAACGTGTTATAATTCTTTTTCTATTTTTATGTAAAAATTTTGTAACTATGATATCAATAAAATCAATGATTCCTTATCGTTGAATACAGATAGAGACCCTCACAGAAAAAGGAAAGATTCCAATTGTAGTCGGTGGAACAAACTACTACATAGAATCCATTGTGTATAAAATACTAGTCGAAGACATGGATGACAATGAAGCTTTGCTATGGGATAAGAGTAGAAGAAAGAGAGATATGGATGAGAGAAACAAGGAAACAGACGAAGAGAAATTGCCAGTAGATGCTCTAAAAGAGGGAGACAAAAGAACAGAGAATCCAGGACAATCATCTACATCTGTTGGCTACAGAAAAGACATTGATATTGCAAAGTTGGAATTAACCAAACAACAGGTCCAAAAAGATATAGATAACGAGGTAATCTTTACAAATGAAGAGATTCACGAAAAATTGCGTCTGGTAGATCCGAAGATGGCGGAGCGGTTGCATCCAAACAACAGAAGAAAAATATTGAGGTAAGTGATAGGTGTAAACATTATTCACTATAATTATCAAATTCTTGTTAATCGTGGTTTTAGTCACTAACTGCGCGATAATTATCGCCGACTATTTTATATATCTGACTTATTTTACATAAATACTCACGATATACTTATTGAACGATTTTTGCTGTTATGTAGTATTTAATGATTGATTTCATAAATACACTAATCGACAATGCTTTCATTAAAATTTATATTTTTAAACCATTTTGGCACTTCATAAACCCAAATTATTTAATACCGTTGTGCCTTTCATAATCTTCAATTATTTAATACCCTGCTAAGTATCATTATATCTATATTCATTTTCGCAGTTTTCCACTCCTAACTTGATATTTTTTTTACACTCTTAACATAATTGTTATATAATGCCTAGTTCCGTTTAGGCAATTTGTTTCCCTGTCGCTAAATGATTTCTAAATAAATCATTCAACAATATAATCCATTCAAAAACAACGAAGCGACGCAAGCAGACGGCCGCGACCGGTTTTTATGAATGAATCCATCGAATATTTGTTAGGTGACTATCAATAAATCATTACCAATTTAAATTCTAACCTCTAACATTCGATTCTCACCTCTATTACCACGCCATAAGACTTCTAAGGACGATAAATTCAATAATAAAAAAAAAATGTTTTATCAATATTATCAAGTAATGTCGAAGTTCAAACGCAGTGTTTCAAATTGATCAATCTGGTGTTTAGAAGGGTGCTCGTTATCTTAGACCTTGTGTTGTGATTATAGGGGTCATAATTGTAAGTCAGCAGTGTTGTGAGGGTGGTATGACTTCTTTCTCACCAATCACGTAAACTTTTGAGGATTGTTACCGTGGGATATTTTTGGGCAATTATAATTTAATTGAGATGGGAATTTGCCTCGGTTACATTCTAGTCAGCTTTTATTCAATTTAGGCTAAGAATCAGCACTTTTTGAACGTCAGAATTACATAAAAGAGGTCCTGAAAATTCCCGGCATTCACCACGTCTGAATAATGCTTGCGTTGGGGAGAAGTAGTGGCGCAACAAACCACCCTGGAGCACACCTAAAAGATAAAAGCACATAAACATTATGCCAATCTCGTAGCCAAATTCTGAGCTGACTGAGAGTGACTTTTCAGAGTGGCAGATATATCGACTCGAAAACTGTTAACATATATCCAACAGGTGATCCTACGGCTAAGAAGTAAAAGGTAGGTCCGGCAGTACTTCACACCTGGGCAGCTTCTAATGTTATACAAAGCACAGGTCCGTTCGTGTGTGGAGTACTGCAGCCACATTTGGGCTGGTGCTGCCAAGTGTCACCTGGCCACTTTGGATTCAGTGGATAGACGTGCAAAGAGGCTGATTGGTGACCCTGATCTAACTCGAGTTGGTCTCCAAAGCCTAGAGCACAGGCGTAGAGTAGCCAGCCTTTCGGTGTTCTATAGGATGCATTTCGGGGAGTGTGCGAGGGAATTGCATGATTTAATTCCCCCATCTCCGTTCCACCAGCGGACGACCCGTCGTACGGCTGGTTTCCACCCTTACGTTGTTAACACCACTACGATCCGGACGAAGCGTTTCGCCTCCTCCTTTATACCGCGTACATCGAGGGACTGGAACAATTTGCCAGCGGCGGTGTTTCCGTCGGACTACAATTTGAGTGTCTTCAAGGCTAGAGTGAATAGGCTCTTAATAAACTAGTGCGCTTTACCATCAACGATTGCGTCACTGCTTACCATCAGGCAGGGTTGCGGTCAAGCGCTAGTTTATAATATGTAAAAAAAAAAAAGTAGAATACTCCATACTCGCATCAGTCTACATTAATAAACAATGTAGAGGAAATCAGCATAAATAATACCTATAAGGTTAACTATTTATTTAACTGTTAAAATATTTACTCGACATCCTTCCTCAAATGGTGTCGTATATTTTTCATTAATTAATTCAAATTTATGTACACATATTAACAAACTGTGGATGTTTCTGGAAAAGTTTTCATTAAACATATCTAGTATATAGTATGTCAATGTAATTTATGTATCATAACATTATTCTAATTATTGTTCTTATATTATCTTTCAAATATTTAATCCTTAATCAATAAGACTGATTTTAGATATTATTTCATAGGCATATAAAAATCTTTATCAACTGTCACTCTCTAGAGAAAACTTACAATGAGTTTTGTACAAATTCTACTGTTAATATATATAACGTCTAGTCTAAATAGTCTTGATCGAATCATCAATATTATTCTTTTATCGCTATAGATAGTAGGTTTCCTTTGTTTTATGAAGATATCTCGTTCGACCTCATCAACCTCCGGCGCTTCCTGTTGCTCCAAAACTTTTATCATACAGTTTCTATGATCTGTTTCTCTAGCGTCATCTCCTTTCATTTCTATGTTATTTATATCTTCTGTTATAATTTTTGCTCAGCGATTTTGTTCACTCAGTCATTTTGTCAGTGTTGTTAGGATGGAATATGAAATATGTCACAATTCACCCACTAGATGTTCACTGACTGTTATGGTGTAGGAAGCATAATAAACTTGTCTGCAGCCATAATTCTGACTGATTTCTTAATATCCGTTAGAAAATAATACGCAGTTGAAATTTAACTAATTTTAACTTATTAATGTATGGGCAACAAAAGTGAAATATAGCAAAATAGCGATGCATTTTTTCGAATAATATTTGATTTTATTAATAGAAAATAAATAGTTCACTTACCAAATTAAATTACATTCGAAAACATCCATCGTTTTCTTTATAAACTTCAACTATATCCGATGACCCTGGTTACTTATTTCGTTTGGTGACTGTACCTACCTACGTTAGAACTGCCATAATAAAGACCACCTCTTCAGTTAACGCAACTTAAATCATCGTTTTATTGGCGAACCATAAAAAAGTCTGTTTTAAAAATGGTCACATGAATGACTACCATTTTAAACTTCATGGTAAGCGCCTTTTTCCATATCTCACAAGGCGATGGATGGATATGAGATATCAACGAAATCAGACTTCGGAAAAAAATTCACTTCCCCCTAACAACAGAGTCGCGAAACTTGTTCACGCGGTTTACATAAACATAGGAACCGAAGGCCGCATGACATGATGACATAAAACCTTTGAACCAGTCAGCTAGAGCCCCCTCCTTGACCGTAAACTCCCCGCAAAGGGGGAAGTATATTGACGGCGGCGGTTCTACTTACGCTAGTCGTTACCACTTCCGTAGGTCTTTAACCGCTGCCAAGGATTTCGTAGACGTTTGCGAATGTCCGCGTGTGACCTTGGATCTACTACCCGGCGTAGCGTAGCCATGCTTGCTGGCGTAGTTCACGGATTGGGTCGCGGCGAGCGTATGTGGGTCGATTTAGTTGGGACTCTTTGTTGGGACAAACGATCGGATAGAATATTCTTTATAATGTATACCATGTAAATTACAGATCATAAATATTAAGATTAGAGAATATTTTAATATAGTTTTGCGTCATTTAGTTAATTAAATGTTTCGTTTCGTTTTGGTTCATTATATTCGGTTTTCATCCAATATTTTAAATGTATGTACTCGAATGACATACTTTTGCTTCTATATCAATACTTATCGTTTACTTATTTAAATTAATCATTATTATATCGATCACGTTGATCATACGACTTTTACACTAAATTGAATGATGTAGTACGTAGTAATATGGAAATTAATCCGATATTTTTTCACGTGTTTTTCAAGGTTCGTTACCAACAGATGTTAAGGAAATTCTTAAATAATTTTCCCGTATTAAATCTCATGTCGATTCTATAAAAATATATACGCATTAAAGACTACTACTATAAACTTAATCATAGTTTTAGAAAAAAAAAAATCAGAGTTTTGTATTTTGATTTTACTAGACAAAATAGGCGATAAAATCTCAATAATACACATCCCACCCATAGTTTTTCCAGGTCACTCAACCAGTAATAACTTCTAATATCAACCTCTATTTGTAAACAAAAACAAATGTTTAAACTAAATCGTTTTCAATAAACAGTCTCGGTATCTGGTGTGAGGGATCATGGCCACACTACACAGTATCGCGAATAAGGCCCCTCGATAACCCCGAATTACTTATCACGTGATTGTAATACATTCGGCAAGCTAGACGCGCCACTGATGGTTCAAATGGAAAATTATCATATTACGCATATCCAACTGGACTTTGGTTTTTGGAATATTTTCCGTGATTTTTGGTCGATTTTTCGGTGAAAATGTGTTTTTCTCACTGTATCCTATCCATTTCGTGCTTAAACGGGCTCTTTAATTTTTTGGGCTTAAGTAAGTTAAGGATTGTTTGATCCACAGCTAACAACTTATTGTTAATAGTAGTAAGTAATACCTAGATAGTTAACAAAATGTGTTTTTTAATAACTTTTCAGTTTTTGTAATGGTGATTTTTTTTTAAATACAAATCATTACGAAAGATATTAAATAAACCAAATTCCGTAGCGTAAAAATAGATTTCCGGACCTTAAACATAGTGCTTGGCGGTTAGTTTCTTTCAATGCCAAGTTGTTGGCCCTTTCGTAATTAGAATATTAAATTTTGTAAATAAAATAATCTAGTCTATACTATCCTAAAGCTAAGTAGGATTTATTCATCTTTTTATATGTACTAGACGTGTTCCAACCATTTACATAATTATACGTAACAGCAATTGGCACTCATGAATTTCTTATTTAATGGATTGGTTTGGTCAATGGTTGTTAGCTACATAACTACATCAAGCATTTCATTCACAAGGAGTTCAATAATCGATCAATTGACGACATTCGTCCACCATGAGCCATTGTGTATCACACTGAAAATGGATAGCTGAGCAGTTGACGAATAAAAACTCTATTATAAGTACTGAGCAAAAAATATATGAAAAACCTATTGAGATCATTGTACTTACATATCTCTTTAAAAGATGCTCGTATCTCACTGTACTACAATATGAAGACCAATTAAAGTTTATAATAGATTACAGGTAGTTGTGTATTAATTTTTAATCATTTTCTATCACGAAACTAAAGGTAATGACCCCTTTTCTGGTTTTGAAGTCCTTGGTTTCTGGCTCAACTTTTTGGTCCTTAGATGTTTGTAGGACCAGTAATTTTGATGTCTTTGGCGACAATTATACACAGAATCGTAAGAATTGTTATTATTTAATTTTACACGCAATTAAAAACCGGTTTCAAGTGTCATTGCGAAAGTAATAATGCTGCGAATTTTAGACCTCTTTGAAAATTTCAATAAGTTAGGAACGGTAATTTAAAAAAGATCCCTTAATCTTCTATTATTACAGGAAATAATGACCTAATACATTTGTAACTAATTTGTATTTCCTTGCAATATATAACTAACTAGCTTTCCGCCCGCGGCTTGGCCCGCGTGGACTTCGGTTATATCGCGCTTTTTAGATTTCCCTCGGGAATATAATTTTTTTTTAATAAAAGGTATCCTATGTCCTTTCTCAGGGTCTAAAGATTGTCTGTATCAAAATCGGTTGAGAGGTTTAAGCGGGAAAGCGTTGTTACGCTTTCCCGCTTAAACCTCTCAACCGAAATGCGAAAGTAACTCTGTCTGTCTGTCGACAGACAGAGTTACTTTCGCATTTATAATATTAGTATGGATAGTATGGATGAATAAGAGCAATAAATAATATATGACCTGCAAGAGGCTACGGTAAACGTCTGTAGACTTTTGCGTAGAGGGTCTACGAAAACTCTGCAAAAAAACTCTCAGTAACCGGTCAAAGTATTATTTTAAAATGTCTCCCCTTCAGTTTAGTAAAAGACTGTTGAACACATAATACTGCTTACATCATATATTTTTTCCGAATTTCCAAGCATTTATTCCATGGCCAGTCTTTTTTTTATAATACTTTTGTTATCTAAAACTGGGTTATAGTATTACTATTATCCGTACTATTCGCTCATATATTCTGACCATATCAACGGAATTATGTAATCGGCATGCGAATGGGCGAATTTTGCCGACAATTATTATATCGCCATGACGTCACTGTTGCTACGCGCCGAACAAAGAGCTTCTATAACATTGTACCTTAACTCTTACGCTTGTATGTCTCTTCTTCACAAATTAAACTAATTTAAGTGCATCTTCTTCTTACTAATTCATTAAGAAAAGGATAGAAGATAACATATTAGTTTAATCCTGCCAAATTAAGATACTCCATAGATAGTTTTGCCGACGACCAAAAATTCGTCAATTTACGTCAGGCGCGAACTAGTTTGACAGGTTTAAACGAATATTTTATCTTCTGTTCTCTTCTTAATGAAAGTAGTTTTTAGTTTAGTTTGGGGATAAGGAAGTCGGGGCCGCTGACAATTTTCCGTATCAACATTGAACCTTAATTATACAGTATGTTAACTAACAGAGGGCGTTCCCGTTAACCCGAAATAGTATAGCATACATACATGCTAAAAAAAATATTTCCATTCGAAAACAAAATGTTTTAAAATTTTTCCAATAAGAAAATATTCAATAAAAATTTAAATTGACATGTAAAAGAAACACACTGTACACGCGAACATGAAAGACGGCAACGTCGCAATTTATTTATACATGACGACTACTATTTTGATTTAAAACAGGAGGTTTCAAATTTATTTCCAATTAGAATTTTTTTTATGCTTATTTTTCTATGCTGATAATTTTATTTTAATCTATTAATGATATATATTAACGAGTTTAAGGGAACGCCCTCTGTTATTTAACATACTGTATAACGATAAAGTTGAAATTATATTATAATATCGTTTGACTCTTGTAGTAGTTGTAATTTTTTTTATTAACTTGTAATTTTTGTTTATTTTATTTTCTATTTATTTGCCCCACTAAGAAATGTACTCGACACGGCAAAAAAGGAGTAGGTGTAGGATAAGGATCGTAGCAAGTCCAGAAAGGACTAGGTCCGGGTCGACGGTGCCATATGTTCCGCGCGCTCAGAGATGTCAGGACATAGCGACGGGGTCTACGGGGGCGTCGGAACAAACTGCGACCTTGGCAGGCATCGGCATTCCAGGGCCACGAGTTACTCCAATGATACCTAGCATGGCCCCTGACAGAGGCAAATGTAGAAACTCGGCTGGATTTAGTCAGTAACGTCTTATCTGACTCGTAATATCATAGCATATGGCATTTTGTAGTTATTGCCTATTCCCAAGCAAAGTCATGAGTATATTGTAGATATGTATGTTCAATTTTTTTTACGAAAATAACCTATTTTACGTTTAGAAAAAACTTTACTTTTTATTCCAGCTCTAAATCGGCCTCTCTAATTAACTACTGCTACATATTACACAATTCAGTGAACTCGTCTGGTTTCCGTGATTCAAAGCATAGATATAAATAGCTGGTCCGGCATGATATAATGTTTAAACAGACAAAGAGACCTATTTAGATTTTTTCTCTGAGCTAAATTGATTCACACAATCATGTGCACTGGGGACGCACAATTGTTATTTTAAGCTTATACGAAAATACTCAGGTACTCGAGTACTCATACTAAGAGTGCTTAAAATAAAATCATTGCTAATGGTCGAATAATTGACTAGTTAAAAAAATAACCATTAGATAAACTGAAAAGTGATTAAAAACAAATTTTGCAACAGATTAACTCTTCGTTGTTATTATTTTTAACATTATTAAAAATAGTAACACTGAAGAGCTAATCTGTTGCAAAATTTGAATCCATTTGATAAACTAAAAAGTGATTAAAAACAAATTTAATAATTTTAATAATGTTAAAAATAGTAACACTGAAGAGTTAATCTGTTGCAAAAATTGTTTTTAATCACTTTTTAGTTTATCAAATGGATTCAAATTTTGCAACAGATTAACTCTTCAGTGTTAATATTTTTAACATTATTAAAAATAGTAACACTGAAGAGTTAATCTGTTGCAAAATTTGTTTTTAATCACTTTTTAGTATATTAAATGGATTCAAATTTTCCAACAGATTAACTCTTCAGTGTTACTATTTTTAACATTATTAAAAATAGTAACACTGAAGAGTTAATCTGTTGCAAAATTTGTTTTTTAATAACTTTTTAGTTTATCAAATGGATTCAGTTAAACTAAAAGATGGTGATAAACAGGTGGTGATAATCTAAAAACTGTATTCCTCACCCAAGATCTATTTTCACTTCAGACAAACATTTATATCTATTCCGAATCTGAGATGTAGACTCTAAACATAGTATATTTGGCGTCTACTTTTTCCTTAATAGAACAATAGTTTCTGCGGGGTCGGTGGTGGAAATCCTAAAATGTCTAACGGAAACTATCGGGATATATGAAGTATGTTAGGTCCTAACCTGTGTGCTTACTTTAATCGAAATTTGTCGAGCCGTTAAAAAATATTTAAATGTAAAGACAGACAGATAGGGGTACTACAGTTTAATTTAGATGAAAGACGTCCACTGCTGGACATAGCCTCCTCGAGACCTCCACTTCGACTGTTTCTGTGCTCTCGCATCAGCAGATTTCTGTGGCCTTCACAAGAATTTATAATATGCTAGAATGAATTTACAGAGCCCCAGATTACCGATAAAAGTGTGTTTCCGGGTTTAGTTACAAATTTGTCTAAATGCCATGTTTGGTCAGTCTGCCTACCAAGGACATTACGCATGGAAACACGCATGGCGCACAGTATAATATAATACTAATTTATTTTATAATTAATTAAAAGTAGTGGAGAGCACGCCTGTCGTGAATTATTGAATATGCTTTGGTGTCTTATAGGTTATTAATTATCATGATATACTTCCCCAGCGACCTATATGCCTGCCCAGCCCTTGTCGACTTACATAAAAAGAAATAGAATTACAGCGACACCTAAGACCAAAATTGTAATATGAACTACTTACAACCGTTTAAGAATTTAAATTATTACATTTGATGGAGTAATTATGCGAAAACTGAATTTTGTTTTACTCTTAGCTCTTTATTTATTGCTGAATCTGCTCTTGACCTCGATCATGCCGATGGAAAGTGACGGATGAATACATTCCTACAACGATATCAAACTACACATTTCAGTTATAGCTGAACTTGCATTATATATAGGCTGTTCGTACAATGACAAGTCAGTTTAGTTTGAAAATTTATAGCTAATGTAGTCGTGCGTACCTAAGGACGTAATCAGTCCAAAAATCTTGCTAGGAAAGTCTTCTAATATCAACAATTCTTATAATTGTTCGAAATATTGATAGTAAAATCTATCATCTCCTATCAGTACGTGCCCATACGCGTACGCGTTATATAACCAAACACAATTTCGGCACAGGATAAAAAATAATGTGTATAAAAGAATAAGAATATTCTCCCTTTTATTTGGAACTCTTGAAATGTTAGGATGTTTGCGGAGATATCTAGTTTTCTGTACCCGTCGTGTCCTTGGCCCTGTTCGTGACGCTTCCGTATCGATTGGGCATAGTTCGTTGACTGAGGTGCTGGGAACGGCCGGGATAACGTTAGATTTTCATTTCGGTGATTTGGTGTCGCCTTAATCTTGCTTTTGGTTGCTATGCAAGGTACAACGAATAACTAGGCAACTTGTCTCTACATTTACTTGTGTTATTAGCTAAATATTGTACAAGTTTGACTTATAACATTAGATAAAGAACAATAATGAACAACAAATATATGCCATAGTATGCGAGACATGGGTAAAATTTGTGCTTGCTTTGCGATAACTGGTGCAGTGTGAAGGTCGGGATTTTAATGAATGAAGTTGTACTGTCTGGTAGCATGTCTTCACTGACATGTGTCAAGTAAACATAGTTTCTTTCTTTTCCCCATTTCAAATCCAATAGGCAAGCTGTTGCCATACTCAATAAAACTTAAGATGAGCAACTTCATGCTCCCTAACGCTATTACTTAACTTTATTTTTCCGAAACGCTAACCTAATTTTCTCGAATCAGACGTTGTACTTTCGGGGCCAGCCGTACTTCCCAAAGTCACGGACGCGGTCTCGTGATAATGACCTTCAACCAATTTAAAAACAGTTTTGAATCATTACGCATATGCCCGCCATGTTGTATATCGCCCTCTCTGCTTCTTAAAGAAATAAATCGACTGAAAGAGTTCATAATATGCTTGTAAACTTTTTAAATCAGCTTTTGTCATGATTTATATCTTGTAATGTGGGCTATACTATAACAAAACCGGTTTTTAATAAAGGAAAACGATGTTTTTGGCTGTAGGTTATGTCATATTCTGTAGTTTGTTATGTCAGAAACCCGTGTCATATGTCAACTACATATCAATCATGGCGTCTGTCGCGACGCTTATAAAGCCAATTGACAGGGTTTGCTCGCAACATCAAATTGTGGTTGAAAAGTAATTTAGTAGATTAGGAACTGACTTGAACTCTGGTTTTGTATTGTCATAAAATGTTTATGATGATATTTGCATAAAACTTTGTTGCTTAGGACTGGAATCGCTAAAACTATTTTCCTATTGCATTACTTCAGCTTACATACTAAAAGGGAGAAACTTCCAAATGGTATTATTCCATCTTCAGCTCTTTTCGTATCTGTATTAGTAGTAGTTATACTTGAAGATTAGGTTCTTTCCGTCGTCTTCCTGGTACTTTTTATTTCCAATATTTTGAAGCCTCGAGTATTCCACATACTGCAACTCTCAAAACACAATATGTTCAGTCAATTTCCTCCTCCGTCTTCGAGCGATGACAGCGCTTCCTGAAAAAAAGAGGACACAAAATGTGAGACCGAATTCAATGTCACGCTGGCTAATTTACAGCAACTTTCAGTATACATGACCCACATACATCAGATGTGTATCTTGAGGAGTCCCGCGGGGTCTGGGTGGCGGGCTGCGTTGTGCGCGGGGCGGGGGGCGTCACCCGGAGGATGACGCAAGCCCTACAATAAGGAAGTGTGTTCAATTGTCCATGCGTACCACTGGACCATTCTATAGCTATTTCTGGTCGTAGTTTTTGGTAAAATATAGAATTTAGTTATAAATTCTATATTTTCTTAAACTAAGATAAAATGTCAGTTTAGACCTGTCAAATTAGTGTGCTCCTTTTTTTTTTACGAGTGGAAATGCATTACGCACCGTACCCGCCGCTATCTAGGCGACGGGCGTGTGTGGGGCTCGCCCAGCCGGAGCCGGGAATACCCACTAAAACCACTCGGTTCCCCTCGAGCCCTGCGTTGAGAGCGACACGGGACCAGCCCGGAGGCCTAACTCCGTGCCACTCTCAGGGCTTGCCGGCCTAATTTAGGCCGGTTTCCGCGCCAACAGAGGATTACCCGGGTACCGGAGTAATCCTCAGACGTGGTGACCAGTGTAATGCGCGTGCGGGAGCTACCCACACACGCTGGTCACACTCGGGGCTAAAGGAGACGGGGGTTCGTCCCTCGCCTTCTTCGCCCCGCCCGTCTACGCCGGAGGGGAGCGACAAGAGCATCCTCTTTCGTTCCCTCTCCGCTGCCTCCTCTGCAAGAGGACGGTCTCGCAGAAGGAGGCGGCAGCCTCCCATGCACTCTCGCTTTCAACCATGGCTCGCACCATGGTTTTTTTTTTATATAAATTACAAACTAGCGCTTGACTGCAATCCCGCCTGATGGTAAGCAGTGATGCAATCGTTGATGGTAATGAGAGAGGCGTCAGCCTCCGAGCGCCGCAACGGGGTCGCGGCGCTCTTTTCGCCAGGCCGGGCACCCCACCGCCGTGTGCTCAACCGTGTCGTCGAGAGAGTCGCAGTGGTGACACCGCGTCGACTCCTCCCGACGGGTGGACCCGGTGCAGGTAGTGACCGAAGCACCCATGTCCGGTCAGTACCGGCACCAAGCGGTAGGTGAGGCTGCCATGCCGGCGCCCAACGCATCCTTCCAACACCGGACGAATCGCTCCAATCGTCCGGTGGCCGGCAGCTGGGGAGCGGAGTGCCTCCCTCCACCGACTCAGGGCCTCCCCCTGAGCCGCTATTTGGACCTGCCTTACCTCCTCGAAGGCGGGTCGTTCCCCCCGTACCCGGGCCGCGACACGGTGTCGATGCACCTAGGACAGAACCAGGGCATCTACCTTCCACTGATGTCCATGACTGACCGTGCGGTACGCCCGCACGGTCCGTGTCGCGATGACCCTCTGCGGCTTCCGCAGCAGGACCACTGTGCACCTGGAAAGGCACTCCTCCCACACCGGGGCTCCGGAGAGCGCCATCGACCGCACCACACCATGGTACAGCCGAGGGCACGCCCAATTCGGCCCCCCCAAACTGGGGAGGAGCCGTCCGTGGGCGGCAGCGACGGAGCATAGCCGCGGGGCGAGGAGCCTGAAGGGCTCCTCGAAACTCCAGCGGTGATCCAGGATCAGGCTGAGGTACTTGATGTGCACCTCGACGGGAACCTGGACCCCCTCCACTCGGATACGGAGCCCCAGTGGGGTTCCGCGTCGCGGAGCGTGAAAGGCCATGGCCCTCGGCCACTTCCAGCCCCAGGTGGAGGATGCGTCGGACGACGAGAGAGGTGCCGACCGATACGAGGTGGACCGCCTCCTCTGACTCGCGCGCCCTCACCGCGACCAGAGTGTCGTCCGCGAAGCAGACAACATCCATCCGCGGCAAGAACGCGCCACGCGGAACCCAGTTGTACCCCAGGTTCCAGAGCAGGGGACCAAACACTGATCCCTGGGGTACACCGTCCTCGTAAAATTAGTGCGCTCCTGACGTAAACTGGCGTATTTTATAGGCCATGTTTATAATCGCGTCCAAACTGTCTATGAGTATCTTAATTTGACAGGATTAAACTAAAATGTTATCTTCTATCCTTTTCTTAACAAAATGAACGACAGAATCGGCGCCATTAGGTTTTTTTTTGTTTTAACAGTTGTTAGAACCATCGATGAGTTACGACTTGTAAACTTTAAAAGGGCTGCTGTGATAGTATGAAAATCTAATAAAATAAGTGGCCTCTGATAACGTTGACCATTTTTTAAATAAATATTCATAATATAAATTAAATGAAATCGCCGACGTCACGGTGATAACTGGATTAGGAAGGTTGGCAGACGGTATCATTAAATAATAATCGCTGGATACATATAAAATTAATATTGATATATGCGCAGACTGGTCTACTATAATAAATACACGGTATTCACTTAATTTTCTGAAATTATTCTTTCCTAACATTAGGAACCGTTTGGCATACCGACCTTCAAAACTCATTTTAATTCATCTACGACGCGATAGAACTTCGCACCTGCGACCTCTTGAATTGTTAACAAAATGTAAATTATTAGTATACCTATACCTATAAAACTTCATTGACGACTTGCCAATCACGTTATTAGGTGGGCCAAGGTCTGTGTTTAATAAGACAATTCTTTTAGCTTTTAGATTAGTAATAAAAAAAAACGAACAATTTAATAATACCTTTTTATTTAATTTGTATGCAAATCCATTCTAATATTATAAATGCGAAAGTATCTCTGTCTGTCTGTCTGTCCGGCTTTCACGCCAAAACTACGGAACCGATTGTAATGAAATTTGGTACACAGATATTCTAGAGCCTGAGAAAGGACATAGGCTATATAACATCCCGCTATGACCAATAGGAGCAGAGCATTAAGAAAAAATGTTGCGAAATCGGGAGCAAACGCTGACGTACATATTGCTCCCATTATTTTATCAGGCGCTTATAAACTGAAATTCACGCGGACGGAGTAGCGGGCAACAGCTAGTCTAGAATGAATTCAAGTTCTGCCTTGTATTCTTTCCTTCAACAAATCCCAATAATCCTAAGTGATTTTGAATCGTCCAAACATTTTTTTTTGCACTCCAAAACAGTTGTAAATATTCACAGAATGACCCTATCGGTCGGAATGTGTTGCGTATTGACTGATTTATTGTAATGTAATGTACACCAGCATCATAAGTATTCAGAAATACTTGGAACTGGTACTTGCAAAAATACTAGGATACTTGGACTGGTTTTCGTGTTGGACGATGTTTATTGAGTCGTTAGGAGGCTGTAATGAAATGTCAAGCTAAGTAATTCTCTTGTTAATATAACAACTTAATTGTTTAAAGACAGGTTAATCGTTTGTAACTACAGTTAAGTAGTCGTAAGATGTGTTTTAATTGTAATTAAATAGTTTAATGAGCGGTAATGTCAGTGCTGGCTTACATTGATCCAATATCTCATTACAGTACTGGGATCCAGAGAGAATGGCTCATGATAAGCCATGTCTTCAGTTGCGCTGGATTGGAATGGAGATGTCGCTAATTTGCCGACGACCAACCCATCAACGAAGATACGGGCCCGTCCGAAAGTAGTTGAGTCGCTGAAGCAATTAAATTTTTTAGAGATACAAATACCTATTGGGAATTGTGAAACTGTCAGATCGAATTGTCATTCATTCTTACGTTAGACAACAAACTAATCTTGAGTCCGTAAGTTATCCGGGATTGGTATCGCCCTTAACTTTGGCCGACGTTCTTTGGTAGTGGACTTCCTGGATTGCTCCTCTGGGTCAAAATAAATGTAATTCAATCTTCAAACTGTATTCTTATTCTTATAATTTGTATAAAATTATCGTAATGGGAAATCTTGAATAATAAATGCTTGCAGAGCTCTCAAATAGGTGTTAATAGAGAATTTTTAGCTTATTAAGTATTTAATAATTTAATTTATTAAATGACAACAAAGGTCCAATGGTTAGTAACTTAACTTAACTTATCAACTAAGGGTTAGTAATACTTAAAAAACTAATCAAGACTGCCGCACAAGCAATGCTAACCAGTGTCTTAGCACTGGCGCATCGAGCTTGTCGGCCATGGCTTGTAGGATGCTGTTGGCGCTGGTCCTAGTTCTACCAAGCAACGAGGCCGCCTTCTTTCTCACGATGGCATAAAAATCATCCACTCGCGCCAAAGCGAACATGCCCGACGCACTGCAATACCTAGGCAACCCCAACAGCACCCGAAAACCATTATTATATTGCACACGCAGGGCGTCTAGAGCTTTCCGCGTACAGCTAACCCACAGACCGCCCGTGTAGAACGACTGACAAAACGCTTTGAACAAAGCGATTTTGACCCCATCACTACAACGAGCAAATCTGTGGGCCAACATGTTGCATCTAACTGCTAGCGCCCTGCGCTCGCGTTCAATGTCTACTTGATCTTTGAGGTCTACAGTCAAATAATGGCCTAGGTACTTATATTGAGTAACCCTATTTAGTGGTTTCCCCTTTAGGCAAATTATGGGCTCATAACGCACCCATTTCCCGGGGACCTCAAAGATCAAGTACTCACTCTTATTGACATTATATTGCAAACCGTGTGTAGCAGCAAACCTCTCACAAACACGTAACATCTCTCTGATTGAGCCAGCCGTTGGGCCCAGCAGCACCATGTCATCAGCATAACTAATATTATTGACACTAATGCCATCTATCTTGCATCCGACTGGTTTGCTGCTAAGCTCAACGATCAACTCATTCACGTACAGGTTGAAGAGCCTTGGAGAGGTTAAACCCCCCTGCCTAACTCCACACTCCAACCTGTACGGTTCAGAGAGAGTACTACCCCAACGAACCTGATTACATTGGTTCGAGTACCAGTATTGAAATAGGCCCGTCAACTCCTGAGGTACGCCCGCCCCCCCGACCTTCTCCCAAAGGACATCATACGACACTAGGTCGAAGGCCTTCGAGAGATCAAGGAAGCAAGCATATACCGGAGTATCTCTATCCTTATAATATTGGACGGTCTGCTTCAGACACAGAATAGCACTCTCAGTGGAAAGCCCAGGCCGAAACCCGAACTGAGCGTCATGCAACGTGATATATTTATCCAAATGCCTATCAAGCAGACCATCCAATACCTTAGCAATCACAGTGGCTAAGGATATAGGTCTGTAGTTCGCCTTATCCGATATATCCCCGGTCTTATTCTTAACTATAGGTACCACTACCGTTCGCAACATATCATATGGTAGGTACGAGTGACTGACGCAAAGTGAGAAAAACGTCGCCAGCACTCTAGGCAGATGAACCCCGGCGTATTTGAGGTGCTCGATGCTGAGACCGTCGTGACCAGGAGACTTTCCACCGCCCATACTTAGGATTTGTCTCCTCACCTCCTTAGCCGTAAAACGAATTGGTTCATAATCAAGACTAATCCCCTCAACGATCCCCCCCTTAGCCGGCCCTAACTGAGATGACACCATAAAACGTTTATTTGTTTAACTGTTGTTATTTTGTTTTATTATTGCTTTTTTTTCAACCAAAGCACCTGCCATTTAATCTCTGGATCATGGTTGCCTGGTGGTGAATGCCTTTTTACGAACGACATCAAGTCAAGCTACCAGAAACTATCAAATATTCCCAATCAACCTTGAGCCGCAATGCTTTTGAGATAAACTTGAAAATCTAATAAAGAAATCTGACAGAATGTAGTAGCTTGATGCTGATCTGCTGTCGTCTGTATATTTCTTTGTGCGAAAAGTATAAATAAATAAATGTTTTCAGCCACAATGATCTAAGTCCCGGCGCCTCACTCACCAGTTCACAAGAAGCAATGATCATAATAATGATAGTTATGTCCTTGACAGCCAGACGTCCATCTACAAACACGATGACATAACTCTTATTACGAAGTCTGTCTAAAATTATGTAATTAAGTATGGATAACTTAGTCATTGTTATGCTTACAAAGGCGTGCGTTTAAGAATAAACCAATTAGGTACACTTGAAGTATTGAAAACGTTTGGATGTTAAGGCGAAAGTATCTGGGCTAGCCTAGAAATGTCAAAAAAAAAGTTTATCTTATGATATATACAATTGCTAATGCTATGTTATAATTAATTAAGTATTCGTTTTTTATAAAATAATCGTTACCTAGTAACTTAAATATACAAAGAATTAAATATTAGGTATGCAAAAATTTCACAATTAGTTATTTTAAATAGTCGGTTTAAAAATTGCTTGGGTTAGGACCGACCCATAGCAGATCCCCCTTAATGAATATTTTTAAAGAATTTATGTTTGATTGCTAATTTATGTTTGGTATTGACTAAATCTTCGCTAGTATGCGAGTCTGAGACTATACCGCCGTTGCTGTTAGTTAGGTATGATTTCGCGGTAAAGCTACTGAACCGATTTAATTTATATTTACCATAGAATTAGCTAGTTAAGAGGGGACTCTAGTGCCAAGGAATTTGAAAAATAGGTATTTGAAGAAACTATTGCCGTCGCGCTGCTTACAACCTCTCCCGGTAAAGTGCGAAAAGGACAGTCGCAGCTCAGGCTGTTTTTGCCTACAAAAACGTTGACCAAAAGACATTTCGTATTCCGCTGTTTTCTTTTTCAAAACACGACAGTTCTCAATTATTTTTATACCAAAATTTACAGTAAAAGTATACCTAAGCTTCTATGATTTTCTTGTTTGTCAAAAACTTATCACGATTGTGACGAAATTTGAGAAATAGGTATTTGAAGAAACAATTGCCGTCGCGTCGCTTTCAACCTTTCCCCGTAAAGTGCGAAAGCGAGGTTGATTTTACCTACAAAAACGTTGACCAAAAGATGTTTCCTATTCCGCTGTTTTTTTTTTTTTTTTCAATACTCGACTTACTCGACAGATCTCTATTATTTTTATAACAAAATTTAAAGGATGAGTATACCTATGCCTATATTATTTTGTTTTTTTATCAAAAACTTATCGCATTTGTGTCATAGTCATCTGAACATCACGGTAAAAATGGGTTATTTTTCGTGATTTTGAAGTGTCGTATTTCTTTTATTAAGTTTTGGAAAAAGTCAAATGATAGGGGCACGTATAATCACGGTGTAAAATTGTAGAAAAAAATAATTACTCTAAAAGGCATTATCCACGAAGAGAACAGCGGAATACGTTTGTATAGAGAAAGCACCACTAGAGTTCCCTCTTAAATATAGAAGGACATGGCTGTTGTCTCACTTTGGGGGGTCCCGTGACTGATCGTGATCGATGAGGTTAATTTGCGGATAGTCGGTGATATCCAGCTGCCGGTTAGACTGGAAGCTGACACATGTAGTTGGGCAGATGATGAGCAGGTGAGCAGTGGTGAACCAGTGATTTCGGCTACGATTTGTAAGTTCTATTCGAACTTAGACAGGCGCTATACTTTTTTTTTTTAATTATAAACTATTGCTTGACCGCAAACCCTCCTGATGATAAGCTGTTCTGTGTGTGTGCAATCGTTGATGGTAAAGCGCGCTAGTTTATTAAGAGCCTATTTACTCATAAAACTGAGTGAATAGGAAGGACAACTGCAGTTAAGCGAGGTGATGCAATGTTAAACCCAACAACACGATGCTGCGCCAGAGGGAGATTGATCTGGAGACTATCCACCAAACTCCCGACACAACAACATTTGACGCATCGTACCCGGCACACATCGCAACACAACTGCTCAGACTCGTCCTCCGTATACCTTCACCAGGCATCATGCCGAAACACGATGAATCGCTTGGCGGCAACACTTTGTCTGGTGGGTGGTAACTTCTGCCTGCAGCCAATGCTATGGCCTACAACCGAGAAAACTTTACTTTGTGTATTAAATGACATCACCACTGCTCTCAAAACGACAAATAAAAAGTACATGAGGAAACCGTAAATTCAAAGACATGTGACATACAACAAGTCAACAACCCACACTTGACCTTGTAGGGGATTCCCTAGAAAGGGGGTCTGTGGCCCAGCAGTGGGAATCTTAGGATTAATGAGTTTGTATAGTACTTTATATCATTGAATGACAAACATAGTTGTACCTTACTTTTCGATCCAGCCGTCTCTTGCTGTCCTCTCTAGCGACGCCCTAAGCCGAGGTTCGTACCCCACAGGGGGTGCCCTTAGTGCATAGTCGCTCCTTAGTGTTAGCTTAGTTTTTAAGTGCCCCTGGTTGGAGGCTTTAATTGTATTTAAGGCATCCACAGGATAGTCCGGTTCAGGCAGGCAGGATTGCGGTCAAGCGCTAGTTTATAATATGTAAAAAAAAAGTAGTCACGGCCTCTTATGGTCAACTACGAGATGCAATATAAAAAAAAGTTGTTTCTTCATTTAAAACTAGCTTTCCGCCCGCGGCTTCGCCTGCGTGGAATTCGGTATTTTTGTTTTTCCTTGTGAATATCAAGTTTTTCCGCGATAAAAGTATCCTATTATTTAATCCGGACTTCTAACTTTACGTCTACAAAATTTCAAAGCAATCCGTTCAGTAGTTACGGCGTGAAAGCGGAACAAACAAACTCACTTTCCGAATTTGTATAATATTAGGACAAGTTGAATTATATGAATTTACGATTCTTCATCTCAGGGTAAAAGTATAAAGAACTCGATAACGTGAATAAGACATTTAACTTACTGATAAGTACTGATAACACTAATGAAAGTGACTATATGTACCTTCGACTACTTACAGAGTTCATCAGAGTATAAATAACTAAACGTTAATTAATTACAACGATACGGAGGTTAACTACTTACACAACGTGTTGTAAGTACATAGTTAATTATGTCTTTCGATCATTATAATAGTTATCTTGTGAGCTGCCTAGTGGTATCAACTGCAACTAAGTTGTAGTTCGTAGGTTCGAACCCAACCAGGCGCTTTCTTCTTCTTCTTCTTCAGTCTATAGAGGTCCACTGCTGGACAAAGGCCTCCTCCAAGGCTTTCCACGATAACCTGTCTTGTGCTGCTCGCATCAAACGGCTTCCTGCGACCGTCACCAGGTCATCGGTCTACCTTGTTGGGGGCCTCCCTATGCTGCGTTTTCCGGTACGTGGCCGCCACTCCAGAACTTTACTACCTCCTCGGCCATTGATCCTATGAGCAATGTGCCCCGCCCCTTGCTACTTAATTTTAGCAGGCGCTTAACTTTGTGTAAATTATTACATCACTATTGCTCTCAAATCGGTAAAGGAATACATTGTAAGGAAACCAGCATGTCCTAGAGGCAAAACTTCGAAGACACGTAACATCTAGGTAGATTACGGCCCCCTCCCTGTCACCGAGAGGAGGCCCGTGTCCCAAGAGTGGGAACTTTATAGGCTGGTTATGAGAACAATTGAACCGCCAACTCGAGTGTGGGGTTTTTAGTGAAATTGTTGTACGAAAATAAATAACTGCCAAACTGCAACTGTCTGCTGGAAGGATGTCTTAAGAAATAAGCAGCACCTTTGTATTAAGATCTTAATTTCGACATATCTATATGTATTTTATTGTGTGTACATAAATAATAAAATAAGTAAATAAGAAATATTTTGATGTAACACTTCTTAGGCGGCGATTGGACCTGAATTGATATCAGAAATTTCAAGGACACGTTACTTTTATGCACATTTAGTTACATGGGACACAATAAAGATATAAAATGCGCAATTTATTTGTTTGAATCATGCTATGTATGCATGCACTATAAGACTCATATCATCAACATTCTCTCGCCCTTCTTTCAATTTATTTGGGATCGTCGGAGCAAGTGGTTTTCCAAACAACAAAACAAAAAAAAAAAATATGTTTGAAGCCGGACGCTCGCAATCTCATATTCTGATTACAATTCAGGCTAATCTGCATGGGTTTGTCTGCATAATGCATTATCAGCCACCATCTTTACTAAAACAATGACGAATGAATGTCTGCTGGATCGAATCTGCAGCAAGATGATCCCACAGATAATCAATGTTGTCGACATAATCTGAAGTGCTAATGGGTCGACCGTATTAGCCATAGAACCGATGACCATTGGGGTAGACGTGTTCTTGAGCGGAGACCACAAATCGGTTAAGGCTAGGTGTAGCCTGAGGGCCTGACTTGATACGTAAGATCGTTGGTCTACCGACCGACTAACAGTTAGTAGCAGTTTTTGATGAGAGTAGCAGAGGTATATGCCTCTCCTATTGCAAGCCACTCAACTCTATTTATGTATCCTGCCAGGGCTGTGCGTTGTTCGTAAAAGAACTGATGCACAGGCAAAGCAACACGGGTGGGTTTAGTCAGTAAAAGTCTGACACGCCCTTCCGCTCCGCCCAGAGCGGGAGAGGTCATTTAAAGATTTGTCATCCGCAAAAAATCTCTATTTATGTGTGTGTATTTGCATAATTCAGTATGAATGAATAATTGGTAAATTATACCTTGCAAACACCTCTACTTTACGGGAGATTTAACTCAAAGCGGTCTCCAAAGCCTGGAGCACAGGCGTAGAGTAACCAGCCTTTCGGTGTTCTATAGGATGCATTTTGGTGAGTGTGCGAGGGAATTGCACGATTTAATTCCCCCATCTCCGTTCCACCATCGGACGACCCGTCGTACGGCGAGTATCGACCCATACTTTATTGACACCACTACGATCTGGCCAAAGTGTTTCGCCTCATCCTTTATACCACGTATAACGAGGGACTGTAATAATTTCGCGTCATTAGCGTCGATTTTTCCGTCTGACTACAATTTAAGTGTTTTCATGGCTAGAATCGGCTCTTAATAAACTAGCGCGCCTTACCATCAACGATCGCATTACTGCTTTCCATCAGGCGGGTTTGCGATCACGCACTAGTTTACCACTTATTTAAAAAAAAATGTAAAGACGAAGGGTGTCAGCGTTGAGCGATAGTTTTATATCGCATAACGTCAACGCCCTTTTCACATAACCCATAAAACATAAATCCTAAAAAAAAAACATCATCATCAATAACCTCTTTACCGTCCCACTATTGGGCACAAGTCTCCTCTCATACAGAGAAGGATTGAGCGTAATCACCACTCCTGCTCAATGCGGGTTTGCGATTAAAAAAAAACAACAGCTATAAGTAAATGTGTAGGTACACAAGGCTCGGTTTGTGACCCATTCAATATAATATAAATAACACTGATTCATTCTTTCGTTGCGTGTGAGATGACTGCTGTAAAAAGTGCAGTTGCTAACAATGAGAATCGTAAATAAGTTGTTATATCGCTATTGACAATGTGACGTAGCTGCCGCAGTGCAGGAGACGCAGTATAACAAAGTTTTAAAAACTAAATTTAAAGTGCTGATAGTCTTCTAGCTTTTTGTCCTATTATTCCTGATATTTCCTCCCATAAAACCATCCCTAACCGTTCATATGCAATTATTTATTTATTTATATTACAACTAGCTTTTTGCCCGTGTGGACTTCGGTTATATTGCGCTTTTTTTTCGCTCGGGAATATCATTTTTTTCCGGAATAAAAGTACCCTATTATGTAATCCGGACTTCTAATTTTACGTCTGCAAAATTTCAAAGCAATTGGTTCGGTAGTTACGGCGTGAAAGCGGAACAAACAAACAAACTCACTTTCCCATTTTAGGATTGCTTGCTGTACTTTCAGCACCAAAGCGCTATACAAGCCAATAGCATAACATTTAACTAAAAAACTTCATACAAATATTTAACATAGATTTGCTGCTCTTCATAAATATGACAACTTCAGACACCTGAGCAATTAGAGCGTCCAGCAGATTGATCGCCTGACATGACACAATCAGCCTCTTCACTCTGCTTGGACACACCTCTCTGTAGGAGGGAGTGGACCACAGTCCACATTATGAATCAACCCGCTCTGGGCCCGCGTGATTCGTTACTATAAACAGTTTGTTAACATTTTCTGTTAAGGATTTTCCTTAACAGAAAATATTATTATACTAACTAGCGGTCGCCAGCGACTTCGTTCGCGAGTGTAGTTAGAAATGGGAGTTAGTAATTTAAACATGTCATGCTCCACTCCTATTGGTCACAGCATGATGTTATATAGCCTAAAGCCTTCCTGGATTAATGGGCTATTTAACGCAAAAAGATTTTTTTTAAATCGGACCAGTAGTTCCCGAGATTAGCGCGCACAAACAAACAAACAAACTCTTCAGCTTTATATATTAGTATAGAGTATAGATACATAACCAAAACCTAAATGCATGTAGTAGGTATAAATAATATCGTATTAATGACGTGATTTGAATCAATGGCCATCTATCGATTCAATACTCGCCATGTCAATGTGCTTTGGAGGATATTATATTTGCAATTTATCAATGGGTTTTGTTAATAGGGGTCCCGAACGTGTGTAGGATAACATGATCTACAACCTTCATGCCTGGTTTATATTCTGAACGTGTGAAACGCATTAAGAATAGCAATAAGCAGTCACAACACGCCAAGAATTAAGTTTGGCTGTGTACTTTTGAGGTCTTTGGTGCTTAAAAAAAACTTGAATGAATATGATATAGCAACACAGACTTGAGATAATTGGTTTGTATAATAAAACTAGAAAAAGTATGCCTTCTGTTTTTGGGTAAAATAAAACGAAATTTTAGCTTTGTATGTATTCACCATTATAACAACTATTAAATAACTAGCTTTCCGCCCACGGCTTCGCCCGCGTGGAGTTCGGTTATATCGCGCTTTTTAGATTTCCCTCAGGAACATCAAATTTCTCCGGGATAAAATATAGCCTATGTTCTTTCTCAGGGTCTAAAGAATGTCTGTGCCAAATTTCATAAAAATCAGTTGAGAGGTTTAAGCGGGAAAGCGTAACAGACAGACAGACAGACAGACAGAGTTACTTTCGCATTTATAATATTAGTATGGATGATAAAAATCCTTTTTTCACATTTCATGTAAAATTGCAACGAATAACTTATACTACTAACAAGGAAAGAGATTTAATATCATTTCAATTTCATACTTGCATTACTACATATTTCGAAGACCTTTGCGAATTCTTGAATCTCTTGAATAAAATCCTATTCTGATATTCAAAAGACAAATTGTATCTGATTTACTGCTTCTTGTTATTATGTTGATAGGGTGCGTACGCGCGTCGGCGCCTCGTTGGCATCGCGTGATGTCATATCCGCCCGCCATTCATGCCGAGACGTTCATTCATGAAACTCGCGTCTCGTTGCCTACAAACAAATAATGACCTTAAAAACTACATCATTAAGCGCATTTTAGTTTGAGAAGCCGCATCGCGTAATTAATGTTTTTTTGGAGATAAAATATTTGCGCTCCTAGATCGTAAAAAAACAGGATGTGTTCGGGCATATGTTCTGAATTTTGAAATTAGCGCATTATTAATTACTTTGAGATGTTGAATTAAGAATTCTGTGAATAATGATGTCGCTACGTCGAAATATGACTAGTTTCTTGAAATAAGATGATTATCATGTATAATTATCTTGAATTTTGATGATTGTAACAAATGTTAGCCATTCAAAATATCCTCCCGACCGTTTACGGTGGTTATCTCAAGAGTTCTCATATATTATAGTGTAAAAGTGTATGCGTAAATACAGGTGACTCTTTTCCTTTACTCTCACAGTCTGTTGGTAGGGTAATCTGACCCGAAGGGGAGAGATCAAGCGCAGGGCCAACTCTGCCAACCGAACCAACCGCTAATATCTAACTCAGACCTATTCGTAAGATATTCCTAATGGAAAACCCAAAAACATTCACCGGTCTTTGATCAAACCCAGGACCCCCCACACTCTACAGTCGCGTCTGTTGGTCTCATAAGGCATTATCCAAATAGTTATCATCCTCTGCCAAGCCCTTTTCCAACTATCTTGGGGTCAGCTTTCAGTCTAACACAACCCAGTTACTGGGGAAAAGGGTACCCCTTCTGTAAGACTGATTGTCAAAATTTTGGGCTTCTGATGACCCTTAACGATACATGTCACAGATCTACAAATGATAGTCGGAAATCACGGGTCTTGGTACCTATGTAAAGATGGTTAGCCATCCATGGATCGACCGCGACAAGGGTAGCTTTACTTACTTAGCCCCCACATCTTACACTGCCACAAGAATTACTAAAAAATTAAAGACAATAAGAGGAGACTCTAGTAGCGTTTTCTCCATACAAACGTATTCCGCTGTTTTCTTCGTAGATAACGCTTTTAGAGCAATGTTTTTTTTTCTACAATTTAATAACTTGATTATACGCGCCCTTATTATTTGATTTTTCGAAACTTTAATTAATAAAAGAAATATGATGTTACAAAATCTCGTAAAATTAACCCATTTTTACCGCGATGTTCAGACGACTATTACACAAATGTGATAAGTTTTAAAACAAAATAATAGAGGCATAGGTATACTCATCCTTTAAGTTTTGTTATAAAAATAATAAACAAGCATAAAACAGCGGAATAGGAAACATCTTTTGGTCAACGTTTTTGTAGGTAAAATCAACCTGAGTTGCAACTGTCGCTTTCGCACTTTACGGGGAAAGGTTGAAAGCGACGCGACGGCAATAGTTTCTTCAAATACCTATTTCTCAAATTCCTCGGCACTAGAGTCCACTCTTAATTATCTCAGTAATTGCCAAGTGCTAATCTGTGAACATAATCTACCAGTTATTAACCCGCTACTTGAGTCTCAACGCGCTCGATACTATTGACTCACTCAATTCCCGCACAGAAGCGGACACTATCATATGACAGAGATAAGTAGAAGATTAAGGATCCAACAGCTTATTCAATGACTAGCCGTTGCCCACGGATTTGCCCTCGATATCAACACACACAGCAATGAAATTCCCCCTACATACGTTTTTATAATGAGGCACGTACGTCGCAACAACTTGATTGAATACCAAATAGAAACTTTCACATATGCATTGCGCGTTGTATGTAGATATATTACCTGTCGGATCCGATATCATATCCATAAATTCGAATCTAAGAATATTAATGCGTTCCTATAACAAGTTAACGATTAATATCGATCGCCATTTTGTTGCTTTTAAAAGCCACAGCTCTTCTGTTTCGCCATGGAGTATGAAAACATTGCAGATGTGTCATCGCTCTTTTGAAAAACTCTAGCTTTAGTGATCTTAAGATACTTAAAAGGCGATGGCCGCAACATAGCCTCTCCAATTTATGACAGTAAGTTTGTGTTTTTCTAGGGAGTGTTTTTGACACGCAAAGTCATACCTCGCTGCCCAAAGATTTATATCGTTAGATTTGTCCACTCTGTACTTAATCACGTGATATACCTAGTATTCGTGCTGAGATGAGTGAAATTTGTTTAAATATAGGTTCCTTGAAAATCAAGTTATTTGACAGAAGTATCCGAACAAAAAAAAAACTGTAATCTTGGCCGCGGTAGAACAAACCTATTAACTTAAATCTTGGGGCAACGGACAACAGCGGCACCGCCATTATTTTCATTGAAAGACGTTATTACGGCCGTAATGTGCGGCCACTACTCTTTTAGAAAACCGTAGCTTAGATGAGATGTAAGCGAGTTTTAGAGGCGACATATAAATTAATAGGCATGAGTCATTAAAATTTTAGATACTAGTTGCGTCCCGCGGTTTCACTCTCATAAGCTGCAGCATCCCGTGGGAATATCGCGAGAAAAAGTGCTCAATGTTTTAATCCTGGTTATAAATTCTCTGCATGCCAAATATCATCCAAATCAGTTTATGAAGTTTTGCGTGAAACGGGGGAAAATGAGGATTATTGCCAACTTTCCCTGTTTCCTGTTCCCAAACTGTTAATTACTGCGATAGAGTCACCAAACTTCCTAAAACCTGACAGGCGACAAGTCCACAAAGTTTTCTTTCACAGTTTTTTTTCCTTTTTCTTAACTGATCCGGGAGTCTACTATTTATCCAGTAAACAGTGAAACCGGCCCCGATTCCCTAACTCAATTATTATTAGGTATATAATAAAGATTCAAAAACTAAACTAAATTTTAGTTCAGTGCATCTTTTTTTATAGTTCATTAAGAAAAGGGCAGAAGATAATAGTTGTTATGGTAGTTTAGACCTGTCAAATTAATCTGCGCCTGACGTACATACAGAGTGGTGCTGACAATACGACAATAAATGAAAACACAGACCATGCTGGTTGATGATTCATAGGAATAATCCTAAACAATAGAAAAAAACCTAGCATCAAAAATAAAAAAATGAAAATTTCAAACAAACTAAATCGCATAAAATTGCAAACGGAATAGAACATCCTTTAAAATATTGGTTCAATGACCTCCGATCAGCGGGCAACAGCGCGTTACTGTATCGACTTGCTTTTTCGCGCCATTATTATTGAAGTTTAGTACCGCTTTATGCGGCGGTCATCAACCTCTAAGCGCTTCCTTACCGTACATCATGTAGAAAATGTGAAAAATGAAAAATAATTTCCTGTGCCTAAACTAAGGATATATTTATATAATTTTTTATTGGTAAACTCAGAATGTGTTGAGGTACACGATGTTTAATTTAATGTCGTATTGTCTGCACCACTCTGCATATTGATCTATTTTTGGTCGCCATGTTTACCGGATTCAATCAAAAGACAATCGGACTCTAAACTGTCTATGGAATATCTGATTTGACAGGATTAAACTAAAATGTTATCTTCTATCCTTTTCTTAATAAAGTAGAAAGAAAAAGACGCACTTAACATTAGTTTAGTTTGTGAACAAAAGGATCGGCGCCAATGTGTCAGTTTTATTATATTTTAAATATATTCCACATAGTCAGACATATTCAATAGGATTGGTCAAATGCCCTAAAAACACAAAAAAAAATCTGTCTGTGGTTATCAGAAATAGTTTGGTTTTATTTTATAATCTGTGGCCACAATACATGGTGTACGCCGACCGATAATTTTGATCGCACCTCTCGGTATTTCAATATTTCTTATTTATAGTTTTTAATAGATGTTAAACCGTAATTAATGTTAGCTAGAATCGTGTTTTGAGTTATTGTGTGTGATGGTTAATCGTTCTTTGATTCTATCATGGTGGAATTTTTGATGGTTTTTTTTTTTGGTTACTGTATTTATTAAGGTATATGGAGATAGTTAAAGAAGCAAAAGGGTAAACACTTCTTAATGATAGTTATTTTACATACGCTAAACTTTTTTTATTTATGTTTTAGTCAGACACTGGACAATATCCGGAACCTTATTGCGTCATATATTTTCTAAATTCTAACATCATCATCATCATCCCAGCGTTAATCCCAGTCGCATCCGAAGCCTTTTCAGCTTTGGAGTCTGGGGTCCGCTTTACCAGTCAAACTGCTGATATGGCTAACTTCGACATTTTCCGTGAAGCGACTGCCGTCTGACCTCCACAACCCGAAGGCGATATCGAAGCATCGCAGTTAAACCAATTGTTGGACTTTTGAGGGCTCCAACAACCCGTAACGACTGTCACTAGATGTATTTTCACTTCCGACATATATTTTCTAACAACAACCTTCAAAATGATTGAGACAATTTTTTTAAACATGACCAGCAATGGACTAATCCATTGCTGTATATGTTTGAAAAAATTGTCTTCTCAATAACGGAAATAACGTTGTGAATGTTGTTGTACTATGAAAATTCGCCACTACTGACCCATTAGTGTGTTACGCATTTATCCCGCTGTTCTATATATATTTTTAAAATGATTGACATATTTTATTAACTTAAACTTTTAATTACATCAATTTATTTTAATACTGTACCATAAACATTTGGTAACTCACCCATACATACAGAAAGCAAGTATGGTAAACAAAAAAAATCTCTATAAACAATTTTTGTAATGTTATCTTAATGGGACATTAAAAAGTCAAATGGTGTCGTTTCGTGGGGCCTATAAAAATATTTAAATGCTCCCTGTTTATTGGGAGAATAAATAACAAATATATCAACAGTATAAATTCTTATTAGCGTATCACTGTATATTGTAGTTATAATTTATAGTTTCTGTTAAATACAGTAATTATTGGCCCTTCTTCTTCTTCTTCAGCCTATAGATGTCCACTGCTGGACAAAGGCCTCCCCCAAGGCTTTCCACGTTGACCGGTCTTGTGCTGCCTGCATCCATCGGCTTCCCGCGACCTTCACCAAGTCATCGTTCCACCTTGTTGGGGGCCTCCCTACGCTGCGTCTTCCAGTACGTGGCCGCCACTCCAGAACCTTACTGCCCCATCGGCCATCGGTTCTACGAGCAATGTGCCCTGCCCACTGCCACTTAAGTTTAGCGACTCGCAGAGCTATGTTGGTGACTTTGGTTCTTCTGCGGATCTCCTCATTTCTGATTCGATCACGCGGAGAAAATTATTGGCCCTTATCTCGCGTAAATCTCGAGCTGTATTTATTGAAGGGTTTATGTAGGAATATATGTAGGTGTGCATTATTGTCGATAGTAATAGAGTCTTGCATTGATCTAGCATAAACAGTCTATAGGCTCATCGATCACTTATACACTAGATACAGTCTCGAACAAAACTCTTATCAAAAATGACGACTAGTATTAAGCAGTCTAAAGTAGTCAAAATAAATATACTTACATTAATTTAAAATCAGCCTTAAGTGCAATGTATAAAGTTCTTATCACAAAGCAGTACAAAAAGCCATTATTTTTTAGGAGCGAGTCTGACATCAAACCAAATTCAACCTTACACGCATGTATTAAAATCAGAATTATAAAGTAAGTACTAAATGAAAGAAGCACCCAAGTGCTGCGTTGTGCGCTTGTTCAGTTCAACCATTTTTTTACGCTGATTGTAAATCTAGTGTAAAAGTAATCGATATATAGGCTATAATATTCCCAATACTGGGACGCAGGCCTCTTTTTGAGATTGAGTGGACCGGACTCTGGGGTTTTATTCACCGTTTTGACAGCACTACAGCAGTGGTGAATTTAAATACACTTACTAAAGTGCCTGTTTTTTTTTTTTTTTTGATTTCACGACTTTGTCTATCCCTATCTCTGTAATTGTTTAAGACTAAGGTGTTAAAATATATGAAACATTATAAAGCGACTGCCGTCTGACCTCCACAACCCGAAGACGATATCGAAGTATTGCAGTTAGACCCATTGTTGGACTTTTGCTCCAACAACCCGTAACGACTGCCATTAGATATTCGTATGGCAACCGGGACCAACGGCTTAACATGCTTTCCGAGGCACGACCAGACCAGTGCAAATATTCATATTTATGCATACAAATATATGCACTGTGCGGGGATCGAATCCGCGCCTCCTTGCGCAGCGGCCGCGTTCGCTACCGCTACACCACGGAGGCAGTGACAACGTTAAAAACTGATTATTTTCAAATGACTTCTTATAGATCCCACATTTTGATCAAGTTATAGTATATTCCTGTCGATTTATTCATAGATTAATTTGACGTCGGCGCCATATTAGTTCATATCGCGCCTCGACCGATATCGGTCCGTTTAATGTAACATAATCATTCACACCATGTTATAACAGATATTTCACACCTTATAACAGATGTCGCCCTTCAAATATGGACTACACTCCAGGGCTGCCACTCATGCGTACAACATGAAATTATTAAAAAAAAAATGCGGCTGCTGTGAGCAAATAATATCATTAAAAAGTGTTTGAAAGTAAGTTCTCTTGTGAAAAATATGCCTAAAAATTTATCTTTATTGTTAAAAGTTTTAAATTAGCTTCAGTATTTTATATTCTTATAATATTATGCGTGTACATCATCATCTGAGCCTGCCATTTAAATTAAAAAAATAAAGCCATTATTTTTTTAGAAAAATGACCAGATAAAAACTTATCTAAATTAACAGAGAGATAAGAAACTAAAGTCAAGTGCCCGCGACCAATAAAACAAAATAACGAGTCGTCTACCTTATCCTACGCAACAAGACTGCCGTTGACAGGCGCAACGCAACTCTATAATAGATCAATTTCTACAAAAACTTCATGGAAATTGTCATGCCAGAATCGCGTCGCGTCTGTCTGCGAAAACCTTACATATTATAAAAATAATAAACTTTAAATAACTACACACATGGGTCAAGGGATGTACGGTCACAAAAAAAAGCTTGCAAAAAGTGTTTTGATATACATATTTATATTCCATACTGATGTCGATAACCCTAGCGTGGGTGCCCTTGGATAACATATTTTTGACAATAGGCCCCGCAGTGCGTAGATATGTATATATATTTATATAATATTTTTTTTTTATGTTTCCGCTTTACGTCGTGAGTATTTTATTAGTGTGTTGTAAGCATTTGGTTTTCGAGACTTCGGGTTCCGGGCCGGTTGTTCGACAAATATCTGTGTTTACATACTTGTCTATTAGCCATTGCTATACTATTGAGGTTGGTCGGGGTTACTCTGTAGGAATGAATATTCAGAACTAGAAATTTCTTTCATTAATATACATGATTGGGACTCCAAAAATTGACAGTGACCAATCAGGTTCTTCACTGGTCATTCTATATCTCTATAAAAACTCCACCCACTTTATTCATTTAAGGTTAAACCATTTTACAAGCACTAATCGATAAAATTGTCAGAGGAGTCGGTCATTTAGAAATGTGAGGCTATACTAATGCTTAGTACGTCCCTATGGTGACGTACGGGCAAGAACCTTAATGGCAAAGAGCTCTGCCCTATCTTAAAAAAAAAAATAAAGTGATACCGCTTACCGCCATACGCGCGACCTTTCCCGCGGCGTAGGGCGTGTCAAACTGTTACTGATTAAAAATCCACCATTGTTCCTTCAGTTGCCTGTGCGCCAGGGCTACGATTTTTCTCGGTGGTAGGCCATAACATCGGCTGCCGGCAGAAGTTACCACCCACCAGACAACGTCTTGCCGCCAAGCGATTCTTTGTGTTCCGGAGTGCATGATGTCTGGTGAAGCCGTACGAAAAACGGGTCTGAGCAGTTGTGTTGCGACGAGTACGATGGACACACACACGTGTACGTGGTACGATGCACCAAATGTTGTTGTGTTGGGAATTTGGTCGTGGAGGATCTCCAGATCAATCTCCCTCTAGCGCAGCAACGTTGGTCTTGTTGTATCACCTCACTCAACTGCCGTCTTCCTTCCTTTTCACTCAGTTTTTTTGAGAGATAGACTGTTAATAAACTAGCGCGCTTTATCATCAACGATTGCATCACTGCTTGCCATCAGGCGGGATTGCGGTCAAGCACTAGTTTATAATTATAAAAAACAGTTCTTGCCTCGTCTCGTCTTGAGCCTTGTCCTTGAAGTGGAACTGTTAAAAGATTGACAAAATAATTTTTGAACTCTCATAATCTCACATTAATTGGTGATATAGCTGCTGTGATTGATCAATCTAGCAACAGGAAATAAATACCTTTGAAATACTCGTTAGTTGAAGAATGGCAGTAATCCTAGAAGTAACCGAGCCTACCAAAAAGTCGGTCATCATGGCTTCCATTATTCTACAACTGGCTAAAAACATGTGTTGTATCTCCTTATTTGGTTCTGCGATAACCAGCATATTTTATGGGAATTATAATAAAACAGCCGGGAATGGACTCTGTGACCTTGCGCGACCTAATCTGTGTGAATTAATCAGAGAACGTTTGGCTGGGTTGCCAGATCTACTTCCAATATTTCTGGAGGATTGGCTGTTAATATGATATAGTAGTATTAATAGGAGTTAGAAATGAAATAGTAGAAATAATAAAACATTTTGTTGTGTCTTTACACAGGTTTTCGTCGTATCAGAAAAATATGTTTTTTCCAGCCCAAATAAGTCCTAGATATGTGTATCATTTATTGCTGACATAAAAATGAACATTAGGTTATGTACTACCAAACTTTATCCCACCTAACATAAATTAGGTATGCTGTGCAGACCTAATTCCATACAATGGAGTCTAGACGCGGTGATATTATGGTGAACAGTTGTGTGCGCAGACACATGTGTACTTTACTCACCTCATTCTCACCTGAAGAAGCCAATACTTACCTTTAACCGATCATGATCTCACTATGTTACCAATTTTACGGTAAGATGTATACATTATAGACCTGGAATTGCCTATACAGTCACTATGCTAATGAATGAAACCTTCAGAATGAAACATCAAGTCATCATCATCCCAGCGTTAATCCCAGTCGCATCCGAAGCCTTTTCAGCTTTGGAGTCTGGGGTCCGCTTTACCAGTCAAACTGCTGATATGGCTAAACTTCGACATTTTTCCGTGAAGCGATTGCCGTCTGACCTCCACAACCCGAAGGCGACATCGAAGCATTGCAGTTAGACCAATTGTTGGACTTTTGAGGGCTCCAACAACCCGTAACGATTGCCACTAGATGTTCGTATGGCAACCGGGACCAACGGCTTAACGTGCTTTCCGAGGCACGACCAGACCAGCGCAAATATTCATATTCATGCATACAAATATTTGCACTGTGCGGGGATCGAACCCGCGCCACCTTGCGCAGCGGCCGCGTCCGCTGCCGCTACGCCACGGAGGCTGTGAGAACGATAAAAACTGATTATTTACAAATGACTTCTTATAGGTCCCACATTTTGATCAAGTTATATATTCCTGTCGATTTATTCAGAATGAAACATCTAGTATTTGTTCTTATAAGTATTTCGGTATCGACTGGAGAATTACCTAATCTTGAACGTAAGATGTATGATATAAAAAGAAAGTTTTGGTCCATAATGTATGCTGCTATAATGCTAGATAATTGATGAGCTGGCTCTAATACTTGTACATCTTAAGTTATGCACATCAAGCTTCTACAATCTGTCAAATTACTTTATTAGATTTTCCACTTTAAAGCGTTAAGGCTGAAGGTTGGTCGGAAATATTTGACAGTTTCGGGTAAGTTCAACTGCTGTCGTTTGCATAAGTAATATGTAAGATATGTTAAAGTCTGAAAAACTAAGTTTTAATTAAATTAGCTATCAGTATATTAACGAAAAGAAAGTAAGGGATTTCTTTTCGCATCTGTAATTTTTATATATGAACTTATATGTAAACCCTAGTGGTAATCTTCCAATTGATTTTCATTCGGCAATCCCGTTGAACCTTTATTTATAAACGTTACTTAAAGTTAGAACAAGATTGAACAACACAAAATTTATACACTGAAGTTCAATCATTATTTAACTTTCAAGATGACATTTGTCGACCTTAGAAGCATTATGTTATATACATATGTATATAAATCGTCGGACCTATACATACGACCGACCTTTTAAAAAGAGGATTATATATACCTATCATATAAGTCGTAACCTTTATCAGAATATGTTACAAATAATAATTACATCAGATCTGACAAAAACCTCCTTTCAATAAAGATCTATGTACATTATACAGTTTCCTATGTGAATTTGTGTCAAATACCAACACTCAGAGCAAGCGCCATCGCATCTGGCAACCCAGTATTTAACATACCACAGTAATAAGTGAGTCATTACAGGCCGCACGGCGATCGTTGCCTTGTGTTGCCAATATCTAGTCATTACGTCACTATTTATTAGGCTATTACCAGTATAATAGTAAATTGATACTGACTCGTTATTTTTCTCATGAAACTGTCGAACAAATGTTAACGATCAGAAGTGGTATTTATTAAAGAAACAAATCAGCACGTTCCAATGTTCCTGTATTATCCATATGAATTACATTTTTTTTTTTTACATATTATAAACCAGCGCTTGACCGCAATCCTGCCTGATGGTAAGCAGTGACGCAATCGTTGATGGTAAAGCGCACTAGTTTATTAAGAGCCTATTCACTCTAGCCTTGAAGACACTCAAATTGTAGTCCGACGGAAACACCGCCGCTGGCAAATTGTTCCAATCCCTCGATGTACGCGGTATAAAGGAGGAGGCGAAACGCTTCGTCCGGATCGTAGTGGTGTTAATAACGTAAGGGTGGAAACCAGCCGTACAACGGGTCGTCCGCTGGTGGAACGGAGATGGGGGAATTAAATCATGCAATTCCCTCGCACAATCCCCGAAATGCATCCTATAGAACACCGAAAGGCTGGCTACTCAACGCCTGTGCTCTAGGCTTTGGAGACCAACTCGAGTTAGATCAGGGTCACCAATCAGCCTCTTTGCACGTCTCTCCACTGAATCCAAAGTGGCCAGGTGACACTTGGCAGCACCAGCCCAAATGTGGCTGCAGTACTCCACACACGAACAACAACCAACCGAATTACAACCAGAATTTATTAATTAAGATAGGAGCACAATAATAATCACTGAGCACACAACAATATGACAAACAATAGCCAGCAGTTCTTAATTAATATAGAAAATATAGGTCTTACAGAGGTTATACGATGTTACCAGTCTGTGTCCGTTGTCAAAAAAGAGACGAGCGGGTAGGCAGCGCCTTTTATAGTGAGCTTGAGGTGGGGTTGGCGGTCTTCGCTAACACAAAATTCTTCTCATCGAAATATGGACAATTCTACGGACAGAGTCAGACTGTTTTCTAAGAAAGAATAAATAAAGCGAAGAACAAACGAAGGGAAGGAAGTAAGACGAAGTTAAACGTCATATATCTTCATCTTCTTCTTCAGCCTATAGAGGTCCACTGCTGGACAAAGGCCTCCCCAAAGCTTTCCACAATGATCGGTCTTGTGCTGCCCGCATCCATCGGCTTCCCGTGACATTCACCAGGTCATCGGTCCAGCTTGTTGGGGGCCTTCCTACGCTGCGTCTTCCGGTACGTGGCCGCCACTCCAAAACCTTACTGCCCCATCGGCCATCGGTTCTACGAGCAATGTGCTCCGCCCGCTGCCATATAGTTTTAGCGACTCCAAGAGCTATGTTTCTTCTGCGGATCTCCTCATTTCTGATTCTAACGCCCAGAGAAACTTCGAGCATAGCTCTTTCCATCGCCTTTTGCAATTTGCAAGTATTGATATTTCATGAAACAGTTATTCCATGGGCTTATAATAACTTAAAAGGTTGTATTGACAATTATAATACTGTAAATACATACTTGTTGTGGTTGCGAATAATGTGTTATTCAACGTACAACTTGGCATTGACCTTGAATTTCGCACCCTGACTTGTACCTTTCCCCCGTTAACCCCAAAGTTTGCCTACGGTGTTACAAACTAATCTATTCCAATTGAGATTATGATTATGATATTTATTCCAAGTTTTGTCACATAAAAAAGTTACAATAGTGGAAGGCCTTAAGAATTCCCCACTAGTCAATCAAAGATGGCAAAGGGATTACCTCTATTATTTGCCCAAAAGGGTTTACCACTCCCTGCTTTTTATTGAAAGAAATTCCTTAAGCACAGATAAGTCACGACCTTCGCTTTCTATTTTTAGCCCTGTTTATCTTTATATCATTCTACCGTACAGGTGTTGAAGTTGTGATTCTTTCATGAGTGCCTAAGACTTTTAGGGGAGCAGTAGAAAGACCCCGAAGAAATGATATATATATATCCTAGCTTACGACTATGTTACAAGTATTATAGACTATGTTAACATAACTGCGGCTATAGTTGTTTCAGATTTTGCTCTAGAATAGAAAATATTCTGAAAAGGAGAAAATAAACTTGAGAACTTATTACGGTTCCGCTATTTCCTTCATTTCCTCCCCACATATCATTATGACTGTCATAACCTGTGATATATTCAGTCTATAATGATTTGACTGTTGGGACACCACCCTCGGTGAGAGAGAGTATGCCCTGATCTACCACGCTGGCCCAGTGCGGGTTGGTAGATGTCACATGTCTTAGCTATTTTTTTTTTGGCGCTAGGACATGCCGGTTTCCTCGCGATTTTTTCCTTCACCGTTTTGAGAGCATTGGTGATGAAATAATGTACACAAAGCTAAGCGCCTGATGGGGTTTGAACCTACGACCTGTAACTTTGTAAAGCGCCCGATAGGCCACCGCTGTTCTCCATTCATCATTAGGAATGCGTCGCGGCAACGGTTTTAATCATTCTGATATAAATGCAACAGACATTATTAGCGTTGCACGGCGTGGCGCCTGTACATCACATGCGTTAGTGGCACTCACATTTAGTATGTTAATACGCCATTGTTCGGTTGTGGAGTTAACGCGGTGGCAATTAATGTTGGACGGCTCCTTCGTCGGCTCCCACGCAACTCACCATTCCTCGCGTGTAATGTGTATGGTTGGTAGACAAGTTGTTGGTCCTAGAGCAATGAATAAATCTGACATATGTAATAAATTTAAGTGACGTTCAAACGTCAAAAATATATGCTTAAACAGTCGTTAATTTCTAGTTAACTTTTAGCAGCGGTTTATATAATTATAAACTAGTGCTTGACCGCAATCCCGCCTGATGGTAAGCAGTGATGCAATTGTTGATAGTAAAGAACGTGATAGTTTAATAAGAGCGTGTTCCCTATAACAGATTGAATAGGAAGGAAGACGGCAGTTGAGCGAGGTGATGCAGTGTTAAACCCAACAACACGACCTGGAGACCCTCCACGACCAAACTTCCGACAAAACAACATTTGGCGCATCGTACCCGGCACACATCGCAACACAACTGCTCAGACCCGTCCTCCGTTTATGAATAAACCCCCATTATCTCTTCACTAACCTTGCTTGACGGGTAGACAATGCCCAAGGCATTATGTCCGCCTTTGTACCGTTTGTACCGTCGTTTGTATGGAAAGTTTAAATACATAAATAACAGTTGATGAAGAGCTGGCGAAACAACCTAGTAGCGTAAGGGCTAGACCAAGTTGGCTGATGCTGGGATGAATTTCTGATCTTTGTTCAGCAGTGAGACATTATAGAATAAATTAAAAGAAAAGGTTAGTTTTCAAAAATTTTTTGTTGTGTTCAAAAACTATTTTATAGTTTTATTGCCAGGAGGAATTTCGGGGACTTATTTTGTTTCTATTAAATACACAAAACGATATATCCAAGTGTTTACGTTTCCAATTTTAGCTGACCTCGTACATTGAGAACTCAGCGTATATGTATTGCTGATGCATAGATGTCCGTATCAATATGGTATAAAAATATTCTTACTACTAATACTTATAATTTAAAAAATGCTGTGTGTTTTATTTAGCCTTGCATATTACATGGAACATAATTATATCTGGTGTGAAATGTGGGTGTGTAGTTTTATCCCCGCCTACCTCATTGGGTAAAACTATACAGATACTACCTTAAAACTGTCTAATAACAAAAAAAAATATATAACAAAAAATAACTAAATATTTTTCTGCGAACGCTACCGACAACGATAGGTAAATGGTTGTCCAATGTCCGCAGTAATCACTGTTCATTATGCTTTCTCAACGCATACGAGCTTTTAGGGTTCCGTACTAAACTTGGAGCCCTTATAGTTTCGCCAAGTCAGTCTGTCTGTCTGTCTGTCTGTCCGTCCGCGGATAATTTCGGTGTATACCATTCGTACTAGAAAGCTGAAATTTGGTACCAATATGTAAATCAATCACGTCGGCAAAGTAAAAAATGTTTGTGTAAAATATTGGTGTAAATTGTTTTTTATAAGGGTTTACTGAAATCATTATATTAGTATTTTCGGAAATAATCGCTCCAAAAGTAAAAGAAAATGCGTTGAAAGTTAAAGAGGGGGCTCTCTAACTTTTGAACTAGGTATAAGTTTAAAAAATATGAAACAGATCTCAAAAGTAGAACTTTGTAAAGACTTTCTAAGAAAATTATTTTGAATTTGATAGGTTGATTCAGTTGATTAGTATGTATTATGAAAATTTTTCAAAATGATTTCTTAACTAAGTTTGTTTTCAAGCATATTTTATTTTAGTTTATTTTCTTTCAAATAAAAAAATTTAATTATTAAAATCGGTTCCCGCAATCCATAATTACCACCAAAAATCCACCATACATAAACCCGTCTAGTTTGTATAAATTAGTAACCGTATTTTTCGAGAGATGGCGCTGTACTTTGAGCTACTTCGCGCCGTTAGAATATTTGGAATTTATAACTCATAACACAGTATCAACTCAACGTAACAAATAACCAATTTTAAGTTTCCCCCCGACCTTCACTACGGAATCCTATACAGAGCGTGGCCCGAAACGCTCTTGACCGGTTTTCTAAATTCGTCCGTGAACCAATTTTGTTTTGTATGTGAATTGTGTATAAAAATGTTGATATTTAAATATTAAAAACGGTGCAGAATTAATATAGCTGTAATTGTATAAAGTTTGGCCATATAATCCTATGTCACACATGCCTTTTTACTTATATTTTTAGTTTTATTATAATAAAATCGTTCAAAAAAATATTGGAACAAAATCCAAAAGAATTATGCTCAACTAGCATAGGCCCCGACGAGATTCGAACTCGTGATCTCCTGTTTACTAGACAGGCGCTTTAACCAACTAAGCCACGGCGCCGCTTGACACGAGTGGCGAAATTATACACTACGTTCCACATACATGCTCACTGCCAATCTTATGACACCAATTCGAATTTGGAATACATATTCCCTCCTTTTCATATTGCTTGTTGAAAAGAGATGGAGATATCATTTATATTTTATTATGTTTTAGGTCGCACTATTGTTAAGGTCGTTTAATTAGTGCAAATTTAATGTTTGATTAGTAATTAATTGAAGATAATGTCGGTTTGTCAGATAATTTTAATCTAAAACCTTGATTATTGTACTAGTACACTGTACAGTATTGTTTTAATAGGGCTGACAAAACCTTATTAATATAAAAACTAATACTTTTTGGTTAAGTAAACGAGTTTTTAATTATTTGAGAACATAAATGACATTACATCTGATATTATCTCATAGATCATATAATATTTGATAATAATAGTAATATGACGATGTATCAACTAACTCAATAAAATAAGTAGGTACATATCAATAGAGTTGTCGCGAATATCTGCATTGTTACTTCAAGGACCTAATTATACCGAAGGGAAGAGCTTTAAACTACCGTAAAATAACACCGTGGCTTGTTTTCATTGACGGGCGGTAGCGATAAGCGGTAGCGATTCGGTCACAGTACTACGGTCAAATAAAATCTCATCCTACGCAATCTTAGATCAGCTATTCTAAGAAAAAATTAAACTATCCTATACAATATGTAAAGAAAACCCTGTCCGACCCATAAGGATAATAAAGGTTAGGTAAACACTTGACCAAATATGAAATAAAATTTTACATAATCATCATAGTAACAATACTAATGAATTTTGAAATAATCCTTTTTTCCCGGGAATTAATTCCAATTTCCCAGAAATTAGGTAATTTTAAAAAAAGTGACAACACCGGTATTATTATAAGCGAATAGCGACGCGACCACGTCACAGGTGCCGCGTGCCCTGCCCCCCGTCGCCCGCGGAAGGGGTTGCATACCGCACATGTATTAAGTTACCTCTTTTTGCGAAATAATATTTATTTTTTATGGGGATTTTTTTTTTAAGTTTAGCCTGTCTTTGTGGGCATTGGTAGAATCAGTTATCGATACCTTACAGTACCTTCACGGATCGGACAGGGTTTTCTTTACATATTGTATATTAATCCTGATTTTAATCATCTGTCTCCCTAATTTCATCCAAATCCGTTTAGTAGGTCATGCGTGAAAGAGCAACCAACATAATACATTGAAAGCGGTCTCCAAAGTCTGGAGCGCAGGCCAAGAGTAGCCAGCCTATCGGTGTTATATAGGATGCACTTTGGAGAGAGTGCGAGGGAATTGCATGACTTAATTCCCCATCTTCGTTGCATCCACGGACGATCCGTACCCGGACGAAGCATTTCACCTTGTCTTTTATATCGCGTACATCGAGGGACTGGAACAAGTGTGAAATAAAAAGACATGTTGCCTCGACCACAAATAATTTGTGTTAAGAGCGAGACACACGTTAATTTATCTTTTTATGAGGGTAGTCAATAGAGGGTTAGATGGGTTTTAGTCAGTAAACGTCTGACACACCCTTCCGCTCCACCTAGAGCGGGAGATGTCGTTTGTTGATTTACCATCCCAAACAAAAAAAAAAGATAGCCAATAGACACAAATCTTCTCTTACACTCCTTACTACCTCCGTATTGTAAACGTTTGCTATTCACATAAATTTATCATTCCAACACGATTACATTGTCATTCCATTTTCATTGTGCGTAATCTGCTAATTTCATAATGAACAGTCAGTGGTCTCGTAATGGAATGGTGATAAAACTACATTGCCGTGTTGTATTCTTCTTCAGCTTATGCTAGATAGCTGGAAAAAGGCCTCCCCCAAGGCTTTCATTACATTGGTTTGCTATAATCCCCACGCTAGTCCGTCGGGTGGGGATCACAATAATTTGATATTCCACAGGAGAAGCGCTGCTGCCCGCTTCCCTGGTGAGAGTTCCCTTAGTCGCCTCTTACGACATCCATGGGAGGTTGTGGGAAGGTACTAATCTAAGCCCGGTACCAAACGGGGCTCTAAAAAAAATTACTAATTCAATTAATTTTGAATGCCTACAATTATATGTTTTACAAATTCAAAGATGAAACACATAGCACACATTATAGTCTAATTTTAGTCAGCAGGCTATCAAATGACGTCACGCCTCTTAAATATAAGAAGTCTGTCTCATTCATTAATTCTCACATCCGCTTGCGATTAGTATATAAAACGATGTTAAGTTTTAAAAAAAAAATGGGTTTTGGGATACTTCTTAGGTAAGGATAGTTGTTTTTGGGAAGTAATTGATAGTGGCACAAAGTTCACAGTTAATACTTAAAACGTATGATATGACATAGTGGTTTTAGTAGATTCAGTTATAGAAACTTTAACATATTAAGTTGCTGACACCACTACGATCCGGACAAAGCGTTTCGGCCCATCTTTTATATCGCGTACATCGAGGGTCTGGAACAATTTGTCAGCGGCGGTGTTTTCGTCTGACTACAATTGTGTCTTCAAGGCTCAGAGTGAATAGCTCTTAATACACTAGCGTGTCATTAACTATTGCATAACTGCTTACCATCAAGCGGGATTGCGGTCAATCACTAACTTATAGTATAAAAAAATTACATCCTACGTCAATTTACCGTCTTGTAGCCATATACAACTACACTGCTATACAATACAACTGTACAACACAACTATACAATACAACTGTCAATGAAAGGAACAAAAATTGAGATTTATTTAAATATACATACAATTTTAAGTTGGCAAGCAATCAGTCTGCTTACAAATTACTTCCCAATTTTTTTTTCCGGTTGGAAAATCCTCATGGATGTCCGCCGCCCTGGGGCGGGCGACGGGGTCTGTCAGACTCTTACTGACTAAAAACCACCCGGTTGTTCCGTCTCACACCTACACCGGGGGCTGCGAGAACTAATACTGCTTCCGCAACCCCCGATTGGTGCTGGCCCACCACCGTGGGCCTCCTCGGGTCAGGGGGAGGGGGGAGTGATGTGTAGGACTCCCCCCGTGACGTCAAAGAGTAGCGCGCGTGGAACACTTCACGCCGCCACCTCGGGTGCTGATGTTTGGGAACAAATTACTTCCCATACCTAACTCTCGTCTTACTAAATGTAATATTTTTTTTATATAAAAAGAGCTTGTTTATTATATTTTCTTAGTACATAATTGATTACAATTTGGAATCATTATTTTACAAGAATTTTCTATATTAAAATATAAAAAATTTAACAGGATTGTTAGAAAAGCCCACAAATATATTAGTAAACACAGACACTCAATAATAACAAAATAAAAAATAACGGTTGGTTACCGACGTGATATCCATGAAAGACGGCGCAACAGTGTGCCACAAACACACAGTCTGGCTAGGCAACTCGCTACCATGCCTTTGAGTAGGTATATACTGTTGCAGCTGCCCCAGATCTTGCGCACCAGGGAAGAGCTATTTTATGCATTGTTACGTAAAAGCCATATACATGCGCATCTGCAAACATCCCTGATGAACTACAGAAACGGCGCATTGTTATACGTATTGACCCCTCAGAGCGCTGTATGATCTTTGCTTACATACATATCGAGCCCACAGGCAGCATGAGTAAAGCGCAGAATAGGCCAGCAAGTGCGTGATGTTAGCTAGAAGTGAGCATCGTGAGTCGTGATGGCCTAGTGGTTAAAACACCAGCCTCTCACGTATGAATGTGCGGGTTCCATTCCAGGTCAGGCAAGTACCAATGTAACTTTTCTAAAGTTATATGTATGTACTTTCTAAGTATATTTTGGACACCAATGACTCATTACAAGGTGAAGAAAAACATCTTGAGGAAACCTGGACTTTAGGTGTGAAATTGCCAACCCGAATTGAGCAAGCGTTGGTGATTACGCTCAATCCTTCTCTGTATGAGAGGAGACCTGTGCTCAGCAGTGGGACGATAAAAAAAGTTGAATAAGAGTATCGTACTGTCAGTCACTGTTTGAAGATCCACAGTCGATGGCTTTCGAGTGTACGGAACCTGAGAGAAGAAACTTGGAACCCGACATCCTTCAGTCAGAAATTAGAGCTGCCATTAAACATCTTAAGAATGGTAAGGCAACAGGTGCTGATTCAATCCCGATTGAGATAATCAGAGCTATGGGAGAATACGGCGTCACTATCTTTCATACCATCTGTAATAAGATATGGATGTCGGGGCAGTGGCCGATGGAATGGGCCCACACGGTTTTTATTCCTCTTTATAAAAAAGGATCGACCAAGAAGTGTAACAACTATCGCCTTATTGCTCTCATAAGCCATGCTAGCAAAATATTGTTACACGTCTTAAACGAACGACTGAAGGCCTACCTTTCGCGGGAGATAGCGCAAGAGCAAGTTGGGTTTGTAAAGGGAAGGGGAACCCGAGAACAAATTCTTGTAGTGCGCCAAGTCATCGAGAAAGCTCGGGAATTCAACAAGCCAACCTACATATGCTTTGTTGATTTTTCTAAAGCGTTTGACTCCGTGAAATGGCCAACTTTATGGAAGACGCTTCTTGAAATGGGCACACCAAAACATCTCATGCATGTTCTCAGGGGACTCTACGAGGGGGGAACTGCATCTGTGCGAACGGATGAGCTTCTCTTGGGTGGGTTTCATCCCAGTGCGGGTGTCCGACAGGGATGTATCATATCACCACTCCTGTTCAATATCTACACTGAACTTGCGATGCGAATTACTCTGGAGGACTGGACTGACGGTGTTGCGATCGGCGGTTACAAAATTGCAAACCTGCGCTACGCCGATGACACGACTCTGTTTGCGACCAGCGCGGTCTACATGGAAGAGCTGCTCCTCAAGATGGAGCGCGTAAGTCTTACGTTTGGATTAAAAATTAATCGGAGTAAGACGAAAATCATGATCGTCGACCGTGCTGGTAATAGTTCGCCCGAGGTGACGCGGATCGCGAATTGTGACGTAGTCGATTCGTATGTCTACCTGGGCGCTCTGGTTTCAAGTGGTGGCGGTAGTGTGGATGAGATCAGGTGGCGCATGGCCATGACAAGAGGGGCAATGGACAAGCTCAAGGAAATATGGAGGAATCGCGACATAACTAAAGCCTCTAAGATCAGGCTCGTCCGAGCACTAATATTCCCCATATTTCTCTACGCAGCTGAAACGTGGACGTTACGGGAATTGGAAAAGAAAAAGATAGACGCTCTAGAAATGTGGTGTTGGAGAAGAATGCTTGGGGTATCATGGACCGAGTTTAGAACAAATGTTTCTATACTCCAAGAACTCGGCATCAAACAGCGTCTTTCAGAAATAGTACAGTCCCGTATACTCAGATTTTTCGGTCACATATCAAGGCGTAATAGTGACTCTATAGAACGTTTGGTCGTCCAGGGCAGAGTGGAAGGGAACAGACCTCGTGGAAGGTCACCGATGAGGTGGACCGACAGTCATAGTGACCACGACCATTCTGTCAAGAGCGAAACGAAGAAGAAGAAGAAGAGTATCGTGCTGGTGTTCGTATCTTAAAACTTAAAAAAACCCTCATCTGTGTTAATAAAATTTCATTCAAGAATTGCTTTACTCTCAACCCTATTTGAACAGTAGGCGCAGGGCCTTTCTATCCTGAAGCTAATTCATTGTTTTTACACACAATGTCCGTACTTGACCCCGTGGCATATAGACTATACACTTTTGTTCGTTTCTGCTTCAACTAAAGTTGAAATAGTAACTTATCGTACTTATTGATCTTCCTTTTTCTTCCATCGATTCTGCACAGTTATTATCAATTTTAATGATTTTGAAGCATATTTCTCATCCATTGCTTGTTTTAATAATGTGTCTACTCAACAACGTAAATATTTATTTGTTTATACTTCCGCACAAAGAAAATGTACCTACAGAGGCGGACTTAACGCCTAAGCATTATCTACCAGTCAACCACGGGTGTTGAAGAGATTAGATGGGAATTAAAGCATTGAATATTGTTGAATTGCCAAAATGAAACTCATTGCTGCTTATAGTATACTAGCGGCCGCCAGCGACTTCGTTCGCGGAAATTTAATTATACTCCGCTCCTATTGGTCGCAGCGTGATGTTATATAGCCTAAAGCCTTCCTGGATTAATGGGCTATCCAACGCAAAAAGAATTTTTCAAATCGGACAAGTAGCAAACAAACAAACATACAAACAAACTCTTCAGCTTTATATATTAGTATAGATATAGTTTACTCTGCAGAATGCATGATCAGCCTTTAATTCTCCCACTGCAGGGTCCACAAGCTTCCTGTCTGGGACAGGGAGTGTGCCGTAATCTACTGTGTGAATTGCTAGATGTCACATATCTTAGAATTTCTGCTCACCTAATCTGAATCGTGTCTGCTTAACCAATGATACTGTAAATTATTCCAATTTCTGATAATTTTCGTCAGTATTACATAATATGTATCTTCTGCGGCGCAGTGGCGGTGTTTCCGTCGGATTACAATTTGAGTGTCTTCAAGGTTAGAGTGAATTGGCTCTTAATAAACTAGTGCGCTTTACCATCAACGATTGCGTCACTGCTTACCATCAGTCGGGATTGCGGTCAAGTGCTAGTTTATAATTTATAAAAAAAAAAAAATCTTCTTCGCTTGTCCATCATAAAAATAATACAAAAAACCAATATCTTTTCTATTGTTACCGATGTCAAATTAATATTACCATTTCTTCTACTCCAGCTGAGAATGGGAACACCAACATCCGACTGTCAGTCTTCCATGGAAGCAATCTCTCTAATTTTATGCCGTTCAACTTGGTGCGATTTTCGGAAAATCTCTTTGGATTTTAATATATATAAAAAATATCTCGAACCTAACATATATACAAAATACACATATTATATGCTATGTTACTAGCAGTCCTTTACAAGTATTGGGAAAAAAAAAATGCTATTGGTTTCTTGGAATCTGTCTGTCTGTCCTTGCCTGTAAATCCTGTAATGCTGTTTAAACCTTACTAAGACGTTCCTGGAAAAGGTTTAACTTACATATAGGTTATATAAAAAGCCTTATTAATTATTCCAGAATATCTCTATATTGTATGTTGTATTTTGTATTACTTATGTTTAATTGTGTGGTGGAAAAAATAAACGTTTATTATTATTATTATTATTATTATATATAAACTCTATATTATTTTCCACGATACCTTACCACCCTTGCCAGGGCCGGGGGTGGTTCAAAAGAAATACCGTAGCGCACAGGCAAATGAAGGATCACTTGTGGGTTTTAGTCAGTAAAAGTCTGAAATGCCCTTCCGCTCCATCCAGAGCAGCAAAGGTCATTTGATGATTTTCGATTTAAAAAAGTCAACTTCGTGTCGTTCACGACAAGGAATCGAAATGTCAACGGTACGAAGAATATGTATTTAGACATTTCAAACCACGCCCTTGTTTTACAGTTTAGAGAATACGTTAATAGTAGATGTCATGATTGATGAAAGAATTAACTTAGGTTTGAAGTAAGAAGTTGTGAAGTGTTTATAGTGAACTAAGTTCCCGATGTGTCATATATTACCATATTCTTCTACCCCATCTTAACATGGCAACACCCACACCCAACTGTCAGTCATCCACGGATGTAGATCTGTAATAAACTATAGAAACAGATCCCTATCTCGGACCTAATTAATATAAATAATACAGAAGATACAGACAGTATTCGTTTCAGGTCACTCGAGTGTAAAATTATACGATTTACATAATAATTTTTAATGAATAAACAAGTTAAGCTTTATCTAATTAACGGTTATCTCGTTGAGAGGAAGTCGTTAGTTATCTGCGCCTCGTGTTCCCGAGGTTCGTAGATTTTGGTCAGTTTCTTTCATGCCTTAAATTTGAGTATTGTAATGAAGTTGATAGACCTCTACTACCTCTCCAACTCCATCTACTACCTTTCGAAGAGCGCAGGTCTGTGTCCCTTTAGTGCGAATATAATATCGTGTCTCATCTTGTTTATATGTGATGGATTGTGGAAGGAAATATTTGAAGTATGTCGGAGGTTTAGAGTTCATACCGAAATACGAAATACTATCAACCTGTTAATTTTCTTGGCAAGAATGAATGGAAGCCAAATTTTATTAATGCATTAAAGTCGTGGTGGCCTGGTGGTCAAAACACCAGCCTCTCAAGTATGAGTCCAGTTCCAGGTCAGACAAGTACCAATGTAACTTTTCTAAGTTATATGTACTTTCTAACCTATATCTTGGACACCAATGACTGATTACAAGGTGAAGGAAAACATCTTGAAGAAACCTGGACTTTAAGTCTGAAATCGCCAACCCGCATTGAGCAAGCGTAGTGATTACGCTCAGTTCTTCTCTATATGAGATGAGACCTGTGCCCAGCAGTGGGACGTTAAACAGGTTGATGATAATTTAAGCGGTTGATAGACCAAATACAGGTATCGTGATGATACCTATTTGACTCCAAGTTCTTAATACCCAAAACTCTATAAACCTAATCTTGAAAGTTGAGAAAATAGTGATTCTCCGTATATAGAGATACCTCTTTTCAGTAATAATGGTCTCCTTATAGTTACAACAGGCGCGTGGTCGATGTGCCACTACACGCCGTCGCCGCGTTGGCCCGAGCCTTTTTTTTTCTAAGGCGGAAAGATCCTCATGGACTATCCTCCGCTCGCTGCCTTTCCGGGGTCCTCTCAATTTTACGGTACGCGTCGGTCCGGGCCTGGTCCACTAAGACCGATGCCTGCCAGGGCCGCGGATTATCCGAAAGAGATACCATGACTTCTGGCGCACAGGCAAGTGAAGGAAAATGGGTGGATTTTGGTCAGTTAAGTGGAGTTTGGTAAGTCTGACACGCCTTGGCGCTCCGCCCAGAGCGGGAAAAGTCATATAATGGTTTGCCATCCGAAAAAGAATATTAAATTAATCATGCGAAAACACTGACAGACGCCTTTCTAAATATAGCCACAATATTTTCCCCCAATATCTCCACTTTACTTAAAACCTAAGAGATAAGAAAGCTTCAGAACTTTTCGTTCCAGTGGCTGCTCCCGAGTTGAGAGCACTGTATAAACACGATAGAATATATATGATATAATAATCACCCCCTTTATTTCCGTGCTTTATGCCCTGAAGCATCGTTATTACGAGCGGTAAGTACGACTCTCGATGCCCGACAATAATGTGAGCAGACAACTGTGGTGCAAGTCTTAAGAGGAGCGGAAGAAAGAGTCAATTTTCAGGAAGGAATCTAAACCTTACTACGTTTTTTATAATACTTCCTTCTCGCCCGTAGACTCGGTTTTTCAATCTTTTGGCGTAGAATTGAAATAAAGCACAAGATCTTGCTTCGTTGCAGTCGTGTTTACAGCGGCTTTAGCCCACGCTAATGAAGGGCCTATCCTGAACAGACTCTTTTTTATAGTATAGTCACACTATCATGCCATCATCAAAAAATTTTGTTCAGGCTCAGTTTACTGCCAGTCTATCATTTGGCAAAACAAGCAGAAGACCAATTTCCATCACTTACAACATTTAAGATCATGTTGCAATGTCATTTCAGCGACAATCAATATTGGAATCTTATCAAAAATGTAGGAAAATTAAAAAGTATTTTAGCTAAACTAAGAATGAAAATATACATATGTATAATCCCCCTTATTCATAAATGCTGCTTAAAGTTAACTGGTGATTAGCGTTACTTTAACCATACATTTTAACTTTAATCATCGTTTATGAATAAACCTTTCAAACACTGTGGTGTTTATTCATAAAGGAAGATTTAAGTTAAGTGACGTTAAAAGATCAAAAATGTTGGTTAAAGAATCGCAAATCACTAGTTAACTCTTGATTAGAGTTTAAATTCGTATTAACTTGACTCAACTTTATAATTTCCTTGTGTTTTATTTACTTCTTTTCTTCCTATAAATCACGAGCTCACCCTTCAAGCTCATGCCTTGTTCTCCACATCCCATATGACGTATGTTACACGACTTACATGCAATAATGTGAACGCGTCTAAACCGAGGCGACTTTTAAAAGTTCCGCGTTATGTTGCCGACAAGCTCTGACGTACAGGTGTGTGCTGTGCACGAGTTTATGTGAAATGGGACAGACCTGTTTACTTTTTGGGCCTTTAATAATGTGACAAAGAATCTAGTCTTTTCTGTTTGGTTGAGAAATCATCAAATGTTTTCTCCCATTCTTGGTGGAGCGGGGAAGGCCGTCTCAGACCGTTATTGAACCCGTGTTCCTACATTGACCTGTGTCAGGGACCACGGTATCTATTTCGAACAACCCACGGACCTAGCTGTAAAAATGGTCCTTGTGTACAGTGATGAAGCAAGTGAATTAGATTTGTTTGTATTCTTGATTTCTTTTAAATGAAACATATTTTTATGTACATACGTAGTTGTTTCAGAAATGGCCAAATTACTCTTATTCCCATTTTATAACATAAGGAACATGTTTGACAACATTGCATTTATTTGCAACAATGCATTTATGTATACAATATGTAAAGAAAACCCTGTCCAATCCGTGAAGGTACTGTTAGGTATCTATAACTAATTCTACTAATGCCTACAAAGCCGGAATAAACTTTAATAAAATTAAAAAAAAAACTTATTTCGCAAAAGGAGGTAAATTAATACATATGAGGTAGACAATACGTTCGCGGGCGAAAGGGGGCAGGGCACGCAGCACGCAAATTCACTACTGGATAATACCGTCAAAAATGGTGTTGTCACTTATTAAAAAATAACCAAATTTTGGGGAAGTTGGAAATAATTCGCATAAATAAAGATTATTTCAAAAATCAAAAAGATGATTATGTAAAATTTCAAATTTTATTTGGTCATGTGTTTACCTAACCTTTATTATCCTTGAGGGTCGGACGGGGTTTCCTTTACATATTTTATATATATTTTCTATATCTTTTATTTACGTAAACATATCACATGTGTGTATAATCATGTTTTAAACAAATAAATTGTCCTTATCATATGTTTACTATTCAGATTAAATACCTTACCTACACAACCCACCTTAATATGGCAAAGTAGTACTCGTAGCTACTTGACAGCATAACCTATTACCCAATTAGTAAACCAAACTAAGAATCCCTTGCACACATGCTGATAAAGTAAACGCTGTTTAAAAGCTTCCCTATAAAAGTGGATACAAATGACCCTGTCCTCGCTAACAGTTACACAAGTACATCATGGCCACCCTACCATAAGTCCGCGTCGTCGAATCCTATCCATCGCCGAGGAAGTCACAAGTCACACAAGGACCAGAAAACAAAGAGCCACAGATTATATTCGACAACACAAAAACATTAGGACCAAAAGGGTGGGAGAGCTCAAGTGACACTGGTCGTTAAACTCCTTAATAAATGTTTTGAATATTAGATATTGTTTAATAAAATGCATGCTCAGTGAACGTTAGTTTTTATTGTTTATAATTGACGTGAGAATGTCCCAATTAAGAATAAATTATTTATGGTATCCCGGTGTATCGTTACGCTGTGTATCTTCATGGTGTGATCTTCGAGATAGGTAAATATGATACGTAATGTTTATATAACTGGAGTATCAGTCGTAAAGCCTGCATTTTCCCCTTCTTCGTTTTCTAATTTCAGTTTTAAACTTGATCTTTTCAAGCGTCATTGAAATATGTATTTTATAGCATAACTAGCGACCAGCCCCGGCTTGGGTGCAATGCTATACACAATAGAAAAACTGTGAACGTTGTATAAAAAACATAGCGGACCGCCGCTCCCGGTCGCCCCCAACTTTTAAATCACTAAAATATTAATTTAAATCGGATAAGGATTAATGCTGAATTGGTTAAAATCGCTTCGATAATTAGCAAGTATTTATCGTTAAAAGTAAATGTCAAAAAATGTTATTGCGGGATATTCATAAGAGGTAGACAGACACCATCGCGGACTTTTCTGTAGACCTTTTCAATGTGTACAATATTTTGATAAATCTCGTAGAGTTAAGCCTGTGTTTCATTGCAAACGCGGAAAAAATGTAATTATTTACGACATCTCATTAGAAACCTCAGAAATAATAGTATTTCTCCACTATTTAATGAATGTTATTATACATATAAACCTTCCTCTTGAATCACTCTATCTATTAAAAAAAACCCTATCAAAATCCGGTACGTAGTTTTAAAGATTGAATCATACAAAAGGACATAGAGGAAGTAAAAGTGACTTTGTTTTATAATATGTAGTGATGATGTTATAAAATATCATGTCTGTTATACGAGGCAATACGGCACTAAATTTATATTTTCATGTCCTATTTCTTTTAAAAACAAAAAAAAAAAAGCTTTCGATTAATTCATGAACTGATCAGAATTTCAAGGAAATCCCCATATAAAGCTAGCTTAAAAAAACCGGTAATTCCTTTGACCTTTACTTTCATTTTTCAACCTATGCTGCACCTAGGTTACTAGGTAATCTTTTTTCGTCGACTTTAATTCGACATACGGGCAGGATTAGTGACCATCCAATTATATTTAAAAAAAAAAAACAATTTCAAAACCTACGCCTCTCACAAACACAGGACTTTCTCTCCTTCAATTCACCTACTTCTTGCACTTTATTCGTATTCATTTCATTGATGCAATATGAAGGTCCGTGATCCCGGCAAATGATCACTGCTATAAGTAATTCTTTAAGTATAGGTTGCTCCAAGATAACATTTTAGAGAATTTGAAAATAAACAATATAAAAGATTTAGTGTAAATAACATATTACGATCATAAAATTATAACGCGAAAAAGCGCCACGCTGTATATCATCATCGTCATCAACCTTTTTCATAGTCCTACTGCTGGGCACAGGTCTCCTCTCATACAAAGAAGGATCAATCCTTCTTTGTAATCACCACGCTTGCTCAATGCGGGTTGGCGATTTCAGACTTAAAGTCCAGGTTTTCTCAAGATGGTTTTCCTTCACCTTGTAATCAGTCATTGGTGTCCAAGATATACTTAGAGAGTACATATATAACTTTAAATTTCTTTTTTAATATATTTTTACTCTCTCTTTGCTAAATTCTTATTGGTTGCTGTAAAGTTATTTCTGCACTTTTTGTAACCCTTATTTGTGTCAAAATTTATGTTTTTGCATGCTGTGTCTACCGCATCATATTGTGCACTATGTTTGTATGTTGCTTGTATTGTATTGTTATTATTGTGTAACAATTGCAGATAGGCCAATAAAAAAAAAAATATAACTTAGAAAAGTAAATTGATACTTGCCTGACCTGGAATCGAATCCGCTATACTTAAGAAGCTGGTGTCTTAACCACTAGGCCACCACCACTATACACGCTGGAATTTTAATGGTTGTTTTCCCGCGGCAGAACGATTTGCTTTAAGGAGTACTTTCGATGAATAGAGTAAAAAACCAAAAATGTTTGTATTATAAAATAATTAAAAAAGTAAATAAAAAAATCATCAACTCGAAAAAGTGAGAAAAGTTAATTACGCTAGATACAACTTGTAGGTACTACCCGTACCACTCGGAATTTACATGAAACCGCCTCAAAGGAAAGCAATGTATTTAATGTTCAAACCATAATAAGCTCCCGTGCGTTTTTTTTATCACTATGTTAAATCTGTCATTTCAAGTTTCTAATATTTAATTTCATGATGAAACGATTGTATTATTAAGACAGAACCGTTTCGCTGCGGGAAAACAACCATTAAAATTCCACGCTGTATATACGATATGATTATACAATTGTAACTCTACGAAATATTGTTTGATAATCTGCGGATTCAAGGACCAGTTGACAACTCAAATTCAAAACCGGTTACATGTGGTGTCAATGTGTAGTTTAATTTGACAGGTTATGAAGCTTTCACATTATAATAATTAGCAAAAGATGTGAGCGGAACATGTTGTTACCATTATAGGTTATGTGGTTGCCACCCCACTGAACCCCACTTGATTGTTCTCATTTTTATAGCGTTCCAAAGTTATTTAAGGGCTTGGTCATAATCGGCATTAATGGCGCCATCTTGTTTATAAATACAATATTTCAAGTAAGTATATGTATTATACCTACCTACATATAATTGACACCAGACACCAGTTGATATTGGAAAGTTTTTTAAATCCTATCTCTATGGGTCGGAAGTTATGAGAATTTACTAGCTTTCCGCCCGCGGCTTCGCCCGCGTGGAGTTCGGTTATATCGCTCTTTTTAGATTTCCCTCGAGAACATCAAATTTTTCCGGGATAAAAGTTAGCCTATGTCCTTTCTCAGTGTCTAAAGATTGTCTGTGCCAAATTTCATCAAAATCGATTGAGAGGTTTAAGCAGGAAAGCGTAACAGACAGACACAGTTACTTTCGCATTTATAATATTAGTATGGATTAATACATTGATGCCAGAACCGAACTTTTCAAAATGTAGGCAAACGAAGGAAGGAAGTAACGTGGAAAGTTATTGACCTTCGTAGTGCGGTGACACGTTTGTTATGATTTGAATTTAAGAAACTTTTTTAGAGTTTTACCTTCCGATATCGTTTGATATCATCAAGCCGTGCCCTTGTTTATACCCTTTCTGTTATACGCTGTATAACAACAGCGCCCCCCTGCAGACTGTCAATCTATCATTTGAGCGTTAAAAATCCTAATAGTGAAATGTAGGGCTACGACATACATAGTTTGTAGTATTAAACCTTTTTTTAGTAAATTAAAGATAATGGCGTGCAGTTTGTATTAAAGGTAAAAGCTGATATGAATTTAGTAGACAGAGAAAAGAATTTGGTGTCAGTATTGCTGAACTAAAGTCGCCGACATAGCCCAGCGGATAAGGCCGATGGGGCAGAAAGGCTCTTGAATGACGAACACGTACCGGCAAGCGCAGCGGTCGCCCACCGACTACAATCGGATGACTTTACCAAAATCACAGGGAAGCGCTGGATGCAGGAAGCGTCCAACCGTTCTGTTTGCAAATCCTTGAGGAAGGCCTATGTCCAGCAGTGGACTTCATATGGCTGAGATGATGGTGATGATGCCTAGTCATATCCCTACTATGATGGGGTCGGCTTCTAGTCTAACCGGATTTGGCTGAATACCAGTAATTTACATGGAGCGGCAGTCACAAATTGTTTAATTATTTAAATGATTACGGGTTTTATTTTAAAACAAAATGCGTTCATTCATTTTAAACATGACGCAAAAGGAGAACACAAGAAATGGGTGAAAATATGCGTGATGCGTCACATTTACACAAAACGGCCATCGGCCAGCATAATGCATAGACCCTATGTGGGAAATTTATACAATATTCATTCTAAACAATTTTTTATAGATCAGATCCATTAGTATAAAGATGTGGAATTTTTATAATACACACTGATGTCGATATTATTCAGTGTTTCGTGTCATTTGAATTCCTCACCGTGTTCCTCAAGACAACAATATTGCAAAGCTATTTTAAGCTACATAACCTATATTAAACTTACTTAATTTAAGCAAAAAAATAAGTTTATAACTGTTGTTCACATTAATAATTAATTGGTCCGCAACACTAATCTCAGCACTTGTACACTGACGTCATTATTAATAATCTACTCAATTAACGTTCCTAAATTTGATCGACAAAACTTATAAAAAAAAAAAAAACACATAAACCATAATTACTACATAAAAACAGTCAGTTATTCTAATAAGAAGAATTATGCCGTAAAGAATTGCCCGAAGTATTACCAAACTTTAAGTGGCAGTGGGTAAAGCACATTCCTCGCAGAACTGATGGCCGATGGAGTCAAAAGGTGGAGTGGCAACCGCGTACCGTAAGACGTAACTTTGTAAGGCCTCCAACAAGGTGAACTGATGATCTTGTTACATGCTGCAGGAACCAGTTGAATGCAAGAAGCACAGAGTTTTCTCGGTGGTACGCCATAACATCGGCTGCCGGAAGAAGTTACCACCCACCACTACCAGACAAAGTCTTACCGCCAAGCAGTTCGTCGTGTTCCGGCATTATGTCTGGTGAAGCCGTACAGAGCATGGGTCTGAGCAGTTGTGTTGCGATGTGTGCCGGGTACAATGCGCCAAATGTTGTTGTGTCGTTTGGTCATGGAGGTTCACCAGATCTATCTCCCTCTGGCGCAGCATCGTTCGTCTTGTTGTTGGGTTTAACATTTCATCACCTCGCTCAACTGCCGTCTTCCTTCCTATTCACGCAGTTTCTTTGAGCGAATAGGCTCTTAATAAATTAGCGCGCTTTACCATCAATGATCGCTTTACTACTTACCATCAGCCGGGATTGCGGTCAAGCACTAGATCGTAATTATAAAGAAAGCACAGGACTGGTAGAAGTATTGGTGCTTGGGAGAGGCCTATGTTCAGCAGTGGACGTCTTTCGGCTAAAGTGATGATGAATTTAATATGTTTGTACATAGGAATAATTGGCACTTCGTACGAACAAATATCTAGATGTGTACGTGTAGGCAATGTACCGGATTTTCCTCAATGATTGACTCCTGACATTATCATTTGCACAATGTAGATTGCGTTCTAATATCTCGTAGGCTGAATGACATTTTAGAAACGATGGTTCACAGTTAGGTTGTAAATTATTTCAATATAGTATTATCAACGAATGCCCCTGGTTGCAGTTATTGGTTTCTGAAGGTATTAGAATGTTGTTATTATAGTGTCCCATTCTATTTTAAATTGAATTGCCTCTACCATTATTATTCGCTATTTCAAGAATCTAATAACTAGCTGCGCCCCGTGGTTACATCAGCATAAGTTTGGACCCCGTGGGAATATTCGCATAAAATTACAATCCTATATGTTAATCCTGGTTATTAACTACCTGTGTGCCAAATTTCATCCAAATCAGTTCAGTGCAACAAATATTATCCTGAAATCGAGATATTGAAGTAATCACCAAACTTAGTAAGCTTGAAGTAATTCTGAGGACCTAAAAGGTAAACTAAGTAATGATCAGACTCATGTCAACTAACGTGGAGTTGGTTGGAGTACCGTTGGGGTAAATGAGACCTCGAGTGGAGACCGTGTCTCGGCAAACGTAGCGTAGTACGCCCTTGGGCAAGATGGAGCGACGACATCAAAAAGGTGGCTGGTAATGGCTGGCTTAGAACTGCTCAGGATCGAGCTTGTTGGCGTGCCATGAAGGAGGCCTATATCCAGCAGTGGACGAGTAGGGGCTGATGATGATGATGATGAACGTGCAGTTCAAGTGAACTTAGGGAGATCATCCGTAGACAGCCCACCAAATTCAAAAGACATATTTCATACAAAATTTGCCCCAAAACCCAAAGTCGAACAAATTTATAAACATTAATATGATGTAAAACTACCGATAGCCGTAAATAAACAAGAGAAGAATATAAATAAGTGTTATCTTCCATGATAACAAACCTCTGCGATTGTTCCTATAACTGTTTATTTGCATATTTATTAGTTCAAATCAGGTTTGTTAAATTTTCCAACTTTAAAAATAGTTTTTGAATTATATTATGGATTTGTCGTAGAGAATCGGCGCGTGCGAGACTGAGTCGCTCACGAAGGGTTCCGTACCATACAGATATAAACCTCTACAAGTATATGTATATTGTATACAAGTATATGTAGGTATGTTATATTCTGTTTTTAGTACTGTTGTTATAGCGGCAACAGAAATATTTCAATATTTCTGTCTAGCTATAACAGTTCATGAAATAAACAGTCTTGAGACAGACAGAGGGACAGTGGAGTCTTATGGGATCCCATGGGATCTGGAGGCCAAAACCCTCGCCCACATGTGGGAGTGGCGAGAGGAGGCAAAACGCCGGGGCATAACTCCGCTGCCGCGAGAAATCGCAGTACGGCGGGCAGAGCTCTGGCGGGATCTCATAGCGACATGGAGAGTGCGATTATCGCAACCCAGTGCTGGGCACGCCACAATAGCGGCGGTAAGTCCCCTCTTAGAGGAGTGGCTAGAGAGGCGCCACAGCGCTCTCACCTTCCGCCTGACGCAGGTTCTCACCGGACACGGCTGTTTCGGGAGGTTCCTGTTCCGTATAAGGCGGGAGGAAAGTCTATACCTTAGTAAAAAGTTTTCGCTTTTTACATCTAGGTCTACTATTAGATGGATTGATCAAATTAAATACATGGTTGAAAGTCGGAATGTAACTAATCACAGAGAAAGATCGTAAGGGAGTTATGACTATACCTGTGATTGCAAGGGCTCAATGTAACGTGATTTATGGCGCGGTTGTAGCTTTCGATAGTGAATCGAAGAAGTAAACAGATAAAAAATTTGATAATCTAAAGTATAACTGTTGCAGTTTTTAAAAGAACACTTTCTTATCACTAAGTTATTTATGTATTTATTTTGAGTATGCTATAAATTTTGTGGTTCTTATTTTAGAATTAAGTAGGTATGTATATTAAAGCGTATATAGGTAATTTTTGAGCACGATATTCTCATAGTATTCGTATAGGTATTCTGTTTTTCTTTATATATTCCTGTTTCAGTTTGTGTAAAATGTTCTCTTACCATTTAGATTTCCTTTTTTTTTTTTGTTTTCATTATTATTAAATTTTATTTTTTATTGTACTACCGTTTCGGTGTCACTTGTAATTGCTTGCTGCACCGGGTGATGTATGTATGTATGTCGACGCCGGCTGTCGCTGAGCACCAGCGCAGGGTTCTCAGCGACGTTATGTTTCTGTTTTGCAGCATAAAGCTCAGCGACAGCCGTTTTGCGTGGATGTGACGCATGTTCACTCAACTACATATTTCTTATTTTTTGTGTTTTTGTAAAATGTTGCGTTATGTTTTTCGCAAATAATGTTTTCTTTCTTTCTTTAGTATATTCATGTAATTTTTGTTTTTGGGAATCGTTTTGTTTTATGTATAATTTTTGTGTCCTTTACTTTTCTCACACGTTTTCTATATTTCTGTATCAATTGCAGGTTTGCTGAAAGAGATTGTTATTAAATATTAATCCCAAGCTTCCTTTTTTTGTTTTTTTTTCTTGTTTGTTTTTAAATGTGTGTAAATTCATAAATGTTTAAATAAATAAGTAGATATCTACCTACCTTCTAGTACATGTTCACAGAAGTGTTAGTAGGTACGAATCAATTAGCATTTTACGAGCGTGTCTCAAATTAATAGTTGTAGCGTGCGTCATTACGCAGGCGCGTAAATCAACGTGGCGATCTAAGTTGTGACCACGTCGCACATAGATTCATTCATTTTTTCGTTAATTGTTATACGAGGACCTTTATTGCATAACATACTATTATTTTCATTATGAAGCATATTGCATGTCCATTGCTCCATTATATTCGACAATGTGTATGTTTAACAGCGTAAATATCGCAATGAATGTCGTTGACATGTCAAGATGAAACCCATCGCTACTGCTAGTGTGTTCGGCAATACCCTGCTGGACTTGAGTTTTCTGTAATTCAACGAGTTGTAAGAAGGGTTGTTTACATTTATATCAGTGGACTACATACATTTAACATAGTTGGTGATAGGTAGTTAATGAATGTACGGTTTTGTTTTTGGTTTGGAAGGAGTGGGAGTGGGAGTGAGGCAGGCTGCCTCATTCGTGAGCCAGTCTGGGCAGTGCCGGACTCTTACCGGCTAAAACCACACTCCTTACATGTGTCCTCTGACATGATCAGAGCTCTTTCTTTTACAAATTTCCTTAAATGCTATTACATTTTTGTCACTCTCTTACATGAATGTATGCATGAAACGGAATGTCAAAATGGAACTTGTACGTTTGAACCATTGATATACAGGCTTTTTTGTTCACCAATGGTTTGAGTAAGAAAATACGCTTTTAAAGTAATTCAATTGGGTTTAATTTATAATGAACAAATTAGACATGAAAATTAATTCTCTAATTTTGGTGAGGATCTACAAACTGAGTTTGTAGGTCGTAGGTTCGAACCTAAACAGGCACTTTACTTTTTGTAAATTATATTATTACCGATTCTCTCAAAAGGGTAAAGGAAAACCATGTAGTGTAGTGTAGTATGTGTAACACACTGGCTCTTGGGCCCATCCCTATCACCGAGATGAGTTCTGTGTCCCAGCAGTGTGAACATTATAGGATTATTATTAAAACCATTTCTCAAGCAATGATTTAGTCATCCACAACTTTGGTAGACTTGCAGGGTAATTGCGTAACAAACTATCAGTAGAAATGGGTATCATTTTGACAGTTCAACAATATTCATTGCGTTGTTTGGGTTGTTGAGCAAATATATTTTTGAACTTATGAAGCAATGAACTAACAAAATAAGTTCAATTAATTTCTAAAGACTTTCAGTAGCAATGGGTTTTATTTTAAGAGTCCAACAACATTCATTGCGTTATTTACGTTGTTGAGCAGACACATTTTTCGATCATGTGGAGTAATGGATTGACAATATACTTCGAAATGATTCCAACTGATAGATAGTCTAGTCACCGACATAGCTCTTCGAGTCGCTAAAATTAAGTGGCAGTGGGCGGGGCACATTACTCGTAGAACCGATGGCCGATGGGGCAGTAAGGTTATGGAGTGGCGGCCACGTAGCGGAAGACGCAGCGTCGGGAGGCTCCCAACAAGGTGTACCAATGACCTGGTAAAGGTCGCGGGTAGCCGATGGATGTGGGCAGCCCAAGACCGGTCATCGTATAAAGCTTTGAGGGAGGTCTTTGTCCAGCAGTGGACCATAGACTGAAGAAGAAGAAAATAGATAGTGGCGCCGTTTCCTTATTTCACAAACTAAACTAAATTCAATTTCAGTGCATCTTTATCTTTTTATTTTATTAAGAAAAGGACAGAACATAATATGTCAGTTTCCCTGTCAAATTAGTCCGCGCCTGACGTAAATTGGTGTATTTTTAGTCGCCATGTTTATAATCGTATACAACGTGTAACATAAAGGGTATATACATAACAAAGGCATGGCATCTTTACATGATATCAAACGATATTGGAAAGGTTTTTTAATCCTATCTCTTTATGGTAGGAAGTTATGAGCAAAAACACCGCCTGTGATAGACTGCTATCATACTAGTCGCACAGAGATATTGAAGACATTTATCGGATTTTAGCAAGTAACGTGACGGGTAACGAGTAGTTATTAACGTATGTAGTGTGCTGCCATGTTTGTTATGATTTGATTTTAAGAAACACACGAAACCGAAAATTTGGTACCAATTTTTTGAGTATTTTATTTTGAGTTGAAACCCTTCCGATATCGTTTGATCTAAAGATGCCATGCCCTTGGTATGTATATACCCTTTTTGTTACACGTTGTATAAACTGTCTATGGAGTATCTTAATTTGACAGGATTAAACTAAAATGTTATCTTCTATCCTTTTCTTAACGAAATGGAAAGAAAAAGATGCACTTAACTTAAAATTAGTTTAGTTTGTGAACAACAGAATCGACGCCATTGTGTTTACGCAATTAAGGTGCTGAATCGAACATTCATCATCATCAACCTTTTATCGTCCCACTGCTGGGCACAGGTCTCCTCTCATACAGAGAAGGATTGAGCGTAATGGGGTGGTGATGGATGGTGGTGGGGCTGATGGTGACTGAGCAAGCGTGGTGATTACCACCACGCTTGGTCAGTCATCATCAGCCCCTACTCGTCCACTGCTGGACGCCTCCTTCATGGCACGCCAACAAGCTCGATCCTGAGCGGTTCTCCGCCAGCCACTACCAGCCACCTTTTTGGTATCGTCGCTCCATCTCGCCCAAGGGCGTCCCACGCTACATTTGCCGAGACGCGGTCTCCACTCGAGGACTCGTTTACTCGCTTGCTCAATGCGGGTTGGCGATTTCAGACTTAAAGTCCAGGTTTCCTCAAGATGTTTTCCTTCACCTTTAGTCATTGGTGTCCAAGATATACTTAGAAAGTACATATAACTTTAGAAAAGTTACATTGGTGGTTACTTGCCTGACCTGGAATCGAACCCGCATACTCATACTTGAGAGGCTGCTGTTTTAACCACTAGGCCACCACTACTTGGATTACAATATACGTCAATCGAACATTAATGCGTTGTAATTTTAGCGCCAAATAAATTCCACGCTGATATTTTACATAATTATTCCTATCGCTTCCACCACGTGACTTTTGTGTATAAACAAACAGAACAACGTTATTAACTCACGAGGCCTACACCCAAAAGTAGCAATCGTACGATGGCTTTCACTATCTTATCACCTACTTCCTAATGATAAGAGATTACTGATAAGAGATAATGAATCACTCATATCAGCAACTCGTCTTGATATTAACATACTACGCCTTACATACAGATCCGATAGCGAATGTTAAGGCGCAGTTTCTTAAATTTGCGACGTTTGAAAAATCCAGCACAATTTATCTCTATAATATAAACATTTATGGAGATAAAAATGATATTGTTTGTAATGTAAATAATTGGTACTAGCTGACCCGTGCGAAAAATTCGCACTATATAAAAAAATAGTATTCCATGGTACCAGGGACGAATATGTGTCGATTGGTGGGTCGGACGTTCAGATTGGTTCGATAGAAAGAGAGAAAAAGGGAGAAAACGGTTTCAGACCCTTGGAGAAATAATATAATTATGTTGATTGTAAATATAGGCTGTTTGTCTTCGGATGTGTCAATTTCTAATTTTTTTTTTAACTGCACGTTTAGCGCAGTGGATAAGCTATTGACTGATGAGCTGCGTGTCGCGGGTTCGATTCCCGCATGAAAGTAATATTTTATGACCTACAAGTAGTTGTTCCGGGTCTGACTGTTTGTGAGTTTATATGTTTGTAACCGCACCCACGATACAGGAGAAATTCCTAGAGTGGGGCTATGTTTTATATAATCATTATCAATCATTTATGACGATAAAAATGATTTTGTTTGTAATGTAAATAGGTAATTGGTATTAAAAATATCTAGGCTGTTTGTCTTAGGATATGTCTATTTTTTTGTGTATACAACTTTGTTTTTTTTTTCACTTCAGATAAAATATTTATAATTTGTAGAACAATAGATGAACAAAAATTTTTGTACGTCCGATAACTTAGCCTTTTATTTGTAAAATGATGTGACATTTCTCACACCTGACTTCACAGATTTTCTTCGATTTTTATTATTATTACTATGTTTTTTTTGTTTTTGTCTCATGTACATTTGTATCTTGTGTATCGTATGTCTTTTAGTTTGTGCTTAATAATGTATTTTCATTTTTTTTTTGCTGTCACACTCACCCATGCCCAAAGACAATGAAATAATACCTCATAAGGCAGAAGGGTTCACGGTCTCGTGCCATGGGACTTGCCTCAAGCGACAAGCGCACGCGTCTCTGTCGGGCGTGTCAGTCGCTTCTCAAGTCACATCTTTATGTTTGCGTTTCTTGTTTCATACAATTTCTTGCAATTCGTTTTTTTTTTCTAAGTAAGAAGCGAAATAAGGCGTTTACAACGCCCCTAACCTACAAGCGTAGTTTTGATTATTAACGCTTTTCAGGAACAGAGGCATGAAAGTGGCTGGAACAGGCTGGATGTGGAAGACCGTCGTATCAAACTTTGGAGGCTGTTAGTTGATTGGTTTATTGGCGGTTTTTCGCAAAACTGTTGCCCGTCTTAATGCCAGTCATTAGGAGGGAGGTATTGACTCCACTATTATATTTATTAGTCAGTCTTTTTCTCTCTCCTATATGATTGGCATGTAAGCATCTTTATCATCACCCTGCTGTACCGGAGTCCCCCGCTCATCAACTGTCAACAAAAGTCCGGAGTCACATCTGAAATTACGTAAGCTGTTATTTGAATTTTGAATTTAATTTCAAACATGTCACTCCAACCATTCATAAAATTAGTATGTGCTACAATTTAATATTTTACAAAGATTACGCCATCGTAAATATTTTAATCTTTAAAAGTCCTTGATCTCTACATAGATCTCACAGCCTAATTCAGTGGCGAAGGGTGAAATTTTGACAAAGGGAAGCCGGTCCAAAAAAATAAACACTTAAACACTTACCTACTGCAGGATATCTTGAATAATATTGCCGGTAGAATAATATAAGCCATAATAACAAACAAAATCCACAGTATTTAACCAAATCTGCGATTAAATTACCTTACAGAATCAGTCACAGTTTAAATAACACAAATATTAAAATATAACAAACGAAATTATCACGCACCAGTGGTATAGCAACATGTCACATACTAACAATAATTTATTTTCAACCTTACGAAATGGAACACGAAAATATGCCAAAATAAAAAGAATATGACTTGCGAAGGATTTCATTATAACGCTAATTCTTTTTAATTTTGTCGTGTTTTCTTTCTCCCGTGCCGTGCTTCAATAACAATAATTTCTTTGTCTCTTTCTAATAGAGGAGAGGAGAGAACTGTAACCCGGTCGCGAATAGCCTATCTTTCTTTAAATTTTACGTACAGTTAGCGAGCATTAGAAAGAGATGGTGACACGCTCTGTCTCTTTTCGCCTCATAGTAAAACGTTGGCCGAGATAAGCTGTAATTCGTCGAGTTACCTTTACGACTATAAAATGAAATGTGATACTTAGGGTATTGCTAAGAATTACTATTGCTATTGTAAATCGCGCAGGCATTTAATTAATAATACTTTGTTAATGAAATAGAATGTAAATACTTTTGTATGAATATGGAACTGATTTTTGAAAGGTAACCCGGTGGGAATCGGCTTGTATGGACTCTTCGCCACTGCAGCCTATTGGTACTTGTGACGGAACTTGCGTGAAGCGGCATGCGCTCGCGTCTCCCCATCCGTCTGACGCTACGCAAGCCACGTCGCGTTTGTTCTAAAGATTAATTTATTCTCTCCACAGTTCCTATCGCGAGACATGTGTTGCTCAAATGGCTCGTGACCACGGGGTGAGGAAGCTAAATAAAGTGTTAAAAACGCCCGTAAGTTACGACCACAATTTTGCTCGCTAACCCTTTTCAGGCACAGAGACGACAAAGGCTCGGGCTTAGCCGAGATGAGGATGAGGGAAGCGAATTTCCAAATGCAATGGTAGGCTGAGATGATTGCTTCATTGAAGCTTTTCACTAAAACTGTCGCCCGAATTAGTGTCAGTCGTGTCGGGGGGCGGTATCGACTCGGCTATAATATGCATTAGTCAGTCTTTTCCCATCCCCTAATGATTGGCATTTAAAAGTCGTCATTATCATCTTGCTGTTCCGGAGTCGCCCGTTCATCAGCACTCTCAAATGTCTGCAGTGACGTTAGAGGTAACGTAAGGGTTATTCTTGAAAGATATGTATCGTTTTTTTTTTAAATGTTAGATACAATTTTTGGTGACTTTATTTCACATGGGCGACGACTCGTGGTATGCTCTAAAGTCTAACCTCTTTCATTTGCTTTCTCCGCAGTCGCTATCGCAAGGCATGTGTCGCTTAAGCGTGTAACTTGTGGCTATGAGACTAAGATCCGTATTATAGAACGTCACTCAAACTCAAGCTCTACTTAAGTCTCGTTTCGAGCCTTTTGATTGGTTGAAACTAGTTTTAAGTAATGCTTAAGCAGAGATCAATGCTTGAGTAACGTTCTGTAATACGGACCTAAGCAACTGAGGGCTTAAAAAACCTCGATCTACGGACGCAGTTTTGTTCACAGACTCTTTTCAGGGATATACTTAGGTGGCAAAGGTGACTGGGACAGAATGTATACGGAAGACGGAGAAACTCGTCCGGATTTATGTCAGGCGTATTGGGGGGACAAATTGATTGGACTTTAATATGTACTAGTCAGTCTTTTTCTCCCTCCTGTATACGATTGGCATGTAAACGTCGGCGTCATCCACATACTGCACCGGAGTGTCCCGCTCATCAACTCCTAGCCAAACTACGTCAGCTAAGTCCACAGTGGTGTCAGAGATCACGTAAGTTGTAAATTTAATAAGTTTCCTAACACTTTTTATTTTGAAATTAACTTCCTGAACTGGATCAGGACAAACATCATCTTCAAGTGTCTTTGAAATTGCAGGGAGTCTTGCGACTTGCGTCAAGCGAGGCACACGCGCGCTTTACTGAAATCAAAATCAACAGTCATTTATTTAAATTAGGCTTAGAATAAGTACTTTTCGAACGTCACTTGATGCCCGCCCTTCGCCACTTTCACTAGAAGTGCTAGTTTTCGCTGGGAAAAAGAATAGACGCAACAAACTCCCCAGCAGCACAGCTGTGTGTACTTACTCGTACAGTTCAAAATCTTGCTTCTATACAGTAATAAACGTGCGAAACAGTCAACATTACGGGAACATCTACTTATTATATTGATTTTTTTTTTGTGAGGGTAGTGGCACACGGTCAACATCGAGTCTGTTTTAAAAATTTCTTTAAAAATAGTTATAACGTGAATGTAAACAATGCTATGGTATAATTTAAAGTGTTGGCATGCTTAGAGGACTATACAGTGTTATCTTCAAAAAAACTCAGGTGCAAAGTGAGGAAATACGGATCGAACGAGTGATGTTGAACTTGGATAAAATCTACACCTTCCGTATTGATCTAAAACAGTGTATTTTAAGTTCGGAACCCTAATCCCCGTAGAATCAGTGCAGTGGTCTTAATTGTTTCGTTCGCTCGACGACCGCTTCGCCGCGTCATTGCGCTGGGTGTTTTGTACCTTATCGCAGCTTCGTACTACCTACCAGTATACATTATACAAGCTGTTGCGCGCTTCACTTGCGTATTTAACTCGTTCTATTGTACTTTGGCTTTGAAATCATGCCCCGTGTACGGCGCACACCGCCACCAGAGACACCGAAGGCTGTACTTACGATGTCCGACACGGATATTCCACAGCTGTTATCTAGTGGCCCGAGTGATAATGTTAACGCTGCGTCGCGGTCTAACAAGCGCCCTCGAGCTTGCTTTTCTCCAGGTACCGAACTTCAAGATTTTAAATCGGAAATTCATCAGATGTTAAGATCGTGGAAAGAGGAACAGCAAGCCTATCTTACCAAATTTTGCGATGATCATACTTTCTCCTTGAACAAGTTAGTGTCAGAATTGGCTGAAATTAGACGACAAAACTTGGAAATTCAAAAGTCGCATCTCGAATTTGAAAAAACTCTTAATTTTATAAGTATACAGTATGATGATATGTTAAAGCAAACTAACGCGTTACAAAAGGAGAAAGAATTGCTCAGAGAAACTGTAAGGAATCTGGATACAAAAATTCATGACCTGCAGCGCTTATCCCGCCCTTCTAGCATTGAGATCCGGAACATACCCGTCAGGGAAGGTGAGGCAGCGGCGGACCTTCACACAATTATTACTAAAGTGGGCTCGTCAGTTAACGTATCGCTCAATAACACTCATGTGCGTGACGTATACCGGCTCCCGGGAAAGCCGGGCAGCGTCAGGCCGATCGTGGCTGAGTTCTCGACTGTTTCGACTAAAAACGAGCTGCTGGCAGCAGTCCGCGACTATAATAAAAAGCACCCAAATGATGACCGTATAAATACCCAGACCATTGGCTTGGCCGGTGAGCCCCGGCCGATTTATATATCAGAGCATCTTTCTGCCGGCTCGAAAAAACTCTTTTTTGCTGCCAAGGAATTCGCGAAACTTAAAGGATATGTTTTTTGTTGGACTACAAACGGGAACATATTCCTGAGAAAAATCGCAGGAGCCAAGCCAATACTCGTTAAATCTGAACAAACTCTTCATGACCTACAACATTCAGGAACCCCATGACTGCGCCACTCAGCGATGTACCTGCTACTTTTGATGTTATTAATCCCAATTATTATAATATTAACTAAAATAATTTGTAATTTCTTTAAAGTGCTTAGAGTTGTAATTAATCCTTTTTATATAACTTTATTAGACAGCAGACACCCCTTAGGTGGTGAAGTAACCACGACATACTGCGTCACATCCAATTACTGGACTAATCATTCTATAACAAATAAAACACATTCACATCTAGCACGGCTTTACACACACACATTTACAAAAACATTTCACTTCAACAGGACACTTCGACGGCGCCTATTCATAATATTATATTGTTTCGCAATACCAATTGGCTATCTTTGCATAATAAATCGCTATCTCCTGATAAGAGCTCATATTGAAAATATGAACACTAATCATAGCAACTTTCTGCATCTCTTTTTTGACTTATTTTTAAGTTATACCAGGACCATTAAAGTATTTTATTTTTTAAATTCGATAATCTAATAGAAATAGCTAATGACCTTGACGAACTAGCTGTCGCAACCTCATCCCTTGGTAGTGTTGATTCCTTTTATCATGAAAACCCAATTCAAACTTCATTCAAAATTGTGTGCCAGAATATAAGAAGTATTAGCTGTAATTTTCCCAGTTTTGTGACATTATTGGAAAGATCGAAAACAAAGTGGGACTTAGTTGTATTGACAGAATGTTGGCTTCCCCGCACTCATTCCATTCCCCAGTTGCAGGACTATGAATACCTCTGTACACTTAATAATTTAACTCAAAATGAAGGTGTGGTTGTGTATTACAAGTCTTCATTGCGATTGAAATCTGAAGAACCTATACTTATGGACACCAACTGCCTCATGTTAGAAATTAACGATAACACAATTGTTCTTGCAATATACAGACCGGCTGGTTATAGAAACACATCTAGATTTATCGAGTCCCTGAATAAACTTTTATGTAATTATTCCGCTTATTCAAATATCATTCTTTTAGGAGATATTAATATCGACATCTCATCAAATAATAGTGACTCCAACTCGTCTTCATACTTAAACCTGTTAGCCTCCCATGGTATGTTACCAGCGCATACAATCCCCACACATAGTCTAACATGTCTTGACCATGTATTTCTTAAGTCAAGGTTACCTGCTTATTGTTACATAGCTGAAAGTTCTATTACCGACCACGATTGTATATTCTTTGCAATTAAACTAAATTCCCGAAACCATAAGCCCTTTGCAAAAGTAATAAAAAAAATAAACTATAGCACCTTGGACAATGATATGAACTCGATTGACCTTTCCCCAGTATATAGTGACAATGATGTCAACACTTCCACAAATTATTTTATTTCGGCACTAAATCAAGCAATTATAAATAATACTACAACGTTTAAGACCTCTAATAGGAAAATTATTAAGAAACCCTGGATTACCAAGGGTCTGTTGAGATGTATGAGGAACCGTGACAATATGCATCGAAAACTAAAAGAACTCAAAAATAAAGGCCAATTTAATAAAACGCTAGAGGTAACGTACAGAAGATATCGCAATTTCTGCAACGATCTTTTAAAAAAAATAAGAGCTGAATATGAGAGGGCTGAAATCAGCAAAGCTGCTGCTACTAGCAACAAAAAACTCTGGGAGGCCGTAAAGACAGTCACGAATACAAAAAAATGCGAGGACATCCCTACTGAACTAATAAAAAATAGTTCCCGTGACGACTTAAACAATATAAATTCATTTTTTGCAACCATGGGCAAAAATCTTGCTGAAAAAATATCACTTACAAGTAGTAACAATTGCTTTCCGGAGGTACACACTAAAAAGTCATTCACACAATCTTTTGTTTTACTTCCCACTGATATAGTTGAGGTTGAACAAATCATCTTAGGACTCAAAAATAACTGTGCCGTTGGTCGCGACAACATACCTGCAATCTTTCTAAAGCGTTATCGAGAGGTTCTACTTCCACCTTTAACTTATATTTGCAATCTTGCTTTTACAACTGGCGTTTTTCCCGACTCTTTAAAACTTGCCGAAATTCACCCTATACATAAAGGGGGAAGCAGGGACTGTGTCAATAACTTTAGACCAATTTCCATTTTGCCAACGGTATCCAAGATTCTGGAAAGGTTAATAAACAAACGTTTAACTAAGTACCTTGAGTCAAATAAACTGCTGTCACCTTCTCAGTTTGGTTTCAGATCTGGAAAATCAGCTAGTGATACCGTCCAAGAACTGGTGAACTTTGTTTCTACTAATCTCGATAGTAAGCAAAAGGTATTGGTGATCTTTCTGGACTTGGCTAAGGCTTTTGACACGGTCTCTGCCCCGTTGCTCCTCGAGAAGCTGGAGGGGCTTGGAGTGAGAGGCAAGCAACTTGACCTGCTTTCTAATTACCTCACAAATCGCAGGCAGAGAGTAAGGGTTGGTGATATGTGCAGTGATGATCTTGACATCACGTATGGGGTACCGCAGGGCAGCATCCTAGGTCCTACATTATTCTTGACGTATATCAACGACCTGTGTAACCTCAAGTTGCGTGGTGGCAGGATCATTACCTTTGCGGATGACACAGCTCTGCTTTTCCACGCGGACTCATGGGAGAAAGTCTTTCTAAATGCCCAACTTGGTTTTGACATGGTAGCCGAGTGGCTAAAAAATAATAAACTTACGCTTAATGTGTCCAAATCCATGTATATCCCCTTTATATTGAGAAATCACGAAATCCCATCGTACCAAAATCTTACCATAACATCACACATTTGCTCTCTCCAACAGGACAAACCCTGCTCATGTCCTACTCTCAAAAAAACGGCTGGTATCAAATATTTGGGAATTCTGATTGACAATCGTCTTGGCTTTCAGCCACATATAGATTTACTTACAACGAGAACACGAAAATTGATTTACATTTTCAAGAACCTTCGCCATGTGGCTGAAACTAGGATTATAGACACCGTATATTATGCACTAGTTCAGTCAATCTTATCATACTGCATAACGGCTTGGGGAGGAGCCCCAAAGACATCCATGCTGAAGTTGGAGAGAGCTCAGAGAGCCGTTCTTAAAGTTAGTCGTAGACTTCCCTTTCTCTTTCCAACCAAAGAACTTTACGAGCAGTGTAAAGTACTGACAGTTCGGCAATTATTCATTTTGAATACCATCTTACGTAAACATACCCAACTTTCATACAATCCTGTTGAAATCCTCACTAAGAGGCGCAAACACACAGTCTGTAAATCTAAGTCGTTTAAAACTAGCTTCAGTCGTAGATTCTTTTGTTTCCTGGGAGATTATCTTTACAACAAAGCCAATAAAGCCATTTCTATCTACTCCTTATCCTTTTTCAATTGTAAAACAAAAGTCAAAAATTGGCTTCAATCTTACGATTATGATGCCACTGAGAGACTCTTGGAAGTGATCTCATAATAAACAATTCGACACGTCCTACCCACCCACACACACACACACACTGACACACATTTCACACACACATACACACACAAAACATTTCACACACACACACACACTTCACAAATAGACTTCATAACCACAGTCACACTCACACATCCACACCCGCACTCAAACATCGACATGAACATACCCTAGTTTGCTGTCTAATCTTCTAATCTTTTAATCTTTTAAATTACATAATTGTTTATTTTGTGTTTTCATTTTTGCATTTTTTTGTCAATTTTCTTTCATCCCATAATCTTAGTCATCTGTTAGTATAAGTTTGTATTAGTTGTGACACGACCGTGTAGTCAGGAGGGCTGGAGACCTGTAACACAGGTTGTCCTAGTACAGGCTCCAGTTTCCACTACATCGTTATATCTTGTAAACTTAATATTGTGTTAAACTTATGTTTAATTGTGTGGTGGAGAAAAATAAACGTTTATTATTATTATTATTATTATTATATGTCAGCTATCTACGCTAATATAATAATAATTAGAATGTACTATTCAAAAAAAAAAAGTTTTCGTTTTCAAGCCACTTTATGCTTTTCAGGGACAATGGTGGCTGGGATAGAGTGGATGTGGAAAGTTGATATCAGTCATATAGGGGGAGGTATAGACTCGACTGTAATATGTATTAGCCAGTCTTTATTCTCTCTCCTATATGATCGACATGTTACCGTCGTGCTGCGCCGGAGTCATTCCCTCGTCAGCCTCCAGCATGTCCGCAAGTCCGTATAAAAGTCGGAGATTAAGTAAGTTATTATTTGGTTTTTGAATTTATTTTTCAACTATAGAAAGATTGGTTTCAGAAAGAAAATAATGCCTATCCTGGATGCGGACGGAGGACTGGATCTTGTATGAAACATGCGTAATTGCAACTATCGCCCGGATTAATGTCAGTGGTGTAGGGGGAGGTATAGACTCGACTTTATTAGATACTAGCCAGTCTTTATTCTCTCTCCTATATGATTGACATGTAGCCAACGTCATCATCTACATGCTGCGCTGGAGTTGCAAATGTTAATCGTGTTGGGGGAACGAATCGATCGACCTCATCAGCTCGCGACATAAGTCCGCAGTGAAGTCAGAGATTATGTATGATATTATTTGGTTTCAGTACACATAAATAAAGATTTGTTTTAGGAATAATATGGTTTAATGCCCATTGGAACAATGTTAGTTGTGTAGGGGAGAGGTATCGACTCGACTGTGATTGTACTAGCCAGTCTTTATTCTCTCTCCTATATGATTGACATATAATCGTCGGCATCATCCTCATGCTTCGCCGAAGTCGCCAATGTTAATCGTGTCGGGAAGAGCAATTGATTTGACTTTTATATGTAGTAGTCAGTCTTTTTCTCTCTCCTATATGATTGGCATGTAAGCCTCATCATGATCCACAAGCTGCGCCGGAGTCGCCCGCTCAGCATAAGTCCGCAGTGACGTCAGAGATAACGTAAGTTGGTACATGTTTTTTTTTTTAAATTTTATTTCCAAACCAGTACACATAGATCGTATTTATGGAAAAAACGAAAATTAAAAAAAGACTGTATACGCTAAAAATTTTCAATTATTTTTTAGGAGTGCTTGTCATTTTGAAGTCAGTTAGTTGAACTTTACTAGTTTAGATAGAGTAATCCATACTAATATTATAAATGCGTCTATCTGTCCGGCTTTCACGCCAAAAGTACTGAACCGATTGTAATGAAATTTGGTACACGATAGTCTACAAAGAAAGTTAGAAGAAAATTCCTGAGAAAGGAAATAGGCTATATATATAACATCCCGCTATGACCAATAGGAGCAGAGCAGTACCAAAAAATGTTGCGAAAATGGGACCGAACGCGGACGTACAGATTGCCCTCATTATTTTAACAGGCGCTTATAAACTGAAGTTCACGCGGACGGAGTCGTGGGCAAGAGCTTGTGTAAAATAAAGCTAGCCTTTTTTTCTATGGTGGGGTCGGTTCCAGTCTAATGGGATGCAGCTGAATAGCTGGTATTTAGCTGCATCCTGCTGTACTAGAAGCCGGCACACTTTAACAAAAACACTTACAGCCATGACGGGGAATCAGAAACCAGTTTTATGAAAGGGTACCATATTATAAGGGGTATCATGTTAACCAGTCACTGGGAAATACGGTACCCCTTCAGAAGACTGGTTGTCACGCTTTTGAGTTTCAAAAGTCCCGTTACGACTGGAAAGATCTACGAAGAACAGTTGGGAGCAACGGCTTAACTTACGGACGACAGCATGTCAAGCTACCCCAACATTCCCAATCAACCTTAAGCCTTAATGCTTTAGAGATGAAGTTGAAAATCTAATAAAGAAATCTGACAGATTATAGTAGCTTGATGTGCGTCGTCTGTACATTCTGAGGCACGGAAGAGTCTCGATATGCAGCAAAATAGCAGTAATTAAATTAAGGACAAATAGTTTACGATAGTTCATAAAAGTAGCAACGCAAACTAGATAATAAACGATACTGAAACTTTATCAGACTGTAGGGAGGCGTGACATGCTATTAAAAGTTAAAGCGGCATTTTACACGCCCTGCTCATTACGAGCAAGCGCCAATGTTTCGCGAATTAGTAAGGATGGGACAGTGATTTGGGGAAAATATCGATATTCTGTTTAAAAAGGTTTTCTTTTTGACAAGTGTCTTGGAATGCTTGGAAAATTGGTTATTAGGTAAAGATAATTCAATATGTGTGTTACCGGTGATGACATATGGATCAGAAACGTGGTCCCTCACTATGTGTCTCATAAGAAAGTTCAAGGTCGCAAAGAGAGCTATGGAGAGGGCTATGCTAGGTGTTTTTGTACGTGATCGAATTAGGAATGAGGATATCCGTAGAAGAACTAAAGTCGCCCACATAGCCCAGCGGATTAGCTCTCTGAAGTGGCAGTGGGCGGGGCATATAGCTCGTAGAGACGATGCCCGATGGGGCAGAAAGGCTCTTGAATGGCGACCACGTACCGGCAAGCGCAGCGTCGGACGCCCACCGACTAGTGGTCGGATGATCTGACCAAAATCGCAGGGAAGCGCTGGATGCAGGCCGCGTCCAACCGCTCTTTTTGGAAATTCTTGGGGGAGGCCTATGTCCAGCAGTGGACTTCATGTGGCTGAGATGATGATGATGATGAATTCAATATGTGTGCTGCTATTAAATAAAAAGGTATTAAATACAAATAGCGAATAACTTTAAAATTTTATTTACAAAGTGCTAGTATTTATTTCCAGATTCTTACATGTTTTTTTTTTTTTTGTTTTAGGTACTTATCGGTGTATGAAGATGGTGTTTTTAGAGTTATGGATTAATGGAATAATTTATTTTATCGCATGAGGGAAGTATTTTATGGTTACTGCCTAAAAAGTTTAAAACTGTATCGACCAGGAAGGAAATATTGCAAAACGACACAGTACATACCCACGTTTTAACGTTTAGATATCCAAAGTAAAATAATCACAGCAGTCATATAAACTTATCATGAAACCACAATATATAACGCGTAGCGCTCATTTCCCACGACTGATATAAAAACTGCGACACGATAAACTAGTAGTAAAATAAACACACAATCTGTTAAGTATAGCAATTGTTTAAGGACATTTCATTTTAAAGTAAATAAAGTATTCGTAGATAATTTATCTTTTCCAAGATTTGGTGTTACTTTTTTTTTAATCTGAGTTCAGAATTTTGTTCGCATGAAAAACTCTCTCTTCTTCTTCAGCCTATAGAGGCCCAATGCTGGACAAAGGCCTCCCCCAAGGCTTTCATTACATTTAGGATTGCCATAATGTCCACGCTTGGCAGGTGGGTTGGAGATGTAGAAGCGCTGCTGCCCACTTCCCTGGTGAGAGTTCCCCTAGTCGCCTCTTACGACACCCACGGGAGGATATGGGATGGTACTATTCTAAGCCCGGTACCACACGGGGCAGGGACCATTTACAGATACCCAATGTAAATAATAATAGACTTCAGATCATAATTCTATGAAAAAGAAACTAAAACTATTGACATAAATATAAAATTAATGCTTTCAAATTGTAAAATAAATAGTAATCGATTTCTACAACAGGTGTCAAGTAACAAGCGCAAGCGTCTCCGGTTATCGTAACTCGCTCCGCAATTCGTGACACAGTACAGTATTCAGTACGAGTATGTTCCAAAACAATCTTTCATTTGTTTTGTCCACAGTCGCTTTCGCGAAACGTCTTGCTTGAGCATGTAGTGGCAGGGCTACGGGGTCAAAAAGCGAATTCGGGCGTTTTAATCCTAAACATTGTTCAGGCAGGCAGGGACGAGGCGACATATGTGGCTGGTACACACTGAATGCGGCCGGAGGAGTGGAATTTGTGTGCAACTATCGCCTGGTTTAATGTCAGTCATGTAGGGGGAGGTATAGACTCGACTTTAATATACACTAGCCAGTCTTTATTCTCTCTCTTCTATGTGATTGGCATGTTACCGTCACCATCATCCACACGCTGCGTCGGAGTCGTCTGATTAGTTTGTTTCTAATACTGTTGGGAATTCAAAGATATCTATAGTGTCACTATTGATAAAATCACGTGTTTCTTTTAGAGTTCCTCTATAAAAACATATAAACTTTTTTTTTTTAATAAAAATGTTTATTTTATCTTATTATTTATATACACATAGTGAACTTAGGAATTCTAGTGAACCAGCAAAAGGAGAAGTTAAACAGAAATGTAGACAATAGTATGTGAGAACAAGAAGAAAAATTATTAATGTGTAAAGTCTAAACATATTAAATATAATATAATGGAAATAAATAAACATCTTAAATCAACATGGCTTGGAGGAGGCCTTTGTCCAGCAGTGGTCTTCTATAGGGTAAAGAAGAAGAAGAATCAACATATAATATATAAAAACTTAAATTGGAAAGCACATTCTGATACTTTATGTGAGAGAATTAGTAAGTCCGCGTACGCTCTACATTCACTATCCCCAATAATTAATATAGATGCACTTCTTACTGCCTATTATGGCATAGTAGAATCCCACTTACGCTACGGTATAATATTCTGGGGAAATTCAACCGAAAGGGAAACAGTTTTTAAAGCACAGAAGAGGTGTTTACGCGCGATGTTTATGCTTAAATCCACTGATAGTTGCATGCCATACTTTAAACAGCATAAAATATTAACATTACCTAGTTTGTACATAATGGAAGTAGCTGTGTTTGTGAAGTCCAACCCAGATCGTTTTAAACGTTTGGCCGATGTAGTACCACGTAACAGACGTGACAATAATGTACTATGTTCCCACCCCGCCAAAACGGCACTAATGCGGAAAAGTGTCTACTGCATGGCTCCGGCTATCTACAATAAATTACCTAGGCAATGGAAAGAATTACCGTTATCATTGTTTAAAAACAGGCTTCGAAGTTTTCTAACGCATAAAGCATACTATACCGTCAGCGAATTCCTTACTGAGAAAAATTTTGAAAAGATGTTATGAGATCGGAATATATAAAAATGTTTTTTTTATTGTTGTTACTATTTTATTTAATTGGTTTTTTTTTTACATATTATTTGACATTTTCATTACAGTTGACATTTATTTTTTATTATTATTATATCTGACATTTTCTAATCATGATGTATACTAATTATTATTATTATTTTTATTGTGATTGATTTTGTTCCCCTTAAACATTATATTAGACATTCCTCGTACATAATGCTTGATATGTATATATATTCTTCTTTTACACTTCTTCGACATTATATTTAAAATTGTATTCTATGACATTTTTATTGTTAAGGACTCTAAATTGTGTTTTCAATAATAATTGTTTATGTAACGTGCTTGTTAATAATTGGTTTCGGCATATTGTAATATTATTATGTAATTTTTATCAAGTTATGACATCAAATTATTTAATTTGTTCAACAGTCTAAATATAAATTTCCAGTATTGTTAGCTTCAAATTATAATTTTTGCATGCCTATTGGTAAAATATGGCTGAACTTATCAATTATCACTCTATCACCATGTACTGTACCCATATTTGCAAAATAAATGACTTACTTACTTACTTACTTACTTATAAATCAAACCACAATGAATCAATCACAAATGCTAGGCGGAAGTGAGTTTCACAATCTTACAACATATCATCATTCTCCTGCCCTTATCCCAATTTATTTGGGGTCGGCGCAACATGTCTTTTTCTTCCATGCATCCCTATCAGAAACCATCTCGGCAGTCACCCCCTTCTTAGCCATATCATCCTTCACACATTCCATCCATCGTTTCTTTGGTCTTCCCCTACTCTTATAGCCATCAACATTCATAATTAAGACTCTCCTCACGACATTCTCCTCAGTTCTCCGTAACACATGCCCGTACCATGACAACCGATTTCCACACAACTTTTCAGCTACCGGTGCCACTTTCAGACTTCCTCTTATGTACTCATTTCTTATTCTATCCATTCGTGTAACACCACACATCCCTCTTAGCATTCTCATCTCGGCTGCATGCAATTGCCTTTCATTCATCCCTTTCGTAGCCCAACATTCTGATCCATACAAGACAGCAGGTCGGATCATGGTTTTATATATTTTCCCCTTAAGTTTAAGGGGAATGCGGGAGTCGCAAATTGTTCCCGTGACCTGCCGCCATTTCATCCACCCAGTGTTAATTCTGTGCTTAACCGTCCGATCTATTTCGCCATCGCTTTGCACAATCTTACAACATATACAGAAAAGGAATAATAATAGATGCTCGTTTTATGAGGATGAGATTTAAAGATAGACCTTACGTGTGACCCCCATGGTGCGGCGCTTGTGCGACCGTACGATAAACGCTAACACAGATAGGAAGAATGAAACGGATCATCTAGGATATTGAAAAGGAGATATGAAAGCAGACGTGGACAGATACGCGAGCAGAAGGTAGTGATAAATATTTACAGACCAAGTAATCCTGAGGCATCATCATCATCATCAACAACCTTTTTATTGTCCCACTGCTGCGCACAGGTCTCCTCTCATACAGAGAGGGATTGAGCGTTGGCGATTTCAGACTTATACAAGTCCAGGTTTCCTCAAGATGTTTTCCTTCACCTTCAGTCACTGGTGTCCAAGATATACTTAGAAAGTACATATAACTTTAGAAAAGTTGCATTGGTACTTTGTAATTCTGAGTATTTAACTATTATGTAAATACTTTTAGGCTTACTAATTTCTTATCAATAAACATGTCTTTGCCATTTATTGGAATTCTTAGATAAGCTACCGTAACTAATTTAACATTCTTTGCTATGTAACATACTTAAAATAAAATCTGCCTCTTTCGTCGTAGCTACATAAATACGGACCTCCCGACCTTTACAACAAATTATACATATTGACGTATACACTTACATAAGTAGGTGACTATTTTGATAATGATGACTCAATCTAAGTGTTTCAATAGAAAACGTTGATATCTGTGATAAAAATGTTTCCGAAAATCTTTTACCTTAGATCTTCATTATCATCCGCGTAGTCTTTTCCTTTTGCCTGATCTTTTATTAACTGGGATACAGGGATTCTTCTGGAATCCCTGTATCTCAGTTAATACACATCAAATAGCCGTTAATTACACTAAGTCATAATCATCACTATAATCTCTCTAGCCTTTTACTAATGTCCTGTGTCCTAAAATCTTGTTGGGCTAACCGGAATCAGCTGAATACCAGTATATTAGAAGATGCGACTGCTTATCTGACCTCCACAACCCAGTTACTGGGTAATACTGCCCCTTGGTAAGACTGGTGGTTTGACCTTCGGACTTCTGACGACCTGTAACGACTGTCAAAGATCTACTAATGACAACCGGAACCAACGGCTTTACGTGCCCTCCAGATTATTTTTGTGCCTAATATAAGCCAAGTATTAGGCACGAAAAAAATCGCTGGAGGAAGACTTATTTTTTGCGTGAAAATTTGCTGTTTGCGGTAGGGCGCAACGTAACGCATCGCAAAACATCAACCTCATACGTACAAGCAACAGTATGGGGGTCGAGGGGGCAATTAAAGTTGTATTATGATATTAACAACTTGTTTTCGTCATAAAACTTTAGTATAAATTGAAAATTTGGCCCTCAATATCTCTGTAAACTGAAGGTTCTTACAAAAGAATTTTACAATGACGGGAAATATTTAAGTAAAGTCTTTTACACTCTTGTCATTTTCACTAAGTGTATTTCTGCAGAACCAATCCTTCACAATATTACATCATCTTCAATAGGTGTGGTAAAACTTAAGACGAAAATTAATTAGAAAAGATAAATTAATGAAAATTTACAACTAGCTCTATAATATAAATTATAGATAGGTACATTAACGAGTCGAGACATAGCTAAATGATCATCATTTCAATAAATTATGACCTCCGATCAGCTTCGCACGGTTTTTCCGACTTCACAAAATACCGTTTTTTTTTTTTTTTATTTTAATATTAATGTATTACACACAGAAACCTTCTATAATTTAAGTGTCTAAATGATGGCGAAAACCGCATCAAAATCCGTTGCTCTTTGGAAGAACAACGCCCGCAGATAGACAAGGACATCGACTTTAAAACTGCCAGCTGAGACAATAGAATATTTAAAGAATTTTTGTCCATATTCTGCTAAATTTATTCGGAAAACTAGAAGTCTAGAAAACCGCATTTTTATTGTAAAAAATGTATATATGTCAGCCAAAAAGCCGTGTGTGTGTGCGTAGTGAGTTTGGGAATCATCGCGCCAGTTCGTCGTTTATCGATAAATTTACGTCACTAGTTCCAGGCGCATGCGCAGAAACTCACATGTTCGTACACGTTTCTACTGATAATTTATTAGGCGTTCGTTGCGTTGCGTAATAATGAAATAATTCTTCTAATCGCAGTAATTGGACCCGAAATGATAAGCCATATGGAAACCACAATAATTCGTTTCAGTGATTTATGTTAGTGTGAATTCCTGTAATTTCATCTGAAGCTGAAGTTGTAGTTTCATGCACTTGCAAATTTTTACAGAATGTTAAGACTGTTCTAATCTCTTCTCTTTCTGGCAACTGTACTCCATTCGGAATAAGAGAAGACATTTAAATAAACTTTTTAACTTCTATTGCTTTAGTGATGGCAAACCGCGTCTGCAGTAAATAGTTTGTGTTCTTACATGCTTTTTATTAGCTTCACTTCTATGTTTGCTTGCTTGCTTGCTTGTTTGTTTGTTTGTCCGTATCTAACCCTTTGGACTACGAGTGAGTGGCTCATTACTGTAAGATGTCCCACCGTTTTCAATATGTTCGTTAGTTCGTTTTTTTTTAAAGAATATCGAACTAAACAGTTGAAAATAAATATAGTTTAAAAAACTAAAAAGACATGCTTTTAAAAAATTACAAACTAAAAAATTAGAAATAATTTTAAAAAAAGCGTGAGGCGCTTAATATACAAAAAATATGGCACAACGCGCCTCATGCTTCTTTTTTAATTTTTTTTTTTTTTTTTTAGTTTAATATTTTTTTCTCAGCCTAACATTGTTGGTATTGTATCCACTTTGTTGCAAAAAGTGCGAGCGTTTTGGGGGACTTTTTTGTGTAATATTGACGTTCAAAAAGTGTCGATTCTCATCCTAATTTGAATAAGATTTTGAAAAAAGTTCGTTAATGTCTAATCTTATTTAAAAAATCGATTCGAAATCCAGAGTAGTGTTTTAACCACTAGGCCAGTGGTTAAAATACTAGCCTCACAAATATGAGTGTGCGAGTTCAATTCCAGGTCACGCATATACCAATGTAACTTTACTAAGTTATATGTACATTCTAAGTATATCTTAGACACCAATGACTGATTAAAAATGTTGAAGGAAAAAATCTTGACGATACCTTAACTTTTAAGTCTGAAATCTCCAATCCGCTTTGAGAAAGCCTGGTGATTAATGAGAGCCTTTCCTATATGAGAGGAGACCTGGGCCCAGCAGTAGGACGAAAAAAAAGGTTGATGATGATGATTTAACACGTATAACGCCACGAAATAAAATGATAAGTTTCCATTCAGGCCATGTCGGACAATGATGGGCGACACCAATATGTTCCGTTCGGGCCGTGGGAGACAATGGTGTCCGACAGTTAGAGCTATGTTTAAACGTCTCTACTAAGCTGTCGGTCAATAATACAAGGCAAAATTGTACGCAGCATGACCCGCGCGGCCTCCTAGATTAGTGTAATCACATCAGCACTCATAAAACATACAAAAATAAAAAAGTTACGTCAGTTTTTCTAAAAATGTTATTTTGCCAACAATACATAAAAAATTGTGTAATGCAATTTTGATTTCTTTTTTCGATTTTAAGGAACAAAATGTGTTCGGTTTATAGATAAATTAAAATATAGTGATTTTTATTAAATCAAAATCAGTTTTATTGTTTTAAACTTAGGAAATAGGAACAATTATCACATTTAAACTTAAATAATTGAGATCATGGGAAAACGTAAATTTTCAATAATATTTACTAGGTTAAGTAATATAAATCAAACAGTTTTTAGGTTTAGAAATAATTAAAAGAATCAAAATAACAATCATATAAGAAAGAATCAAAATAACAATCAAAAATATTTAAAAAGAATGATGTACTTTATTAAAACAATCTAAACAAAGAAACGGTTTATTTGGACAGTCTTCACAGAATGTGTTTACTTTTTTTACTTTATTTTTCGCTTTGTTTCTACCTAGAATTTTGACTTTTTCCTTGTAACATTCAGATTCAGATAATGTCCTGCGAGGCACTGAGACTTGTGCGCGCACACTGCGCTAGAGTGGGGATGCTCGGGAGCGGGCGACACTTTGACCCGCGCGGCTTCAACGGAAGAAAACTCAAATAATCATACGCAGCAAGCCATGTCGGACAATGTTGGGCGAAATGAATTATCTTCACATTTATAAAGATTTCTGCAGTTATGTCAATGTTTTATAAGTTAGAAATTCATATTTAATAATACTAACAATAAAACAAAAAAAATATTTTTTGTCAATTTCAAATATTTTGTATGGCTTATAGGGTAAGTTAATTGTCGCCCAGCAATGTCCGACATGGCGTTGTACGTGTTAAAAAATAAGTATATGTTGACTGAAAAACATGAATAACTGTTTATACATGTTCACGATACAGGAATAATTTCTAGCGTGGAGCAACGTTGCGACAGGCTGTATGGTCTTTAGGACAGGTCAACTCAACGCTGCAATTCTACAAAAGGCGCTTCCAGAAATAGTCCTGCATTGTTACACTAATTGTTACACTCGAGCAGTTAGGTGCGTATTACAGATTGGTTGAAAGTAGTTTTAAGTAATGCTTAAGCGGAGATCAATGCTTGAGTTTCTTTCTGGAATACGGACCTTAGTCAGTGATCACCACACACCGACCGCTTTTGTAGTTGTAGCAGTTGTTCTCAATAATCAAACGAAGCGTGCGGGCTGCAAGCGTGACGGAGGTAACTGTGCGAGAGCAATCGACAGCTCGAGCAGTCAATATAAGCCTGGCGACTGCTTGACCGTACAATAAAATTTCACCGTGCCGTCAACCACCCAAAGCAGTTGGAACTGCTCGAGCTGTTCGTGTATGCACATACGTAGAAGGCAGTACTTTACTATGCAGTCGCGGCTGGAAGCAGTCGATCCTGACTACTTCAAGCAATCCGTGTATCGCCGGCCTTACACAAAATTCTATTAACTAAATTTGAACTTCGAGTATACCCTAATACATTAGAAATTAAAATACAAATCAATATTTTAAAACTAGATTCAACCGGGTTATATACCCGGTTGAATCTAGTTTTAAAATATTGATTTGTAAAAGATCAACGTACAGATATAGACATTTGATTTCATTTCAATAATTTGAATAATTTGCTAATGCGAATGATAATGTATTTTTCGTAGACAATGGATCACTAAGGTCAGTTCATTACGTCAAAGAAAAATTTTGCGCTGTTACTTAGAATATTATTTTTGTACCATACGTTACAATTTCTTTCTGCTGATTTTCAAGCCAAGAAGCTGGAGAATGTTGGCTTGAAAATCAGCAGAACCAAAACCGAATATATGTTCTGCGATTTCGGCGGTCTCTCCACTTCTGGAGCCATAGCGCTTGATGGCGCACTTCTCCCAATCTGCTCTTTCGGTATCTCGGTTCACTCGTGCAAAGCGATGGCGAAATAGATCGGACGGTTAAGCACAGAATTAACACTGGGTGGATGAAATGGCGGCAGGTCACGGGAACAATCTGCGACTCCCGCATTCCCCTTAAACTGAAGGGGAAAATATATAAAACCATGATCCGACCTGCTGTCTTGTATGGATCAGAATGTTGGGCTACGAAAGGGATGAATGAAAGGCAATTGCATGCAGCCGAGATGAGAATGCTAAGAGGGATGTGTGGTGTTACACGAATGGATAGAATAAGAAATGAGTACATAAGAGGAAGTCTGAAAGTGGCACCGGTAGCTGAAAAGTTGTGTGGAAATCGGTTGTCATGGTACGGGCATGTGTTACGGAGAAATGAGGAGAATGTCGTGAGGAGAGTTTTAATTATGAATGTTGATGGCTATAAGAGTAGGGGAAGACCAAAGAAACGATGGATGGAATGTGTGAAGGATGATATGGCTAAGAAGGGGGTGACTGCCGAGATGGCTTCTGATAGGGATGTATGGAAGAAAAAGACATGTTGCGCCGACCCCAAATAAATTGGGACAAGGGCAGGAGAATGATGACGTTACAATTTCAAGAAGTTTTGCTGAACTTTTCAGTCCTCGCGGCTCATTACTCTGAAATGGGTCGAGTCACCACCACAATGTTTCTGCAAAATAGATATACAATTATATATGTAGGTAGTATATATTTCCGAGTTGATTGCTCTGTTTATATGAAGATGTCTCTGCAGGAATATGAAGTAAACTGTTAATGGGTAATGTAGACTTCTTCGACTAAACTAGTTCAATATGGCTTACTGGAGTATTTCTCTCGTAAGATAATATTGCAACACCGTAAATGTAAGATTTCTTAAAAAATGAGATATTTTGTGTGAAACGGAGAGAGTTAATCTTTTTTCTCTCTCGGATAACGAAATGTATCTAAAAGTGAAGCGTCATTGAAACTTCACTATAAATTCTCGTCAAATATTGGAAGCGCCACGCCCCTTAGAAGTTTCACTTCAAAAACCTAGTGATTATAAATACAGAATTGCTGTACCAGACTTGTGGATAATCGGTATGTTGCATTTTTTAAAGGCGTTGGTAGGGCCTAAGCTGTTCAGAATGCAGAACTGTACGATTGTGGAGTTCCAAGTGTGATCACGGGCCATTGTTTCAACATTCCAGTGCACCACCAGGTGTAATCGGCATCAAGAACGGGCTCATTAACCCTGTGTATGGATTGTCGCTCCACGCGAGACACAGCGGATTTTTAATTATATGTTGAATTACGGAATTCAACCGGTTGAATAAATAATTTAACTGATTTCCATTCTTACCGTGAAAAGCAACGTCAGGCACTAATTCTAACATTTCACTGAACTGGTCCTATGCAGCAAACCCCTATGAGAATTCTTTCTTATGTCTTTTTCTTTGTATTTTTTAATATGGTGTATAGGTACTAATGTCATTTTTTTTTTTTATTTCTGCGTAGAACGGCAAGGAGCTTCACCTTTTCTCGACCGTTCAATGACGACTCTCACATTTCCCAGGTCAAGTTTTAACAGCCAAACTTTAACAACACTTATATTAAAATCCTAGCTGTCGTCACAAACTTATACAAAGCCAAAAAAAGTAGGTCATCGCCAGGAAATCACGATCTCACAACAATGGGCAAAAAACTTAGTATGCAACGTCCTTCTACGTGCTTTCTCAATAACCCTTAACTATTCCGATTCGTAACAACCTATTTTATGATAGTGTAGGCCCAAAACGTGCCTTAGAGACTTAGGCCGCGTGTCCATCGCCACCGTCAAAGAATTGACGGTGCCGAAGTGTCAGTACAAGCTTTTACTAATGCCGCGTGTCTACCGCACACCAGCTCCGGTCGACACGTTGATCATCTCGTTTCTCGTTGATGATGACGGTGGACAAACGCTGTCAGTATGTTGCTAGGCGCATATCATATCATTATTCTGTAGCCTCACGTCTATGCAAAGTTTGGAATCGACCTTAGATTCGCTTTGGTAAGGAGGCCTCTTGAATATATTATTGGGTTATATAAATTGCCAAATTGTAGATTGAGAAACAGGCATGGATAAAAGGAACTGTTGGTTTGTTTGTTGAATACAAAACTGAATTTCCGACTATCTGGCAGACTCGAAGATAACGCTAGTATCTGCAAGTGATTTTCTTTTATATGCCTAGAAAAATTTCCTTAAATGGACAGAAAATTTTCTGTTTAATGTTTATGTTCATGAAATAAGTTTGTAAAGTAATATTTCAAAACAGAACTATAAATAACTGCCTATTGTGCAAAATCAAAATCAAAGCATTTTTTTAAATAAACCAGGTAGGTACAGGTACTTTCGAATTGTCAGAGGGTCGATCAGTCAGTAAGGTCAAACTAGTCATCCATTTCAAAGCGTAGGTTTCTATGGAAAAGAACGGGTAAGTAACTTTTAAAACCATATTTTTTTTGTAATAATTATAAACTAATGCTTGACCGCAATTCCGCCTGATGGTAAGCAGTGATGCAATCGTTGATGGTAAAGTGCGCTAATTTATTACCTATTCACTAAAAAAAAAAAAACTGAATGAATAGGAAGGAAGACGACAGTTGAGCGAGGTGATAAAATGTTAAATCCAACAATACGACTAATGATACTGCGCCAGAGGGACGTTGATATGGACAACGACCAAACTCCCGACACAACAACACTTGGCGCATCGCACCCGGCACACACCGCAACACAACTGCTCAGACCCGTCCTCCGTACGGCTTCACCAGACATCATGCCGACTGTACACGACGAATCGTTTGGCGGCAAGACTTTGTCTGGTGTGTGGTAATTGTTAAAAATTACTTGATAGCATCATTCATGTTGAATTTATCCACATGAGAACAAAGCAGAAAGACATGCACGTTAAAAGCGATGGAGAAAATAAAAAAGCAATTCAGAAATAAGACGTGGCAACTAAAAGATGATCAGTCTCCCACTGACGGCGTCCTTTCACGAACATGACGCATGGATAGGGTTGCCAGACCGCCGGGATTGTCCCGGAATCTTGCCTCTTCTTGTCCCGGAATGAGCGGTAATTGTCCCGGATCTTTAAGAAAGATGATAGTAAGAATTCACGAGTGTTGACGACCTTTTTTCCCTTTTCCCGGATTTGATTTCGAATGAGCTTTTTTTTTTTTTTTTAGCCGTTCTCCGACTCTCCCGGATTTGATTTCGAATATTTTTTTTTTTTTTTAGCTCAACCATTTTGAAGGGAACCTAATGATTCAACACACATGTCACCATCAGCGAGACATTAGACTCATTAGAGGGAGGATGAGCCGCCAGAGCACAATCATTGAAAGAAGTACCCAGTAAATGGTAGCTTAATAGCAAGTACATAGTGCTTACACGCGTGCTTTGAAATTATACAATACTAAGAAATTACGCCAATATAATGCAAATGTAGTTTTTACCAATTTTGAGCAGCTCCAGAAATGTTTCCAAATGCTATTATCTTATGCTCCCCTGCTGAGCAGGACCAGCGTTGAGCCAAGCATTCTTGTTGGCAATGTGATCACCTCATCAGTCATCATCTCAGCGGTAATCCCAGTCGCATCCGAAGCTTTTTCAGCTTTAGAGTCTGGGGTCCGCTTTACTGGACCAGTCTTACTGCTGATTTTGGCTAAACTTCGATATTTTCCATGAAGCGTCACAACTGCCGTCTTGCCGTCCTCAAGCCGAAAGCGATATCGAAGCGTTGCAGATAGACCAATCGTTGGACTTTTGAGGGCTCCAACAACCAGTAACGACTACCATTAGCAATGTGATCACCTAACTTATATTATGCTTGCCTACATAGTGTGCATTTAATACAAGATTTAAATTTCTTTTCATATAGTTGGAGTAGGTATGTGGGCAGGAATTTAATTGTAACATTTTAAACAGGACCCTATGAAGGATGAGTATCAAGTCAAAAACCTGGCCGATCTAATGGGTCTCTATTCCTAGTCCTATAATTGTGTCTTTCATCTCATTCACTGAAAAGATTTAAACTTTTTCTTACGTACATGTTTTCATAGATGTATTGACAAGATACTGTCATGATGTTCATATATTTTTTTTCATAACAATTGCCTTAGAATCTCGCCTGCGGAGGTCATACATCGCTTTAATGGCTCTTTTGTGCAGATTAAAAATGAACTTGATATCTTCATCCTTTTCTGTATGAGAGAAGACCTGTGCCCAGTAGTTGGACGATAAAAAGGTTGATAATGATCTGCAGCCTGTCCCCATAGTAAAATACCGTAAGACACAATTCTATGAAAGTAACTGAAATAGGGCTATGTCCAGCAGTGGACGTCATTCGGCTGAAATGGTGATGATGATGATGAACTGAAATAGACTAGCCTCGCGATATGTGCGCCATATTAAGTATGTTCTTCCCTAAAATACTCATTTAGGTCTTTGTTCAGAGCTTGAAACTAAAAATTCGTGAAAATACTCACAAGCAAACCCACCTGCCGAACCTAACTGAAACTAATAACTAAAGCAAAGTGGTATCGTTGTATGCAAATAATGGTCTGTTAACTACGCCTCTTGAATTGATGACGGAAGGGCACCAAGGTTAAGTTTACATATCGTTGTAAGTACATATGTCACACTACTTGTAAATCCAAACGTATAATTTGGTGCTATTCGTGATCTGAAAATAGTCTCATCATCATCAACCTTTTATCGTCCCACTGTTGGGCACAGGTCTCCTCTCACACAGAGAATGATTGAGCGTAATCACCACGCTTGCTCAATGCGGGTTGACGATTTCAGACTTTATGTTCAGGTTTCCTCAAGATGTTTTCCTTCACCTTATAATCAGTCATTGGTGTCAAGATATACTTAGAAAGTACGTATAACTTAGAAAAGTTACAGTGGTAGTTGTCTGACCTGAAATCGAACCCGCACACTCGTACTTGAGAGGCTGGTGTTTTATCCACTAGACCACCACTGCTGTCGTGGAAAATAGTAAAAAGTTCCCACAGCTGAGACGCACCGTGCCTAGTGCGTTTGGCTGGCAGATATCACGTGGCTTCGGATATGTGGTACTAGGACATGCCGGTGTACTCACCATGATTTTCTTAGCCTTTTTGAGAGCACCAGTAATTAAACTGTGACTCGGTTGGCGCAGTGGCTTCAAGCATTTCACGCACAGAACAAATATTGGTATGGCCTACAGGTAGTTGTTTCCGGGTCTGCCTGTTTGTGAATGTGAGTTTCAATGTTTGTAAACGCACCTACGATACAGGAATAATTCCTAGTGTAGGACAATTTCTTTTTTAAAGCAAAGAAAGAAGAAGGAAAGAAATCTTTTCAGCTATACAAAACAATGCGCCTGCCTGCCTAGGTTCGAACCGACGACCAACAACTCAGTAGTCTATGGGCCTTTACCTATTACTGGGCTACTACTGCTTTGACTTGGTTGAAAATTTTACTAACCTATTCTAGATTCTACTAATTGTGATTCTATAAAAAAAATAGAATTATAAGTGCAAATGTTTGTGAGGGTGGATGTTTGTTGCCCTTTCACGTAAAAAATACGGATTAGTTTAGATGAAACTGTGCAGTATTGTACCACATCAGAACATTTAAGATAACATTGGTCCCGATATTACCTCGGGATCGACACGCATGCGAGTGAAACCACGGCGTACTGCTAGTAATGTTAATAAACTATTCCACCGTACCGCACTTTTGTACAGACGACAGCATATGAAGCTACTACAATCTGTCAGATTTCTTTATTATATTTTCAACTTTATGTCTACAAAGGGTTAAGGTTGATTGGGAATATTTGACAGTTTCGGATAGCTTGACATGCTGTCGTCCGTACCAGTTCTGTAAGTAGAACAGCTTAGGTGCCGTTCCATCAAGTGCTATTGAAATCAGTGCTCTAAGTATAGGTAATACATCGGTGAAAGTGATTTCAGACCAATAAAGTTGAATCTCTGGTTATGGCTTTATATTATGCTGACCTAGAAATGTTTTATTGGCGGTGTTGCTATGGGCTGGCTTGGGCGTAAGTCCATGACGTCATGGAATGTTAAAAACTTAGGAAAGGTCGTTGACATATTAAGTTCTAAGCGCTCTATCTTCTTCAAGGAGTGTTTTGTAAAATAATAAATTTATTTTGGGCTGGTAAAAATTTAATAAAACTATAATTTTTCGAACCATACGGTTGACGCAGCATAGGGAGGCCCCCATCAAGGTGGACCGATAACCTGGTGAAGGTCCAGGACAGGTCATTGTGGAAAGCCTTGGGGGAGGCTTTTGTCCAGCGGACCTCTATATACTGAGGAAGAAGAAAATACGGTTAAATTTTTTGCTGGAGTCCGAGAAACAGGCAACACTCTTGTCTGATACAGAGGAACGTAGCGATTGGGACCACTTGACTAACAAGGGGTAAATAGGCGACATACTGCCCATCTGTTTAATTAGTGTATTTTCAAACTACATCTCTTCTCTTCTTCAGCCTATAGAGGCCCTCCAAGGCTTTCCACGATGACCGGTCTTGTGCTTCCCGCGACCCTCACCAGGTGATCGGTCCACCTTGTTGGGGGCCTCCCTACGCTGCGTCTTCCGGTAAGTGGCCGCCACTTCAGAACCTTACTGCCCCATCGGCCATCGTTTCTACGAGCAATGTGCCCTGCCCACTGCCTCTTAATTTTAGCGACTCGAAGAACTACGTCGGTGACTTTGGTTCTTCTGCGGATTTCCTCATTTCTGATACTTTGTACATACTTACGTAAAATTTCGAAAAAATGCTACGCTCACTGCAAACACACAGGAACTTCAACACGTCGATTCCTCGAGACGATACAATCCGGGACATACATAGATAAAACTGCCCTTACATCCTGACTAACATCCAATACCGAAATTACTTTATTTCCACCAAAAGTCACATCAGGTCCAGTTGAAAATCAGAGTCAGGCACTATCCGTCTGTCATTTTTGCTGAACTGGACCTTTTTGGCGCAGCCGAGTGGCACACTTTCCTATTAGTTTTTTACATCGTTCATTTTGTATTGCTTTTTTTTTGTATATTTATGTATCTGGTGTAGGTATGTCTTTCAGTATGTCCTGAATAAATGTATTTCCTTTTTTTATATATTAAAACCTGATCTAATCCCTTAATGTCGTTCTATTCTCCAAACTAATCGCTACCAAACAACTCATACTCCATCAAAACAATTTCATATAAAATTCGATCCAGACAAAACTCAACATCTAAGAAAAAACGTGTAAACTACAATGTTTTCATTGGCTCAGCACTCTTCAGCTACCAAAAAACGCGGCCGTCCTTCACATCATCATAAAAATAAATTTGAAACAAATTCAGTCATTAAAGCGAAATATATTACCCCGGATATATTCGGTGTAACGGTAGCTCCTCCTACTCTGCTATATACATATGTATACAAACACGTTTACCTATATATAACCTAACCTATATTTTTAAACACGTAACTACAAAACTTGAAACTGGCCTTGGTTGTTGCTAGCTCATAATAGACACTCGAAATTGCCATACTGACCTAGCCTGGGGAAATAGTACTTACCAGTCGAAAAAGAAGCGGGTAAATTAATTGTAAATTACAATACCTAGTTGTAATTTATATACATAACTAGCTTTCATATAATTCACATGATTCGGTTATATCGCGCTTTTTAGATTTCCCTCGGGAATATCTTTTTCTTTATCAATAAAAGGTAGCCTGTATCCTTTCTCAGGGTCTAAAGATTGTCTGTGCCAAATTTCATCAAAATCGGTTAAGAGGTTTAAGCAGGAAAGCGTAACAGACAGACAGACAGATAGACAGAGTTACTTTCGCATTTATAATATTAGTAGGGATGAAAGTAGACGAAGCGAAAGAACTTTTTCCCATTTCAAACGCAAGTACCCGATTTAAGTTCAATTTCATTCGCCGCGCTGAATGACTATCTCGGTAATCCATTGCTTCATACGTTCGAAAACGTTGCCGGCTCCACCACGTAACAAAGCAATGAACGGTGATGAACTGTCAAAATGACGTTACGCAATAACACCGCTGCCTACGATTTTAAAAAAAAAAAGAACATTTAACGCGATGATCACGTATTCATGTGAAAAAGTCTTAGGCAGACCACACACTGCAAAGCGCACGCGACGACTACGGTGCGCGGGAAATGGAGTACACCATTACTTACGTTGTTGACACCACTACGATCCGGGTGAAGCATTTCGACTCGTTTTTTATACCGCGTAAATCGAAGAACAGGAACAATTTGCCAACAGTGATCTTTCCGTCGGACTACAATATTTAGATATCTTCAAGTTTACAGTGAATAGGCACTTAATAAAGCTTACCATCAGGCGGGATCGTGGGATTACTAGTTTATAATATAACTAGTGGCGCCACACGGTTTCACCCGCGTTTTTTTTTTTATGCCCCGCTCCTATTGGTTGCAGCGTGATGTTAAATAGCCTAAAGCCTTCCCGGATTAATGCGCTATCCAATACAAAAAGAATTTTTCAAATCGGACCAGTAGTTTCTGTGATTAGCGCGCACAAACAAATAAACAAACAAACTCTTCAGCTTTATAGTATACTAGCTTTCCGCCCGCGGCTTCGCCCACGTGGAGAGGTGGAGTTCTGTCGTGAAATACAGTAAACTTTTTGATTGACGGTTCTCTCTCCCTTTAAATAAATAACAATCCTACTAATATTAAAAACGTGGAAGTTTTGTATGGATTTATGTGTGTTACTTTTTATGGAAAAACTAGCTTTACGCCCGCGGCTTCGCCCGCGTGGAGTTCGGTTATATCGCGCTTTTTAGATTTCCCCCGGGAACATCATATTTTTCCGTGATAAAAGGTAGCCTATGTTCTTTCTCAGGGTCCAAAGATTGTCTGTGCCAAATTTCATCAAAATCGGTTGAGAGGTTTAAGCGGGAAAGCGTAACAGACCGACAGACAGACAGACAGACAGACCGACCGACAGACAGACAGACAGAGTTACTTTCGCATTTATAATATTAGTATGGATTAGTATAGATAAAAAATGGTGCCAACATTTCACGCGAAAATGTGTTGAATGTAAAAAAAGAAATCACGTGACACAAACTAACATTTTTAAATTTGCATATTCAACGCAAATTTTTCTTTATACGAAACCTGAATATAGTTTGTTCAGAATAAGCAACTGAATCGATTCTAATCATTTTTACACCATGTTATACTTTTTCCCAAATACATTTAGAAATTGTTGCAGTGTGGTTACCGAGCGCACATCTCACCTGACGTCAGATCACTACTAGTCTCGTGAGATAGCAGGTTTTCATGATATCTTTTTTGAAATTTTATACATAGATTCTTTACTTAAAAATACTGGACACGTGTTACGGATTTCGCATAAGTATACAAAAAATAACGTATAAATTATGCTTTTTACGCAACGAAACATTGCGCATTATAGTAAAAATAGCCACAACGTACGGTCGGTACATTTAGTCGACTTTAAACACTATAGGCACTACGCTGTCATCCTAGACATAAGTCGCTCAACCGGCTTCAGAGCAGCTCGTAAAACACAGATGCGTCGTAGTTAAGTGTTGAGCGCACCGTGATGGCCGCCACTTAATCAAGAGCTTCGGCATTACTCTGCAGCAACACTGCAGTGCTTGGTAACAGTTTTAACTGTATTTAATGCAGCTGCAAGATAGGATGAGTGGTTAAAAGCTAGGTAAAAGGTTAAAAAAAAAAAACCGGCCAAGTGCGAATCGGACTCGCACACCAAGGGTTCCGCCGAAATTCGTCTAAGGTGTCGGTATAAACTGCTGTATCTTTTGATCCCGTTAACGTAGAAGTTTGATTTTTTCACTGCTTAAAGGGACAATACACTTAGGTATTTGGTATAAATTTCAAATTGATACCTTTATTCTTTCGTGAGAAATAAGGTAGTAAGTTTCATTTTATTAAAATATTTTTATTATATTATATAACTAAAAAAAATGTGATTTTCGCAATTTTTCCTATATTTGCATTATATGACAATGCTTCATGCCAAATTTCAAGATTCTGAGTTTACGGGAAGTATCCTGTAGGTTTTGATTCCTTTGCGAGTGTCGAAAATTTGTTGAAAATATCGACATAATCGGCTGTATCTTTTGATTAGCTTGGCTTAGAAGTTTGAGATTTTCACAGCTTAAAGGGACAATAAACCTGAGTATTTCATGTGAATTTCAGCTTGATACGTCCACGCGTTCTTGAGATAAAGGGTCTTGACAGACGACAGACAGACGGACAACAAAGTGATCCTATAAGGGTTCCGTTTTTTCCTTTTGAGGTACGGAACCCTAAAAATGGGGAAAGTGTTTAGATAATCTGTTCTAATGCTTATCTTGGTTAATCAGATAGTGGCGTCGATTCTCTTCCTCACGAACTAAACTAATTTTAAGTTCAGTGCGTCTTCTTCTTTCTATTTCATTAAGAAAAGGACAGAAGATAAAGTATTAGTTAAGTCCTGTCAAATTAAAATACTGAATAGGATAATTGACTAAAAAAAACTAATTAGTCCGTCAGTCAGAATTCCAAAAAATACTAGATATGATTTTATTCTTTTTTCGTATAAAAAAAAATGAAGACGACACAGTACGTTGAAAACTCGTGTGACGTCACTGCACGCTACACTTTTTAGCGACCAGTGACGTCACCAGCCACCACTCCTGATCTTTGATGCCTTTTATATTTGTCAATTTTTATTTATTTGATAAAACAAAATATACGTATCCAATATTTTGCTTTAATCTGAATGACGGACTAAATGGAATCATTTTTTTTTTACCCAGGAGACATCCCTATTGCCTAATTTAGGTGATTAAAAATATGGTGACTAAAAACGCATCAATTTATATCAGGCACTGGTGTGCGTTCGCGCAGCGGAATGTTGTTGAATTTAAAGATTTTAAATATGCAGATATTTAGTGTATGACGTCGTGTAATTGTGTATGGTAAAAAAAAAATTGTGTGTGCAGCCATTGTGTAGAAATTCACCAAAAACTGATTCCGCTGGGCGAACGTTGTCCTGGCGGAACTTTTCTTAATCCATTGACTTTAGAAAAAAGAGATGTGTCCAAAAATTTGTGTGTATTTGTGTGTAATTGTGTATGTATGTATGAATAAAATTTGTGCATGCATAGACTTCGGAGAAATTCAAGTTTCCGCTGCGCGAACGTTTGGCCATTAGCTAGTTTTCATATAAAGCGCTTACATAGAGAGCTGTAGATTTTTACATACGTTGTTTTGAATTTGTGCATATTTTTGTACAAAACAGATTTAGAAAAAATCGTAGGGCTAAAAAGATAAAAATATAAACGTAAAACACGCTTTTTAGGTCATAGTTCTTAAAGTATGCACTTTGGGGTCTAGATTTTTACGTTTATACAAACCTTGTAAGTGTCTGCAACATACTGCCAAATATCAATGATGTTCCTTTAGTAATTAAAGAGATATAGGACAATTTACCATGACAAAATTACTGTTTACAAAGCAGTCAAATATCACGACATTCTAAAGGAATTGCATAGTAAAATGTATGCCAATAATTAGTGTATTCATTCACAATGTCATTAAATTCAGTAATTATAGAAGAACAATTAAAATACTGACGAAGCATCGAAAACCTACATAACCCGACCAAGTTCGGATAGCTATAAAAAAGCGGCCGTGCCATATATCTTAAGAACGTTCTTAACCTTCCAATATAGTATTTATTAATATGGCACAGTTGCGTACACAAGCGTTAGAAAAAAATAAAACAATTGCATTTCTTGAATGAAAAATGTTTTTTTATAATAACGCCACTATCTACGACAAAAATAAATCTTCAATTAACAAGTACTTCTCTATTTAAATATCCGTGTACAAAAATATTTTTAATTACATATAATGCTTAATTATGTAATTATAATAACGTTAACAAACGCTTGCAACGGCAGCAATAGACTTAAATGTGTTTTACTAAAATAGGTTTAATAAACTACTTATTATGAATATAAGGGTAAGACGTATAATATTTCGAGATTCAATAAAAATTAAAATCACATCAGATAACTGGACTATTCAGTCGTATTATATTTGATCAACATTAAAAAAGTGCTTATAAACTAAAACATTTGTATAAAAAAGGTATTTTTAAGAAATATTTTAAATGAGTAGCAAATACAGTAAATAACCTCAACATTTCTAAGTATACCTAATATTTTCTAGTTCCAATAATAAAATTACAGATTAACAATCACAGATCAATAAAGTAGACTATTCAGTTGTTTAGGTTTGAGAGTCTGCCTAATATAAAAATATTTAAAGACAGTAGGTAGTACTTGTGGTAATTATTTAATTTCCCTGAGGGGTCTATAGTAAGAATCCGGATCCGTGAAATATTCAATAGAAATTAGCTGTATGAATTTTATATGCCTAAATTAATATATTTAGATTATATCTCAAGTCTCAAGCGTATACTTAATTAAAGTAACTACGTAAATAGTACCTACTTTGTCATAGTCAAATACATTTAAAAAAGTAGGTGTACAAAAATAAATGACCTTTATATTATATCGAAACAATTGTGTTATCACCTATACCAATTCAATACCGGTATTATACTGTAAATTTTGGGATGTTACCTAAATATATTGCACGGCCGCTTTTTATAGCTATCCGAACTTGGTCGGGTTATGTAGGTTTTCGATGCTTCGTCAGTATTTTAATTGTTCTTCTTTAATTACTGAATTTAATGACATGAAATTTTGCATGTGAATAGTTGAATGAATACACTAATTATTGGCATACATTTTACCATGCAATTCCTTTAGAATGTCGTGATATTTGACTGCTTTGTAAACAGTGATTTTGTCATGGTAAATTGTCCTATATCTCTTTAATTACTAAAGGAACATCATTGATATTTGGTAGTATGTTGCAGACACTTACAAGGTTTGTATAAACGTGAAAATCTAGACCCCAAAGTGCATACTTTAAGAACTATGACCTAAAAAGCGTGTTTTACGTTTATATTTTTATCTTTTTAGCCCTACGATTTTTTCTAAATCTGTTTTGTACACAAATATGCACAAATTCAAAACAACGTATGTAAAAATCTACAGCTCTCTATGTAAGCGCTTTATATGAAAACTAGCTAATGGCCAAACGTTCGCGCAGCGGAAACTTGAATTTCTCCGAAGTCTATGCATGCACAAATTTTATTCATACATACACAATTACACACAAATACACACAAATTTTTGGACACATCTCTTTTTTCTAAAGTCAATGGATTAAAAAAATTCCGCCAGGACAACGTTCGCCCAGCGGAATCAATTTTTGGTGAATTTCTCCACAATGGCTGCACGCACAATTTTTTTTTTACCATACACAATTACACGACGTCATACACTAAATATCTGCATATTTAAAATCTTTAAATTCAACAACATTCCGCTGCGCGAACGCACACCAGGCACTGACTAATTTTACGGGACTTAATCAATAAAATATAAAAATATTTTTGTTTCTCACTTCACAAGGATTTGCATTGTTATAAAATATTTTTTGGTGGTACATTAATGTAAGCATTTGTAAATATAATGCTTATCATAAATGAACAATATATGGGTGCTCTGACTCCTAAACTAGGTATAGTCCTGTAACTTAGGAGTCAGTGATTCTTCGGAAGATACAAAGCCATAATTCTAGTAAAATTGGGACGGTTTAGCAATAACCAATTTGGTGGAAAAGATCTATGAAACTATAAAAGAAAAGCAAATAAATGAGAAAAGATTAACTAAATGGCGAGTGTAAAGTGAGAATATGTATATTATTTTATTAGATTGGGCTACTACCTGAATTTGCGCCATAATCTTAATTAAATTATCTATTTTTAGACTACTTTATAGACAAAATTAACACCACATAATTTGACAGTAGATACTTAACTAAAGAGGTCGCGGGAGAAATCTTATAGAGCTGCCCCCTAATCGGCGAACACATTTTTTTCAAATGATTGCTACTAGTTGGGATCGTTTGAACTGAACAGACCAATGGGCGGTCTAAACGATCCCAACTGATCCAAGAACGGGTGTAAGTATATAGTATAAGTAACTACATAACTATCGGATGTTAATGGTGATAATCTAATGAAATCATCGATATGAGATCTCATCAATTTGAACATTAAACATCCGATTTCGGGTATCAGTTAAATATTTTCGCAATTTCACTACTGTCTTAACTTTCGATGTGGGATGCTGTAAACCAAAATTCTAATACGATTTTGGTCTATGTTTGACCATTCTTCCACTAGCGCACTCCTTAACTCACGTAAGGTAGCTGTAATCTGTCAGCGCCCTCACGCCACTAGCCGCCGCAGAAGACGCGAAGCCGCTGGTCGGGAGACGACACCGAACTCCCAGCCACAGTAGGCGCGGGCCTGCGGGCGGTGAGCAGTGGGCAACTCGCCGCTCGGTAAGGACCATGCCCGAGTCGAGGGCGCGTCGTGGTTCAAGCCGACTCAAAGAGATGTCAGCACATCGTGACGGGGTCCACGAAGACCGATGCCTCCTGGGTCAGGGTTGCGGGTTGGTTAAACAAGAAACCGTGGCCCTGGCCGTCGCACAGGCAAGTGAAGAAACACGGGTGGGTTTTAGTCAGTACAAGTCTGATACACCCTTCCGCTCCGCCCAGAGCGGGAGAAGATATGTGATGATTTCCCATCCCAACAAAAAAAATAAAAATAAAGGTATCTGTAATCTGAAACTGTGTTGCGGTATTTTGCGAAATCTAAGACACACAATCGAGATACGATCATATGGGTGTTACTATCTGTATCTGTGATTTGATCGTCTACGCAGTATTCAAACCAGACTAGCCTTGAGTTGATCATCCATTTTTATTCACCGACCCGCGTCATTAGCATGACGATCATCCAAAATCCGCGACTTGACGAATAATTTACAATTTTATACAGCACTAAATCAAACGTTACGATGCCTGAGCTCCCTATTGAATGTTGTAAAAAATTCGCGAAATAAAATTTAAACAAATGTTATAAAAAATTATCAGCACTAAAAATGTTCCCTCTACTGACCCTGATCACGATAGGAATAGCACCTGAGTTATGCTGTAGGCAAGTGCGGAAAATTGCTTTTCATAAATTGTCTACGTACATACCTACTGCTTTTTTATAGGTACTTTATTAAAAGGAACTAAATTATTAATAATTTATAAATATTTATATATAATCTCTAATATTTATATATAATCTAACCAGCCTCCCCCAAGGACAATGACCGGTCTTGTGCTGCCCGCATACATCGGCACCCGCGACCTTCACCAGGTCATCGGTCCACCTTGTTGGGGGCTTCCCTACGTTGCGTCTTCCGCTACTTGGCCGCCGGAACCTTACCGCCCCATCGGCCATCGGTTCTACGAGCAATGTGCCCTGCCCCTGCACACTTAATTTTAGCGACTCGAAGAGCTATGTCGGTGACTTTGGTTCTTCTGCGGATCTCCTCGATCAATTCGATCACGCAGAGAAACTCCGAGCGTAGCTCTTTCTATCGCCCTTTATGTGACTCTGAGCCTTCGCATGAGGCCCATTGTGAGCGATCACATTTCAGTTACCCGGTACCACACGGGCATATAATTAAAATATGAACGTTCCGGTCGTAACAACTACACACAGATGACAATATTTCTGTACAGGAGGAATAACTTTCACTTCAACTTTATAGTTACGTTATAATAAATAGGTAAACAATAGAAAACAGTTTACTTGATGTTACTATGAACATTAGAGAAAGACTTAAATTTTAATGGAAGAAAGTGACAAATCAATAGATTAGTTGTGAAATACAACAAAATAAACATTAAAACTAAACAATACAAACAAATTAAATTTTAGAGTCGGTTTGTAATGTCAAAATAGCAGCTTTTTAAGGTGTAATATTTAATAATTAATAATTTTACGTGTCTTCCGTGTGTTTATTCTAGCTAATCTCCGACACGGCTGAACCGACTTTGACGAGACATTCACTGACAGATCACTGTTAGTATAGAAAGTAAATTAGGTTTACTTTCATTTTAGACAAATAATTACGGTTCTGCGTAAAAAAAAATGTATGAAAACGCGCGCGCGAACATTGTCGCGAGTATAATCAGTCATCAATTATATTATACAATAAACTGTTTATGGCCTGGTATACAATCTTCTGATTCTTGCAAAATATTACCATATAATAATATTACAGTCTTAAGTAACTCTCCAATATATTTCAAAATTGAAAAGAGGAAGTTACTGTTAATGACTGCGGCATATTGAATATACACACACACACCGGCACAATTAGGCGAAAACAAAAAAAAGGCAGATTATTTTTTATATAATAGCCCAGCAGTGTAATGCATGTTTTTCGCTTAATTTGAGTGTATTTACTCGATACGAGTATGACACATCCAAAACAAGGTTTTTTTTTTTAAATTGATAAATGTACAGAAAAATACAAAAAATGAGACATTTTAAATTTTCTGCAAAATTTTAAAAATTTAATTACGGTGTCATTTTTTTTTAAATGAAGCTATCAATATCTTGTATTGCTTCCGTGGGCTCTTATTAGAGCTTGGATACGTCTGCCCATGCTCCTAATGACATTTTCAATAATTTGTTGGGGCAAATTGTCCCACTCCTCGAACAGCGCCAATTTTAACTGTTCAACATTTCTAGGAGCTGGAATCTTCTTTCGTACCTTACGCCCAATCCTGTCCAAGACATGCTCTATTGGATGCATGTCTGGTGATCGTGCTGGCCAGTTCATTTGGGTTATTCCGATTACGTTAAGGTAATCAGTAACCACGCGAGCAGTATGGAGTCGTGCGTTATCATGAATTAATACAATATTTGGGCTTTTAAATGGGGCAAAAGGCATTACATGGGGTTCTTATATCTCTAAGAAAGATTGCGAAAATGTATCGTTCGTTTGCCGACACCAGAATAGTGGCTAGCTTTGATTTCGCGGACGGATAGTCCAATATTATATATAGGAAACGATGGTTCCAAGGTCAATGGGCTACGCATTTGAATCTAAACAGAACAATATCACTTTAATGACAACTCGTTTATAGCTTTCACAAATCCCAATGTTGCGTAGAAAGGGAATTATGTAATGGAGCTGAATGAATGTTGCGTCTTAGCTAGATTTGTGTCTTTATAATTAGCATAAGCGTAATCAGTCTAAATGTTTCCATTAGTCAGGAACCTGGCTACTAGCTCGGTGATAGGGTGTGGGTCGTAATCCACCACGGAGGCCCAGTGCGGGTTGGTAATTGTCACATGTCTTCTTGGACAAGACGGTTTCCTTAAGAATTTTCTTTCGCCGTTTAGAGAGTAGATAGCGGTGATGAATAAACTTACATAAAAGGATGATGATAAAGCCTGAAGATGAACGGCATTGCCGAGCAAATAAAGAGATGGCGAAGAATACTGAAGGCGCGGGAAAAAGTTTCTGTATGGATTTGGAGGAGGGCTTTCACTTGGGCCTGGAACAGTATAAGATGACAATAAAACATAGATACCTTTTTGTGTTTAGTTTTATGATATTTACGTACAGACTACAACACATCAAGCTACTACAAGCTGACAGATTTTTATTAGATTTTCAACTTTATCTCTAAAGCATTAAGGCTTAATATTAATTGTGAATATTTGTCAGTTTCGGGTAGCGTCACAATAAATACTTTTTCTTTCTTTCTTTCTGAAAAGTGCTTTGGCAGTAATGTGTTCGTAAACTACGACAAAAGTAGGTCGTAATAGATTGTATTTGGACAATTCATCATTCATTAATTTCAGCCGAAAGACGTCCACTGCTAGACATGGGCCTCACCCAAGGTTCTCTACGACGACCGGTCCTGCGCCTCCCGCATCCAGCGGTTTCCCGCGACTTTCACCAGGTCGTCGGTCCACCTTGTCAGGGGCCTACCCACGCTACGTCTTCCGGTGCGTGGTCGCCACTCGAGAACACGTCGGCCCCATCGGGCATCGATCCTACGGGCAATGTGCCCAGCCCACTGCCACTTTAGTGTTGCAATGCTTCGGGCTATGTCGGTTACTTTCGTTCTTCTGCGGATTTCCTCATTCCAGATTTGATCGCGCAGTGAAACCCTTAACGTAGCCCTCTCCATTGCTCCTTTGAGTGACCTTGAGCCTTCTTATAAGGCCCATTGTTAGCGACCACGTCTCAATTCCATAAGTCATTACTGGCAACACACACTGGTCGTAAACTTTTGTCTTGAGACAGTGCGGTATTTCAGACGAGAAGATTCTACGTAGCTTCCCGAAAGTAGCCCAGCCGCGTTGGATTCGACGATTTATTTGGGCAATAAGCAACAATAATCAAATATTTCCCTTAACATCATGGCTTTATAAATGAATCAGAGAGAACTGAGCGACCTTACAATGTTTTTACACTATTCTTACTTTTCTAACTTCTTTAATTCAATGTCAGACAACTCCTTCCTAATTGGTATCATTATCTCAAATAATGAAGTTTTCCTAGAACCTAGCCATTATAGCAAAGAAATCGCGAATTTAATTAACTACAAGTTTTTGTAATTATTCATGAATAAACACAGGAAATCTACATAGCAAAATACATTACATTAAAACATATTTCAGGGGAAGAAAACAGTCTTGTTACATGTACCATTAAAAATTCTGAAATGAAGAAACAATTATTAAGAACCTCGGAGAACAAAGTTAAATTAAACATTTTTTTACAAGTCCCCGTGTACATCATACAGTAAATTAACTTCAGTAGGTACAGTAACAAATCATAAGTCCCTGACCCAATTTTTATCTCAACCAACGTTATCTGTAAATTACCTAAACATTTTTGTAAAACCGTGTACACGCACTGTATAACTAAAAGCCAAAATATTTTTGTTCCCGCGATTCAAAATGTTTCTAATCTTAGATTGCTATAACTATGCGTTAGGAGGCAAGGAGTCATGAAATTTATAGATGGATCAGAGTAGTGGAAAGTACCTAATATACGTTTTAAATTGACTACACATGCTGTATCTATTATTTGATTATTTCAGCTGCCAGGAAAATAATTCTAGAAGCAGGTACCTATTGTGTGCAACTCGGGGGAGGCCGAGGAAGCCTAAAATAAACTGACTAAATGGTGATGATTTCTAAAGAGACATAACGTTTGTGATCAATACGTTTATTTTACTTAGTTATGTTTATCGATTTTTTCGAGTTTTCAGCCGATTTTACTAATTTTCATACTAGCTGCGCCCTGCGATTACACATGTATAAGTTTCGATCCCGTAAGAATATTGAGATAAAAATGTCCTATATGTTAATCCTAGTTATAAAGCATTGGTCTGCCAAATTTCATCCAAATTCGTTCAGTACTTTTTGCGTGATAGTGTAACAAACATCGATCCATACAAATATTTATGTTATATTATTAATCTAAGATAATAATTATAAGCGATTCGTCGTGATCCGGCATGATGTCTGATGAAGTCGTACGGAGGACAGGTCTGCAGCAGTCGTGTTGCGATGTGTGCCGGGTACGATGCGCGAAATGTTATTGTGTCAAGAGTTTGGTCATGGAGGGTCTCCAGATCAATCTTGGTTGTGTTGCTAGGTTCACTCAGTTATTTGAGTGAATAGAAACTTAAAAACTAGCGCGCTTTACCATCAACGATTGCATCACTGCTTACCATCAGGCGGGATTGCAGTCAGGCACTAGGTTATAATTAACTGGCGGCCGCCAGCGACTTCGTCCGCGTGGAGTTAGTTATGCTCCGCTCCTAGTGGTCGCAACGTGATGTTATATAGCTTAAAGCCTTCTTGAATTAATGGGCTATCCAACGCAAAAAGAATTTTTCAAATCGGACCAGTAGTTCCCGGGATTAGCGCTAACAAACATACAAACAAACTCTTCAGCTTTATATATTAGTATAGGTACAAAAAGAAAAAAAAAATATTACAAACTTCCCATTAGATGAAGTAAAGAACAACTTTGAGGAGGTCTATGTGAACGGAAAGCGTCCGAACATTGATAAAATTATATTTCCTGATGGGTATAAGAAGCTCTTATCTAGCACCGGATGAGAAACAACTGATATCAAATCATACACTGTTTTACTTTCTGTTTCATAATTATCAGTATGGGAATAAACTATGGGTTTTTTGTGTTATATTAATATTTATAATATATTTTACAATTATATTATAATTGAGTATGTCACTTTAGATTGTACTTTTATGTAACAAATACGTAATAGTTGAGAATCTCACATAATATTATTGACATGTTGATGATCTCCACTTCGCTTAGCTGCCGTCATCCTTCCTATTTACTAAGTTTTTTTTAAGTGCTTAATAAACTAGCGCGCTTTACCAACAATGATTGCATTACTGCTATCAGGCGGGATTGCAGTCAAGAACTAGTTAATATTTAAAATGATATAATATTATGACATAATGATTTAAAAAAAAATCTATCATTTTTTAAACTACTTATAAAATTTAAAAAAGATGTTAGTTCGTCCCTGCTTTAGGTTTTCGGAAGATATAATAAAGATAAAAATAATGGGACATTTATTCTCAACGCCTTGTGGTTGGGTTTGAAGAGAAACATTTAAAACAATAATGTTAAGATGATATAGTGTTAGGTACTGTGTTAACAACATAAGTACATAATCAGCATCATCATCGCATGTAATCGGCCCACACACATATGGTGATTTTTTCCAGTGAGGGTATATTGCCAAATCCGAAACTAGATATGTAGAATAGCAGAAAGTACTCTAGGAGTCACGGGCTGGATTTTGATGAAAACTAAAACAGCAACACTGGATTTTAGAAAAATGTATATTTCAGTGATCTACCACGCGGGCTTGGCCGGGCCAGTGCATGCTAGAGGTACAAACCTACATATACCTAGCTTTCAAATCAAATAAAATCAAATCATTTATTTCAAATAAACCAGTTACAGGCACTTTTGAATTGTCAGAAGGTCGGTCAGTCAATAAGATGAAGCTAGTCGCCCATTCCAAAGAGTAGGTACCTATGGAGAAGAACGGGCAAGAAACTCCATGGACACTCTTTTAATTTTTTTAGCTATTGTTACAAATATTTGATTACATCATTCATGTTGAAATCAACTGCGTGAGAACGATGCAGAAATATATTGTACGCTGAGAGCGTCCATTATGGAAAACACACAAAAATCAATTCAGAAATTAAAATACGCCGTAGCAGCTAAGAGATGACCAGTCCCCTCTGACGGCGTCCGTTCACGAACATGACGTATGGATCAGCATCATTCAGCTCAACCATATCGAAGGGAACCCAATGACCCAACACACACACCACCATCAGCGAGACATTTGAGTGAGCATGACATACTCTCAACAGCCAGAGCACAATCAAGTCAATAAAAAAGACTAACCCAACAAATAAATGCCTTACAGCACATTCGTACATTGTGCTCACACGTTTGCCATGCAATTATACAATACTAAGAAATTGAATCTACACAATGCTAAGATAGTTTTGTCCAAGGTTCAGCAGCTCCAACAGTGTTCCCGAATCTGTGGAAAATTTAGCTCCTGTGTAGCTGTACAAGTGCCGAACACCTCTGTCAGCGATACAATTCCGTAACGTACAATATGCTTTCTCTTCTTTTATGTTCCAGCAATTAAAAGTAGAGCACATTAAAAAATATTATGGTAACAGTGCCATAGGTCAAGGATATTTCTCAATACCTATAAAAATATATAGAAGTCGCCGACTTCCGATTTAAGAGATTAGTTTTATAACCAAGAGCCTTGTTAATGTTTAAACTTTATTTTAAATAATAATAACCATGTAAGTCACGTGCAATTTTATAGTATATACTATACATATGTATATTTACGCTCTATGAAGTATTTCCGCAATTTAGTACTTAGCAAAATATTTTAGAAGCATTAGGTCGTATCCGTCAACCGTTGGGGTAAACGAGTCCTCGAGTGGAGACCGCGTCTCGGCAAACGTAGCGTAGGACGCCCTTGGGCGAGATGGAGCGACGACATCAAAAAGGTGGCTGGTAGTGGCTGGCGGAAAACTGCTCAGGATCGAGCTTGTTGGCGTGCCATGGAAGAGGCCTATGTCTAGCAGTGGACGAGTAGAGGCTGATGATGATGATGATGAGGTCGTATCTATAGCTCGATTTTAGAAGCAGTAGGTCGTATCTACATATAGCTCAACGTTAGTAGCAGTAGGTCGTATGTGTAGTCGCCCGACCAATACATACGACCTAATGCTTCTAAGGTTATGCTATAGATACGACCTAATGCTTCTAAGGTCAAGATTTGAGTCTCGTATCATCTTTACTTCCTTATTGGATAATGAGAAGTTGTTACCACGCTGTTGCTGGGCTAATTTCCGTCAAGTCAGTTGCTATAGAAACGGCTGATCCGTGTTAGTTTATTTATTTAATTTATTTATTTATATATACAATACTTTATTATGCACCAAAAACATTCATAGATCATAATATATTCAAAACAACAAAATATATGGGCGGTCTTATCGATAATGCAATCCTTCGAGGCAATCAATGAATGGACAGAGATTCTCCTGAACCAGAAATGGGACTGTCGTTCATGCAAATATTATAAATATGTACATTATACTAAAGTAAGGGCAGTAAGGTTCTGGAGTGGCGGCCACGTACCGGAAGACGAAGCGTAGGCAGGCCCCCAACAAGGTGGACCGATGACCTGGTGAAGGTTGCGGAAAGCCGATGGGTGCGGGCAGCACAAGACCGCTCATCGTGAAAGGCCTTAGGGGCGGTCTTTGTCCAGCAGGGACCAATATAAGTAGAAGAAGAATATACTAAAATATACACACAAATGCATACATATCCATAATTACAGATACATTAATAAACACATAGATACTTAAGCAAATCAATTAATTATCCAAAAAGTTAAAAATAAGGTAAAAGTTTATTACAATTTTTTTTTTTTTTTTTTTACAAATTTTAAACCAGCGCTTGACCGCAATCCTGCCTGATGGTAAGCAGTGACGCAATCGTTGATGGTAAAGCGCACTAGTTTATTAAGAGCCTATTCACTCTAGCCTTGAAGACACTCAAATTGTAGTCCGACGGAAACACCACCGCGGGCAAATTGTTCCAGTCCCTCGATGTACGCGGTATAAAGGAGGAGGCGAAGCGCTTCGTCCGGATCGTAGTGGTGTTAACAACGTAAGGGTGGAAACCAGCCGTACGACGGGTCGTCCGCTGGTGGAACGGAGATGGGGGAATTAAATCATGCAATTCCCTCGCACACTCCCCGAAATGCATCCTATAGAACACCGAAAGGCTGGCTAATCTACGCCTGTGCTCTAGGCATTGGAGACCAACTCGAGTTAGATTAGGGTCAAAAGTTTATGTATCCTAAGTATTATAATAAACTTAACTCGATTGTTTAAGAGACAACTTCTTCTAACACATAAATTCATTACCTTAGCTGTAATTAAATTACATAAAACACACAAATTTAATTGGTTTGTCATATTTATTATTCATTTCCATATATTATACTAGCGGCCGCCAGCGACTTTGTTCGCGTGGTTTAGTTATGCTCCGCTCCTATTGGTCACAGCGTGATGTTATATAGCCTAAAACCTTCCTGGATTAATGGGCTATCCAACGCAAAAAGAATTTTTCAAATCCAGACCAGTAGTTCCCGAGAGTAGCGCGCACAAACAAACATACAAACAAACTCTTCAGCTTTATATATTAGTATAGATTTTATGTGTCTTCGCCATTAGTTCGTACATAATTACTGCCCAATAAATTATTTTTATATTGAGTGTATATTTTAAATACTCTCAGGCATGAGGGTAATAAATACTATATAATAATAAATACGCAGACCATTTTTCATAATAATAGTAAAAAAAAAACTTTATATCTCTGTTCGTCTTAAATTCGCATAAATCGCTGCGCGTGCGCCGCCTACTGTCGTCGTTTCATCTGCCAAGTTTTATAACACGCACATTACTGGAGCGATATTAGATCGTTCTTCCGTCGTTTTTCTTGAAAAATCACTTTTATTATAGTTCTACTAATTGAAATTTTCCCGGATTCAGGTCAAGCGCACACCGATGAAGAAATTCTCTGTAACTATATGTATCTCAGAATTTATTTATTGATCCGTTGTTGAAATAATTTACTCGCAAATGGTCGCTTTGCGTTTTTTTTTTTGTCATTTTGCTACATAAATCAAACAAATAAATTAATTTTAGCGAACTCACACTCCTATTTAGTTTAAGGTTATTTTATTTTCTCATTATTTCAGCAAAAGTAACTCGTCATGCTTAATTGGAATTGTGTTTTTATAAACACACTTTTACAACTTCGAATAAAACTTAATTATATTTCCTTTAATTAGCGACCTAATGTAAAATCTATTTTCTTCTTCTTCTTGAGCCTATAGAGGTCCACTGCTGGACAAAGGCCTCCCCAAGGCTTTCATTACAATCGGTGGGTTATGCCATAATCCCCACGCTTGGCAGGCGGGTTGGGGATCGCAGTAATTTGATATTCCACAGGAGAAGCGCTGCTGCTTCCCTAGTGAGACTTCCCTTAGTCGCCTCTTACGACACCCACGGGAGGATATGGGGTGGTACTCTTCTAAGCCCGGTACCACACGGTATAAAGCCTATATCTAAATGATATTCTATAAAAAAATATGGAAACAGACATTCTTAACAAAACCCAATGTATCACACATGCCTACTACATAATTCTCACGTAAACGCCGAACCAGTTTCGTTTTCACTACGACGCGGCATTTAAAAACGAATTCCACAATTTGCGTACCTAGAATTTTATTATGTTGGCACGTAGCGCTGTCTACCCATCCGTATTTAGCGATATCGACATTGTATGACGCATTAGAGTGGGTGTGTATGTGGGAACATCGATAAAACCCATTTAAAGACATGCGGAAGTGAACGCCTGCTCACATCACTAGTTAGTTATGGCGATCATCGCCAGCGGGGTGTACCAGACCGACGCGTCGTAATATGAGGCTTGACATCTCTATCCACGATTTGCCTTGCGGCATCAGCAAAGTGTGGGGTACCTAGGGTATAAAACACAGTGAGCGTATATCGCCAAATCCGAAACTACATATGTAGAATAGCAGAAAGTACCTACTCTATAAGTCACGGGCTGGATTTTGATGTAAACTAAAACTGCATCATCTGATTTTAGAAAAATCTATATTTCAATAATCTACCACGCAGACTTGGCCGGGCTAGTGCATGCTAGAGGTACAAACCTATATATAGCTTTCTTTTCTTTTATGTTCTAGCAATTAAAAGGTACTAGTTAGTTATGGCGATCATCGCCAGCGGGGTGTACCAGGCCGACTAGTCGTAATGTTAGGCTTGACATCTCTATCCACGATTTGCCTTGCGGCATCAGCAAAGTGTGGGGTACATAGGGTATAAACCACGCGATTAATGTTGATGATATAACCCTCTATTCATTAACGTTGCTTAAAGTTAACTAGAGATTAGCGACTGTTTAACCATACATTTTTGACGTCTGCACTTCACTTAACTTGAATCTTCGTATATGAATAAACACCATAGTTTTTAAACGGTTTAAAACTATGGTGTAGAATACTAAATGTGCTAATTTTTATTATTATTTATTTATTTTGTATAATTTTTGTTGTACGCTAATCAAAATTACCTTTTCTATAATTTAGATACACGGGAAATCTATATTATGTCAAAAAAATTGGGTTAAATGCTGTATATCTGATTAGTTGGTAAGCCTTATAAATAAATAAATCCCTTTCCATTATACAGGTATCTATTAAGCATTTTTCTCTTAACTTGGCATCTATGTCCAGCCCTATTTGAACTTTAAGAACCGTACCTATTACAGAACCTCACTCAAAACTCAAGCTCTACTTAAATCTCGTTTAAAGCTATTTGATTGGTTGAAACTAGTCACTTATGTATGTACATTAAAAACCGACGATTACGAACCGACCAATACGATTTAAAAACCATATAAAGGCCAAACTTTGCAAAAAGGGGTAAGTATTATAAAATCACAGATTATTTAGAAGACAAAAAAGCTTGGGACTGAGCTGCTCGCTCTGTTAAGCATTGTTAATAAGCAATATGCGTAATTATAACGTAAATTATTGTATACATTTTCATTTTTAATGTCTGGACTTCAAAAAAGACGATGATCCCTGAGTTTGTTTCGGCTATTTCTTCTCGGAGGTCAGATAGGAAATGCCGGCTTCATCCAAAAAAAAAAAACGTGACGTGTAAAAGTGATCAGTGATCCTACTTGCTTAATAAACGATTTCATTTCTTAAGTAATGCTTAAATCTTGGGTATGTAATACGGTCCTAAGTATGGCAGCTCTGAACATGACATGATTAGGTGCGCAGTAACAAATTCACGTGTCAAAGCGGATGAGGTGGCGTACTGCGAGCAGCGCGCTTCACAACCGCCATACATTTTTAATATGCCTATACCCGCCTACGCCACTTAAAATTTAAATACCTAAAAAAATTCAAAAACGGATTATCTTTGTGAGTTCCATTAAAAACAATAATAAGCATCACAAAGTAAAAGATACTGTGCATGTAGATAGGGTTCTATATCTAAAAGCCATACAAAAAAAAAACAGGTAGGTATACATTTATAACACAACGCAAACATGGACCTAAATAAAAAATAAACCGAGTTCACAACACTCACCCGACCTTACTTAACGCTATTTTCATTTTCATCTACACATTTTGCTGTATTAAAGTATTATTCTCTTCGAAAAACATTTTTGATCCCTCTAAGATGAGTTTGCCAAAAACTAAAAAGGCTAAGTGGCTCTACAGGATCTCTAAAAAGTGTATTTGTCAGTCCCTTTTTATCAAATCCTTTGCTATTTTCGAGTAATGGACGTGGAAAAATAAATTGTAGTATTGATACGAAGAATGAAATCATAATAGTATCATCGCTCGCCGCTCGTAAGGACCAGGCCCGAGTCGACAGCGCGTCGTGTTTCACAGGCGTCTCAAATGAATGGCAGCACATCGTTACGGGATCCACGAAGACCGATGCCTTCTGGGTCAGGGTTGCGGGTTGGTTAAACAAGAAACCGTGGCCCTGGCCGTCGCACAGGCAAGTGAAGAAACACGGGTTGGTTTTAGTCAGTAAAAGTCTGAGACGTCCTTCCGCTCCGCCCAGAGCGGGAGAAGTCATTTGATAAGAGTACTTCCACAACAAATGATTCATCAACAGCTTCAGCAACTTGATTTGAATTACGCGCGTCTTTTGTTTATGTCGTCTCGTACTCGTACATCAAAAAAGGAGTTTATTTGTTTTTTTTTTCACGCGCTTTACTAAGTGCCTTCTTCGGATGGCTGCGGAATCCTCAGTTAATTTGCAGTTTTTTTTATTAACCAGTGAAGTGATTCTCATCCTTTTCCCAACTATTTTGGAGTGGGTTTCGGCTGCCTGTCGCGGACGACAGTGTGTTGAGGCGAAACATAGGAGAGACCTATTCCCAGCACTGGACTGCAATAGGCAAAACTCGGACATTCAAAAATTAAACTTGACTATGAATGTATTATTTCTATTTATCTTTTTTCTCATTTAGTTACATTTTTTATATATGTTATTTAAATATATTGATTTAAAAAATACACAAAAACACATTTAAAAATATAAAAAAAATAGTGTTCCACCGATGACGGGAGCAGGGTCCAAGCTATCGGTGGTTAGGGCTCCAGAGACAGGAACCTCCTCACGATGAGGGCCTTATCGAGGAGTACTGCCTTTTGAATCAGGCCTTTGATCCAACTGCCTAACGAGAGCCTCAATAGTTGTTGGTCGAGGCTCTTGGCTATCAAACCATTGGCCGATACGACAATCGGTACAATGACAGCCGAGTTCACATTCCACATGTCAACAACCTCGTGTGCCAAGTCGAGATATTTAATTTGTTTCTCTTTCTCAGCTTTCACGAGATTCCCGTCATGTGGAATGGTAACATCGACAATCATTGCGAGGCGCGCTAATCGATCTACCACTGCTATATCAGGCTTATTTGCAACAATAGTCCTGTCAGTAATGATAGACCGATCCCAGTATAACGTGGCATGGTCATTTTCAAGAACTGGGTCGGGCACATACTTATAATACGGTACCTCAGAATCCACAAGTTTATATTTCAAAGCAAGTTGCTGGTGGATAATCCTAGCTACTTGGTTATGCCTGTGCAAATACTCGCTGTTAGCCAGACGAGAGCAACCAGAGATAATATGTCTGATGGACTCACCCGGATGGTGACATGCCCGACACACGTCAATCGTTCCGTCCTTCATAATATATCTCCGGTAGTTATTCGTCAAGATAACTTCGTCCATAGTTGCACAGGCGAAATCTTTAGTTTCCCCGAAAAGGTCACCGAATCGTAGCCAGGATACGGAAGCTAAAAAGTCTACATCGGGTTCGTGAAGAGCCCGATAAAATCGCCCGTGAAGTTCCTTGCTTTGCCATATCATCTTGCGGTCATCAGTGGTGAGTATTATAGGCTTGTGCCAGTTTTCTTTCGCCATGGAGAACGGGCCAAGCCCCTTATTATTATTATACTATACTATTGAGTTAGAGTTTAGAGTTCGGTTATATCGCGCTTTTTAGATTTCCCTCGGGAATATCAATTTTTTCCGGGATAAAAGGTAGCCTATGTTCTTTCTCAAGGTCTAAAGATTGTCTGTGCCAAATTTCATCAAAATCGGTTGAGAGGTTTAAGCGGGAAAGCGTAACAGACAGACAGACAGACAGACAGAGTTACTTTCGCATTTATAATATTAGTATGGACTAGCTTTCCGCCCGCGGCTTCGCCCGCGTGGAGTTCGGTTATATCGCGCTTTTTAGATGTCCCTCGGGAACATCAAATTTTTCCGGGATAAAAGGTAGCCTATGTTCTTTCTCAGGGTCTAAAGATTGTCTGTGCCGAATTTCATCAAAATCGGTGGAGAGGTTTAAGCGGGAAAGCGTAACAGACAGACAGACAGACAGACAGACAGACAGATAGACAGACAGACAGACAGAGTTACTTTCGCATTTATAATATTAGTATGGATACAGTGTAAAATGCTATGTATTTCTTGTAAAATAAATACTTATTATCTCCTTTATTTCATTAATTTAAATATTTCTACATAACAAAAATATATATAAAAACCATTTAAAAATATAAAAAAAAATAGTAGCCCACCGGTATCGGGAACAGGGTCCTAGCTACCGGCGGTCAGGGCTCCAGAGAGAGGAACTTCCTGACGACGCGAGCCGTGTCCAGTAGTACCGCTTTCTGAATCAAGCCCTTGATCCAGCTGCCTAACGAGAGCCTCCTGAGGTGTTGGCCGAGGCTCTTGGCTATTAAGCCATAAATAAATACTTATTGTTATTATTATGATATTATATTTAACAAAATATGTATTTACCAACAAACGAATATAACCCTTTAACTAAGTGAAAAACTTCTAGGTGGTTAAACTCCTGTACCCTTGACATTGGACCGCTAGCTCCCCGCGCGTGTGCAAAGTTCAATCCACGAAATTACCAAATAGTTTTATCATATTCCCTAGACTAGACAACTGTAACAACTGCGTTGAGCACTACGTGTTAGAATAAATACACGTATTTCAAAAATCAAAATCTAAGAATTTATTTGGAGGACACCAGTTACAGGTGGAATGATCGTAGGGCTCTGAGGAGAAGAACGGGCAAGCAACTTCAAGGACACTCTTTTTAATCATAAAATTCTTACAAAATATTTAAAAAAAAAGGTAATGATAATAATACAATTTATTTAGACACATTTTGATGATAACATAATCCTTACTAATATTATAAATGGGAAAGTGAGTTTGTAAAGTTCGAAGTCCGGATTAAATAATAGGGTCCTTTTTATTCCCCAAAAATTTTTATATTCCCGAAGGAAATCTAAAAAGCGCTATATAACCGAACTCCACGCGGGCGATGCCGCGGGCGGAATGATAGTTATTAATAAAATCATTAAATATGTCGTGCAAAGAAGTAGCGCTAGACCCCACACTAGGATACCCTGTGTCGAGGGATCCAGTTATTTCGATTACATTACACCGTTCATATTGAAATTAACCATGTGAGAACGATGCATAAAGATGTACACATTAAAAGCTTCCGTTATAAAAAACATACAAACAATTCCGAAATTAAAATAACCCGTGGCAGCAAACGGATGACCAGTCCTCACTGATGGCGCTCGTTTATGTTCATGTGGATCAGCACCGTTTTAACAGCATTTTGAAAGGAACTTAATGATCCAACACACACGCCAACACTAGCGAGACAGTAGAGTAAGCATCACATGCTCTCAACTGCCAGAGCACAATCAAGACGTACCTATATTATAGGCAAATTGGATAAAGAATAGAGGTAAACAAACCGTTGCTAGGCAACGACTTGTTTACACCTAGAAGGAAGATGTAATCAATTTTTTCTAGATAGATGATTTTGATACAAGTAATAATCCTACTTCCTACTAATGTAAACAGTTTATTTATATTTAGATATTTATGATTTGCAGATATAGAACGCTTAACCAATTTGAATGAAATATGACACACATATAAGCTAATTTCCTAATAGGTCAACATTTTGATACATATTTTATACGTAGTCCATACTTGAAAGTATTATAATGCATGTGTTATGCAGTTAATTTGCAAAATTGTTTTGACAAATGCCTCATCTTTATTCATTGGCTGAATTCCACAAAATGTGTTTAATACCTGGATTTCATCCTGGATTTTTTGTAGGGCTATCACGCAAAATTAATGTCGACTTTTTAATGGCTTTTCGAAATAGCAAGTTAATATGCATGTTATTTTAGTGATTCTATTGAAATATGCTGCAATAGGAATTGTTAAAAAATAGTATGTTAAAGTCGATAATCTCGTGTAAATTATAGGAGATTTGTAAAACGTGAGTTGTGTGATAACCGTAAATTGGTTTGTTTACCTCTATTCTTTAATAATAATAATTTATTTCAGGCAAGACCCATAACTTTACACAAGCAATATAATACAAATACAAATTAAGAAAAAAGAATAAAAAAATACAGTAAAAACTTTCATTAAACATTCTATACAATAAGTTATAGTTGACATCGCATCAAATACATAAATCATAAAAATAAATAAATCCATGGTAGAAAATGTCAAATAAAATAAAATTCAATGTCAAATAAATTAATAATTTAATAAACAATAAATTAACCAATAACTAATAAATAATTAATTTATCGAGCTTGGCACACGTAACACGTATAGACTATTCATTGTTTTTATCGTACATTTAAATACACCTTTTAAAATTATTTGGTGTTAGGGTGTACCCAACTTGGGACTTGGTACAGTCATCGACACTATGTAGCTTATACTATAATAACACCTCTGTTCACCCGTCGAAGGCCAAGGTAAAGATAAATTATGACTTCTACACATGCAACGCACTAATAAAGCAAATTTTAGCAAACAAAATACCTACACTAAAACTGATACTCAAAATTACCTACTTCCTAGTGCTGGGACATGGGCATATTGGGCATATCCTAGAGGCAAAAAATATTTGAAGGCATTTAATTTTTAAATTTATTTGATGGTTAATTAAAAAGGGTACAATACCAATTACATTAATTAACATAGACAGTAACAATTACATTAATTATCTTAAAACATACTACTAAAACTAACATCTCACGGTAGACTCTCGCATACATTCTTTCATAGAAAACCAAATATACATGAATAAGCTTATTCCATTCATCCGCAAACACGTCACATTCAGGGTTGGCCTTCAGAAGGGCATTTAGCACCTTTAAACTACGATAAACCGGGGATTCAGATCAGGCTAGCGTTTTTGCTGGGACTTGCGCAAACCGATTGGGCCTGCGGCTTTGACGGTGACCGATGTATTTGTCAGGCACAAATAGTCGGCAGAAAAGTCCATGGAGCTTTGCACATGTGACATCTACCAACCAGCACTGGGCCCGCGTGGTAGACTACTGCCCACTCCTTCACACCGAGAGGAGGCCTGTGTCCCAGGAGTGGAAACATTAGGCTGATTATGATACAATACTTGGTATATAGAGTAACCCTCGTGATGGAAGTAGCCCACTTCCACTCAGAGAGAGTGGGATCATTATAGGCTGATTCCCATCATCATCATCATCTCAGCGTTAGTCCCAGTCGCATCCGAAGCTTTTTTACCCGACTGCCAGGAGGGTTATGTTTTTAGCTCCTATCTTGTATGTATTATTCTTTATTACCTAGTATCTCTAGAACCGCTGAACGGATTTTCACATTTGAGGTATCGTTAGATTTGACTTAATTGCCCAACTGCTACTAGATAGGTGACATTTAAAAAAATCCAAAATGGCGGATGTATGACGCCATATTGTGAGATATGAAGAAATAAATTTCTACCAAGCATATCGAGTGGGATATCAAAATGAAGGATTTTAAACACTGATTCTAAATATGTATATAACTTAATATTAAATGGAACAAAAAAAAAAGAATTACATGTTTTTTTCTGCCAAGCATATAGAGTTGGGTATCAAAATTAAGGATTTTAATCACTGATTATAATAAAAATATTGATTCTAAATATATTTTATATAAAAAAGTCTTTAAATATAAAATTGCCGTTTAATAGGAAAAAAAATCTTTTGTATTAATTGAAGTAATAACCCATGCAATCAATGTATTTTTGCCAACACAGTCGCAGTTTATTGATTCTTAAAGAAATCAGCTGGACGAGAGGCAAGTGGCAGTCTCCAAATGGGGCAATGCCAAACTTGTAGCATTCAATACCGCCAAAACCTTGTGTCTTTTCACCCCCAAAAGGAGCCCGTTCACCTTGGCTCCTACTTTTCGAAATGTATCCTTGGAGTTTTCCGACCGCCTTCAGCTTTTGGGAGTTGAGATTCCCTCCACCCTAAACTATCACATCAAGCTACTACAATCTGTCAAATTTCCTTATTAGATTTTCCACTTTATAGCATTAAGGCTCTATGTTGATTGGAAATATCTGACCGTTTGGGGTAGCTTGACCTGCTGTCGTCCTCGTCCGTACCTACGTAATTAATGTACACTTAGAAATTTTAGCACAAAAGTCAGTCAGTTTAAATTTTTTGCAAAATTATAAACAGAATTACATTCGGAGGCATGCACAAAGCGCGTATCTTGTACATATGAATGTATGTAATATTCTTTATTATCTTGTATCTCCAGAACCGGCTAACGGATTTTCACATTTGAGACATCGTTAGATTTGTCTTAGACGGTGACATTAAAAAAAAAAATGGTGGATGTTTGACGCCATAATTATGAGGTAATTTTTATTAACCAAACTTATCGAATTGGTTTTAAAATGAAGGATTTAAAATACTCATTAGAAAATATGTATATAACGTGCACTTTTAATATTAAATGGAATGATGAAAAAAGAAATTAAACAATTTTTTTAAGTTTTCCAACATTAGAAACATAATTTGTTAAAACTAAAAAGATAGAAATAAAAAATATTATTTAAAAACAAAAAACCCGCCTGCATAAAACTCTAACGAACTGAATAGATAGAAACAAGTTGAACAATCGCAGTTGGGGGACTTCTTAGCTAGATAAACAAGTATTCCATAGAACAGTCCCCCAACTGCGATTGTTCAACTTGTTTCTATCTATTCAGTTCGTTAGAGTTTTATGCAGGCGGGTTTTTTGTTTTTAAATAATATTTTTTATTCAGCTTTGGAGTCTGGGGTCTGCTTTACCAGTCTAACTGCTGATTTTGGCTAAACTTCGATATTTTCCTGACCTTCACAACCCAAAGGCGACATCGAAGCATTGCAGTTAGACCAATTGTTGGACTTTTGAGAGCTCCAACATCCCGTAACGACTGTCATTAGATGTTCGTATGGCAACCGGGACCAGCGGCTGAACGTGCTTTTCGAGACACGACCAGACCAGTGCAAATATTCATATTCATGAATGCAAATATCTGCACTGCGCGGGGATCGAACCCGCGCCTTCCTTGCGCAGCGGCCGCGTTCGCTACGGCTACGCCATGGAGGCTGTCCATATCACAATGAAATTGTTAGAATCTTTCGTGCTGTGTCATAATAGGCTGATTATGGAACCTTTAAGCCAATCAGCAGTCGTAATGAAGATGACGAATATCCTTCTTATCTCCTATGCACCCCCAAGTCACAACCACTTAAAACTCCAAAAGTTTGTGAACAAATCTTGAACTCCATTAAAATGTACATTACACGGTGAGGGGAAAACTTAATTACTTTTAACTCATAACGACAATACACCACTAAGCTTAATTCATAATGACTCGACATACGCGTTTCCCTATAAAGTTGGGAACACATTTGTCACAGTCTACGCGGGGGTTATTTTTCTTTTTATGATATTTCGTAAGCAATTTCTAATTTTATTGTCATTTATACGTAATAATACAGGATTATTTATATTAAATATCCTGATTATTTATATTAAAAAACCAAAAACCACTAGGTTTAAACTTGTGCTACCATGAGTCAACTAAACAATAAAGCATTTTATATGTGTGGGTTATTGTCGGTACGATTAACATGGTCTTAAAAAAATTATAATCGTTCCTGCATAATGGCATTTTAAATTCTCTTGTTCAGAAACTAAACTAATTTTACGATAAGTGCATCTCTTTTCTTTGTAATTTATTAAAAAAAGATAGAAGATAATATTTTAGTTTAAAGGATAGAAAATAAAGGAAAGATCCTTCCTTTTAATCCTGTCAAATTAAGGTACTCCATAGACAGTTTAGACGTGATTTTAAACATGGCGAACAAAAATACCTCAATTTACGTTTGTAAGGTTGTATGTTTGTAACACACACGATACAGGAGAATAGAGAAACTCCTAGAGTAGGGCAACTTTAAAAAAAAATAATTTGATAGTTTTGTTTCACGTTTTTGATCGAAGTCGACCAGTGATAAAAGGGTTTCAATGAATAAAAGAGCGAAATTTAAAAAAATTAAAATAGCGTCGAGGTTGTGTTACAAGTGTGTTCCCGCAGACGCAGCTATTCGCGATTAATTTTAGCTCTTTTAAATTCTATTCATGCGTTACGCAATATCTCTATTCGATATTACAACCCCAAGGTTTTTCCGTTACGCTCACGTAGCGGGCCCCTAATCCGCGTGCCGTGAAGATATTTTCGCGATGTGCTGTGTGGCCACTAGAAATGAATAACAACTAAAAGTTTTTCTGTTCAATAAAATAATTAGATATACAGATGTGTTTAGTAGTATGGTCATATTAGTAAATTGTGAAAGTGGTATGTGTTTAAGTCCAAACACAAATAGGCAAGGAGTTTTAAGGCACTAGAAGAAGTATTATTTTTAAAAGAGACACTAGACGAATAGTTGTGTTCAAATTTAGATAAATAAAATTATGTATAGTTATATTTACATTATACTAGCTGTTGCCCGCGACTTCGTCCGCGTGACCTACAGTTTATAAGTGCCTGTTAAAATAAATAATGGAAGCAATATGTACGTCCATTTTTTGTTACTGCTCTGCTCCTATTGGTCATAGAGGGATGTTAAATGGCATATGTCCTTTCTCAGGCTCTAGAGTCTCTGTGTACCAAATTTTATTACAATCGGTTTAGTAGTTTTGGCGTGAAAGCCCGACAGACAGACAGACAGAGATACTTTCGCATTTATAATATTACATTAGTATGGATTACACGAAGTATCGTATCGGTTCACTAATGAATTCCATTTCGCTTTTAAATCATTTTGTGTATAGACATTTCACGAGTGAAATACGCCGAGTGAATGACAAAATGAACGAAGAGTGAAGCGTTTGACATCTCCTTGAGTACTCAGCATATCTCTCGCTAATTTTATAGCCATACTGAAACAAGAAATCGATTCAGCAATAAATCGGCGGCCATAACGACACGACGTGAATAATATTATAACTCGTATTTATTGAGGATTAGCCCACCGCTGGGACTGCGCGAAATATGCTGTGTGGGATATTTTTATTTCTCAATTTACAATACCTAGATGTCAGAGCGTAATTATTTGGTTGAAGTCATTTTCTAATAGTTAAAGTTAAATGGCTTATGTGGAAGTATGAGGAACAGCACCATAATTGCGTAACAGAGTTAGTATCAGTTGGGATCATTTCGAATCATATTGCTGATCCATTACTCTATGTGTTCGTAAATGTGTCCGCTCAACAACGTAAATAACGCAATGAATATTATTTTACTGTCAAAATGTAACCTTTTGCTACTGAGTTTGTTACGCAATCACCCTGCAGGGTGGGTGTAAAGTCACTCATCCTCCAAAGAAAAGGGAGAATCCTCCGACCAGACGGGTGTTGACTGTTGAGTCTGGCAGGCACTTGCCCAACTGTTGATGTTGGGAAGTTGTTATACAACGTGTAACAAAAAGGGTATATATATATACCAAGGGCATGGCATCTTTAGATGATATCAAACGATTTCAACTCAAAATATAATACTCAAATAATTGGTACCAAATTTTAGGCGTGCAGCACACTACGTACGTTAATAACTACTCGTTACCTGTCACGTTACTTGCCAAAATCCGATAAATGTCTTGAATATCTCTGTGCGACTAGTATGATAGTAGCCTATCACAGGCGGTGGTTTTCCTCATAACTTCCTAGCATAAAGAGATAGGATTAAAAAACCCTTCCAATATCGTTTGATATCATGTAAAGATGCCATGCCTTTGTTATGTATATACCCTTTATGTTACACGTTGTATATGCTAGTTACCTATACGGTCAACTCTGCTTGCGACTCTGTTGCGGCTACGTTACTATGACGCGTTGTGTTGCATATGGCGTTTGTAGACTGCTACAGGCTTAAGTTTACTTTAGGCCTTTTTAATTCTTTTCTCAAGAAGAGGGATTACCCTCTTCGCCTCAGAAAAAAAGAAGGTTCTATTAATTTTATTAGATTATAGTTAACTTAATAGAACCCTCTTCTCTTTGCAAAAAGCTATCTTAAAATTAGTTGAAGTTTCTTGAAGATTGTTTTAAGTAAACAAGCTGTAGTCATTTCATTATATCTACATTTAACCCCTACGGCCACACACAAGACGTCTGAAAACATCTTTCAGGTTTCATAACCGTTAGCCTTTTGAAGTTCAAACAAACATAGACCTACACAACACATGTTCAATAATTTAATATTTAACCCGTCGTCGCGTCGCTTCGAAACGTGGATCCATGAAAAACACAATGGCTTTTTAATTGGTTTTGTTTGTGTCATTACAACATTCAACAGCTAATAGAAAAATATATCTAAATTATTATCTCCTGAAACCAAGAATCAGTTTTATTTGTGCAGATGACAACAGAACAACTTATTGAAAACTGTAAAATTTTCTCAATCAACCTTGAACCTTAAAACTACAGTGAGAAAGTCGAAAATATATTTAAGAAATTCGACGGTTTATAGTTTATTTATTATTATTTATTTATTTATTTTAATATTTACTCGGTACAGGTTTGTTTGTTTTGTACCATTAAACCAGAAATGGTTTGTATTGGTACTCACATTCGCTATATCTACTCTAAAGACAGCATAACATATTTATCAATGTATCCACACCTTTTTTTTTTTCCTTATTAATAATATAACCAAATAAGGTAAGTACACAAATAACTATACTGTGACAAAACAAAATAATAATAATAGTAAACGTAGTAGTAGTTGTTTAAGCTGAAGGCTATATTTTAATTAATATAGCGCTTCGAAAGCTAGGTAGACAACACTGCCTCGATGAAAGCTTTTCGATTAAACGAAGTAGTAATTTATCCAAATGTATGAGAGTTTCTCCTCTAGACAAAAGAGGCTGTCTACCTAATCAAACATATCTTTTACGACCTTTTTTAATTTTAAAACCTTAAGACAGGCGAAGGAGAATTGGGGACTAAACAAACTTTACGTAGTTTTAAATTTGCATTTATGTACAAAATATATGGTATTGTTTGCTTCTAAAACTTATACAAACAAAGGTGAAACTAAAATGTGCAAACACACAGCAATTCGTAAAGGTCAAAGCTCGCAAATGATTTACAGTCGCCCTTGTAAATCTTCTCCATTTTCAGGGACTTAGCGTTTGATCCGGGCTTTACCAGAGCCACTGTGTGGCTACTGTAATTTATATTTCAACTTCTAACAAACTATGAATAAAAGCAAACTAAACCAAAGAGAGAAAAAATCGCGTAGATAATTTTGGTCATCTTTTTTAAATCAGAAGGCCGTGGCATTTAAAACTTAATTGACACTTATTAAAGGGACAAACAATGTCAAAAATTTAAGGAAATTGGAGGTTTTTGGACGGATTAAGACTTGAGATTAGAATGTCGAACATTCATAAACATACGCGAATAACCTCTCTGACCCAACTGCTGTCTACGATTTTCGTAATTGATCAGTTTTCAACCATAGAACACACGCCAAGGGTAGAAGGTGGTCAACCGCTAACTTTGTCGAATACATGGAAAAAAATTCACATTAATCCTTTTCCCTTAAGACACACGTCATACTTTTATTACTTACTAGCTGCGCCCCGCGGTTTCACACGCGTAGGTTTCGATATGTTTTTTTATATATGCTCCGCTCCTATTCGTCGCAGCGTGATGTTATATAGCCTAAAGCCTTCCTAGATTGATGGAGTATCCAACGCAAAAAGAATTTTTCAAATCGGAACAGTAGTTCCCGAGATTAGCACGTTCAAACAAATAAACTCTTCAGCTTTATATATTAGTATAGATTAGTCTAGATGGATAGACAGACTGATGTCACACCCCATGCTCTTCGACTCCCAAAGGAGGCATTTCACGACCAATAAATCGTCGAACTTTGACCTGCCAAGAGACACGCTTACACCAGCATGATGTTTGCAGTATATATTTTTACGATAAAAAATCTTAAAAGCATTAGGAGAAAAGCCTTAGAAGTATTAAGTGGTTATCGGATGATACACATACGACTTAACGGAGTAATAACTGACTAACTCGCCCATGATTCAGCCTCGCCTCGTCTTTTATACCGCGTCCATTGAGGGACTGGAACAATTTGCCAGCGGCGGTGTTTCCGTGAGACTGCAATTTAAGTGCTTTCAAGGCTAGAGTCCACCATCATTGATTGCATCAATGCTTACAATCAGACGGGATTGCGGTGAAGCACTAGTTTATAATTATAAAAAAAAAGTGTAATTTCTAGTTTGGGGCAATGTTTTGTTCACCATTCTAGACAACCTTGGATCAAATCTGCTATAGTATTTACCACCCTCGATTCTCTTGTAAGTATTCCTTTGTTGTCTTCCATGAACCAGTTGAACAGAGTCCTTTCTCTCCTTTGTGACCTCGAATGTTTTGTTATTTCCTTTGTTGTCTTCTACGACACCCGAACCTTGCTGCCATGACCTCGAACTTTCACCCTTCTTTACAATACTTCCTTTCCCAATCAAATCTCATTCAAATTATCACATCATCAGCAACTTCTACAACATCCTTTTAACAGCGTCCTCAGACAGTCACTGACCTCTAACCTGTGGCTACAAATGGTCGTAACACTAGAAGATCAGATACTGCTATACTCTTTGTTGTCTGGAATCAAATTGGTGTTACTATGGACCTTGAAGCCGGTGGTGACACGACTCGAAGTCGTTTTCGAGTGTAAATAGTGAGGTTGACCCGTGTTTTGTTTTAGTTTCTTTGTGATTTTGTGTAGGTGATTAGCGGCTCGTCATATTACAAGGTTGAGTCTGTGTTTTATTTATTTATTTATTATGGCACACCAACGACATATTTACAATAATAGTGGTATAAAAAGCAATCACAGGTCTTCAGTTTTGTGTAACACAACATCACTTATAGGTATGCAATAAATGTACTAATACTTATACCCTATTTGCGAAAAGCTTTTCTAACTTATTCCTAATCCATTGGTTCATAGATTTGGTAAATTCGTCCGCTCAACAACTTAAATAACGCAATGAACGCAGCTGAAATGTCGAAATAGAAGTCATATCGGTCAATTTTCCCGCTGGATAACTGGCTAAGGTTGTGGACCTCAGCGTATACATATACTTCGTCGCATTTGCAAATTTGCCGAAAAGGTTCATTCTGGGTATAAATTTTCAGGTTACATTGTTTAAACTGAAATCGATGTTACTGTAAAGCGTAATGGTGTTCATTAGTCATGTCATTAACTTAGAAATAGTACGTCAAATGTCACCAAATCTTCAATAGTTTTTGAAGAACACTCGTAATGCGTCAACTCCAGGACATTCTCAAAGTTTTTGAAGTCGATTTAAAGTGCTATTGAACAAAACCACCCCTCGTCCTAAAGGACGCATACAGATCATGGTGGAGAAAAAAATAAATAGGTAAAAGAAAAAAGGAAGAATTTCCATAAACACAAAACAATGATAAGGAATTTTCATTTGGTGTAGTATGTAAATTATTTTTCTTTTTAAATATTAAATTTGGTCTTCCATTCGACGGTACGTTTGTTCATAATTTACAACGTATTGTTATTTTATGGAGACGTCTGCGGCACGTTTTGTATTCTACGAATTTTCTGGCTTGATTATTTTAAAATTCTGCTCCTGATCACATTTGAAGTACAGTTGCATCTACTGCTTCATTATGATTTAAAGGTTCTCCGCTAAAATCAACCTTATGTAGTGCAGGCTAGATATAATTTAGCGCGGATTCCATTCGAACAGTCAACCAAGTTAAAATAAGACGTCAAATATTTTAGAAAAAAAAAACGTGCCGAATTAAACACGAACAACTGGTAATGCCTTTTGGTTCCTTAGAAGGTCTCATCAACTCTCCACATTCCTGTAGCACCCACATATCACCAGTTATGTATAATAGTCCCAAGGAATAGAAGGTGTGTCCATTCCAATCAATGGGTCACATAGTACTAGATTCTCATTTACAATACAACCTTTAAAATCTAGGATACTAAAAAAGGCTGTTTGCATATGTGCCGCTACTCCAAATCATTATAATGGGCAAGGTAGAAGGAAAAAGGCGTGTTGGACGAAAGAGAAAGTCGTGGCTGCGAAACATCTAGGAGTGTACCGGCATTACTTCCTTCGAAAAACTGTTCCGACTCGCGGTTGACAAGACCGAGTACAAGAAGCTGACGGCCAACCTTCAGGATTGAAGAGGCACTGGAAGAAGAACAAAAAGAAATGTTTGTAATCGCAGCCACAATACAGGAGTAACTATAGTGTGAAGCAGAAGTTTGTAAAGGATGCCATTCAAAGCTGACTAACGAAGTGCTAGATGTACAAATCTTCAACGTCAAGCAGTTTCCACTCCCTCAACGTAAAAGTGTGTTACATCCCCGAGCAATGATTCGCTAACTAACTACTACACCTCATTATTCGACCCTCTGAGCAAGGATAATATATTCCTGAAACTTTTCACATTGGTTCCGAACTCCTGACATTTTGACCCTCCCAAAGCCACATTAGGAAAATCGTAAAAACTTTCAAAAAACCTCACTTTATCGGATAAAGTCTCGCGGTAAAATTATATTTTTTCCACAAGTTTTGTTTGAGTAATTTAAAGGTCGTTTTTGAAGATTTCTGTTGACCAAAATCGTTTATAGTTTTTTAAATTTAAGGTTTGGTTGACTTCGGGTTCAATATATGTTGTGGCGCAGCGGTCAACAAGCCTGCCTGCGACGTAGAGGCCCCGGGTTCGATCCCCGGCAAGGTCATGATGGAAAACGATCTTTTCCTGATTGGTCTGGGTCTTGGATGTTTATCTGTTTATGTATCTATTATAAATATAGTATCGTTGAGTTAGTAACCCATAACACAAGTCTCGAACTTACTTTGGGGCTAGCTCAATCTGTGTGATTTGTCCGTATATATTTTATTTCTTTGAAAACTGTTTAGTAACATAACCTAAATTTTGCAGTTATTCGTCTAAATAACATGTTCATATACCTTAAATATTGTGTACCTATACATACATGTATATGTGAAAACCTTATGTAGTTAATTGATATTCAGAGTCAAAAACAGCGAAATTAACCGCGAACAAACATAAAAGTACATATATACTGTCGAAATTAATAACCTCCTCCTTTTTGAAATCGATTAAAAAAAAAACGTCATAGTCATACGTACCCACCATCTTGAAAGCACATTAAACCATAGACATATACCTACTAATGGACATGCCGTACGCATAATCTGCAGTAACTTTTTTGGTTTGAAAAGAGTGAGAGAGATGGCCTATGTTTTCGGTCTAGCACTATCTCTTTCCTCATAGATGATTGATGATTTTGAGAGGGATAAAGGTAGACGAAACATCGTTTCCTCTCTTTCTTTCGGAGTGTCACAATTCTGATTTCTAAGGCATGTCCATAAGTATATGTCGATGCATCAAACATCCATTTCGCGCGCAAATTGTAGACTACGCAGTTTTCTCTCCTTAACAATTTACGCGCGAAAAGCAACTGATACCTCTTTTTATACTTTGTTTACATAAACGACATTGGCGCGAAGTTACTTAAATCTTTGAGATTAAGTTTAATCTTTGAACAACATAAACTCTCCCAAATTCGTAGTCTAACTTTGAAGGTCAAAGTTAATGTGAAGAGTCATCTGTTGTCACAAACAATATTAGGCTATATCAGCAACATACGACATTATTGTACGATAGAAAAAAATATTCTTATGATGCATACTCGTTAGCTTATCCTAAATGATATTATGATGATACTCCGGAAAAACATCAAACCGATAACTTACTAAGATTAATTTGGTGCCTCAACTTGGCCATTACTTAATCATTCATTTATTTTTTCTAAGTACAAAGAAATGAAGCCCAATTTAACGCCCACTACATCCTACCTCATTAAAAATAAAATATTTCAAGATACTGTATTCCAAAGATAAACCTACAAAACTTTTAAACGACGCAAACACCGAAATATTCACATAAAGCAAATTTTCAACTTTTAATTCGCGCCAAGTTTCCCTGAGTACAGTAAGCACGCAGTTCGTCATTCGATTAGAATAGTAAACGCGTCTGTAGGGGACAGACGTGCCCCTGTCTGCACCCTAGCCCCGACGCCCTTTGCCCTTTCACAAAGATCAATCTTTGCTCTATGGCGCAGATGCGAATAAATTTGGCGGGAAAAGATTTTTACCTCTAGAAAGTACTAACATAATACAGAAAAGTGGAAAACTTTGGAAGACCTCTGCCATGGAAAAAACACAGGTTGATTGAAAAGAAAATAAGTCACGAGAGAGATTGATACACTATTTCTTAATGTCGGTGTTTCGGCTGATGCGATGAAGATGTCGGTGACACTAATGCTATGTTTGTAACACCTTAAACAATCTTTTGGAGAAAATTGCTTTTAAATCTTGAACAATTGTGGTGCATTAAGCTTGTCAGTGTATTTCGACGTTTCTTTACTCATCAAATTAGACAGATAAACTTACGAGTACATCACCTGTGTTAACAGTTAAATTGCATTAAAATTTACTATTGTTTGTGTAGATCATACTTTCCTACCTAAATATTTTTCAATAATTATCTACTGTTATTATAACGTTTTAATAAAATTCGTGATCTTTTACTCTAATTGTTAGGATTTTTTATGAATTTTGTTTTCATATTCAAGAAGACCTCAGTAGAGCCTCCGAGCGAGTCGGTCTTAAAGTGAACGTGGAGAAGACAAGAGTCATGTCTAATGGTGGGCATTGGACAAACTCTCCAATCTTTATAGGAGTCGGTACAATCTTCGTCGGGAGAATCTGTTATCGAAGTTGTTGACAGTTACATATACCTGGGACAAACTATCCAGTTAGGAAGGTCCAACTTCGGGATAGAGGTCAATCGTCGAATCCAACTCGGCTGGGCTACTTTCTGGAAGCTACGTAGAATATTCTCGCCCTAAACACCGCAATGTCTCAAGACAAAAGCCTTCGACCAGTGTGTCTTGGCAGTGATGACTTATGGCACTGAGATGTAGTCGCTAGCAATGGGTCTTATAAGAAAGCTCAAGCTCACTCAAAGGGCAATGGAGAAGAACGAGAGTAACCGACGTAGCCCGAAGAATTGCAATACTTAAGTGGCAGTGGGCCGGGCACATTGCCCGTAGGACCGATACCCGATGAGGCCGACGGGTTCTCGAGTGGCGAACACGCACCGGAAGACGCGGCGTGGGTAGGCCCCCGACAAGGTGGACCGACGGAAAGTCGTCGCCGTGTAGGTCGCGGGAAACTGCTGGATGCAAGAGGTGCAGAACCGGTCGTCGTGGAGATCCTTGGGGGAAGCCTATGTCCAGCAGTAGACGTCTTTCGGCTGAAATGATGATGATGATGTTGATGGTGTTTCAAGTAAAAACTTATAAACGAATTTCGCGTTGAAATTATTTTGTTAAATACTCTTCATTTTTTTTTAGTTATACATTCTGTAATTCGAAAATATTCCATTTCAAGAGTTAAAATTAAAACAAACCCAAAATTACCTACTTCATGTCGGCGATCCCGCTTTAAAAATCTAGTTCAGACAACAAAGCTTTAATTAAATCAAAGGCAAATGACGTCATCACTCACCGTTAGTACCTAAATAGGTAAAAAAATCATCGCCGACGTCGCTTCTGTAATTTCGGGCCATTGGTCCGGGGCGAATGTCTCGCCGGGCCGGTACACCCGCACCGAGCAGACCCCAGCGCCCTTACCCTGCCCTCAAAACAGGATACGACGCAATCTCCAACTTTCACCTCACTTTACTATTTTTAACTGTTTAGAAAATCCTTTGGTTAAAGTCTAACTTCTATACCAAAGTAATTAATTATAATTTTGTAACGGATTTTTGTTTTTATTTTGTCTGGTTTGGTACGCACGTACTTAGCTTTCCCGGCGTTCTTTATTCGCCCTCACACCCGTACTCGCTGAGTTAGACGCCTATTGTTAATCTAAAATTTACTTTGAGGTAGATTAGCTAAATGGTATTCAAATAAGCGGCTTTTAATCTTACCATGTGAGCAAGTTAAGGCTGTTTTTTCTTTGAAATTCGTTTATTTTTACTACGGTGGTCTAGTTTACCGTGAGTACGCGTGTACCGAAGCTTCCCTTCGTCCTTATCCTGTCTGCACAAACAAAGACGTCTCCTTCATAGAAGATAATCGTTGCTAATTTATTAAAGAACTCGCTTTTGCTCGCAGTTTCGCCCGTGTAAGATTTAAAATCTACCGGCAATGTACTGCCGGTCACCGGAATTAAAAGTACTCTTAACTCGTCTAATAAATTATCATCATCATCAAGCTTTTTATCGTCCCACTGCTGGGCACAGCTCTCCTCTCATACAAAGAAGGATTGAGCGTAATCACAACGCTTGCTCAATGCGGGTTGGCGATTCCAGACTTAAAGTCCAGGTTTCCTCAAGATGTTTTCCTTCACCTTGTAATCAGTCATTGGTGTCCAAGATATACTTAGAAAATACGTACAACTTAGAAAAGTTACATTGGTACTTGCCTGACTTGGAATCGAACTCGCACACTCTTACTTGAAACACTGGTGCTTTAACCACCAGACCAAACTATATTCGCCAAACTATATCAGGCTCGTTCCCATAGGTACACCTAATAATAACTTTTTTTTTTCAGAAATATTCAGTGTACAGTTATGCCGTCGTCACTACATATTATATTATATGTACATAAGTTTAGACAACAATAAAATTAACTTACACATAGAATGCGTAGACAGTTTTTGTGTCGCTCAGATTTGTTCAGCGTCTGTCTTGAAGGACCAAATATTCTTGGTCCTTTCGCCTTCGCTGTCTTGTTACCACAAGTACGGTTGTACCGAGATCTTCACTCGTCCTTATTGTGTCCTTCGAGCAGAATACTTGGCGGAGTTTTCCAGAGAATAGATCCCGAGGGAGGTTGGAGAGGTGTCTGAGGAATAGCAAGCGCGGCCGAAAGGACCTGACGTTACAATGTTAAAATGTTTACTTATTTTGTTAAATGTCAAATTTTATAAAGCTAAAGGGCAGCGGGTAATTGCGTAATACACTAGTACTAACAATGGCTTTAATTCTGACGTCCAACAACATTGCTTGCATAGATTTTTTGAACACATGAAGCGATGTATTAGCAATATTCTTTAAAATGGTTTAGATTGTGTTTGATAGTACATAGTTACGCAGTTAGTGGGTGTTGTTTGTCTATCGGAAAGAAAGAAAGACAAATAAGGCAAAGGTCAAGGATGCTTTCAAATTCAGACTGAATTTTTTAACGCCTACGTCGATAGGGATGTTTCCTAAAAAAAAATGATTCAATTTAGTCCGTCATTCAGATTATAGAAAAATATTGGATATTTTGTTTAATCAAATCAATAAAAATTGACAAATATAAAAGGCATCAAAGATCAGGAGTGCTGGCTGGTGACCTCATTCGTTGCTAGAAAGTGTAGCAAGGAGTGACGTCATACGAGTTTTCAACTCGCTGTATCGTCTTCATTTTTTGTTTATATAAAAAAAGAAAAAATATGTGTCTAGTTTTTTTTTATCTGACTGACGGACTAATTAGTTATTTTTAGTCAACTACCCTATTAAATATTTTACTTTTTCCAGACCAGTATTTATTAACGTGTACGCAACTTCGCGGGAACGCACAACAAGCACCCTAATTACGTAACACACTATTGCTATCAGTTGGTATCAATTCGATCATATTGCTAATCCACTGCTCCATATGTTTGAAAATGTGTCTACTCAACAACGTAAATAATATAATGAATGTTGTTGAACTATCAAAATGGAACCCATTGCTACTGAAAGTTGGTTACGCAATTACCCAGTCGATTGTTCTTGACCTAGGCTACAGTTTAGTAGAATTTCATTAAAATACCCTCGTAAGTTTACATTAAAAACAAAACAGTATTTATTTGAGTTAGGTTGAATGAACTTTGGGGTAAAGATGTCGTCGCCGCTCCATTCTGCGTGACCTTGGAATGCAATACTCGGACTGGCCTTGTATATAGGGTGTTTCACAATACGTAATAATTCAAATTATTTTTTAAATTATTCTGGTGTGTTTTTTTTTTTTTACTAATGTAATTACTAATGTATTTATATAAAAAAAAAAAAAAATCATGCATAGATGAAGTGGGCTGTCTTTTTAAGACAATTATTATTCCACGGAGTATAATTGTATTGATAGATATTTCATAAAATTATCATTTAATTGAATTATAATGTTATTTAATGTAACTCTTTCACGCAACACGCATACGTTGTGTTGCGGTGTCTGCATGTGGGTACGATGTGCCAAATGTTGTTGTGTTGGGAATTTGGTCATGGAGGGTCTCCAGATCAATCTCCCTCTGGCGCAGCATCGTTGGTCGTATTGTTGGGTTTAACATTGCATCACCTCGCTCAACTGCCGTCTTCCTTCCTATTCACACAGTTTTTTTTTTTTTGTAAATAGGCACTTAATAAACTAGCGCGCCATCAACAATTGCATCACTGCTTACCATCAGGCGGGATTGCGGGCAAGCACTAGTTTATAAATATAAAAAAAAACTACTTTACGGATTTAGATGAAATTTGGAAAACAAATATATTATAACCAAGATTAACACATAGAATAATAAAAACTTTTAACCCGATATTCCGAAAGGATGTAAACATTTGCGGGTGAAACCGTGGGGCGTCGCTATTCTTCATACTTACTTTGCTACGCTTGGGTACAGATGTACTGAGCTTACGAAGCCCTTGACGAGTCCTTTCCCAGGATATTGACTTCTGATGCTGTTGGAACAAAAAGTGGTAGGCTTTAGTGGAAAAAAATATTATGGCCGTCGTTAGGTACAGTTTAATTATTCGCTAACGCTTAAGTGATTTAGTGATATAATAACAATTTGAAGTACAGTAATTTTGATATTATTTACTGTAGACTAGGCCAAGTCTTGTAATCTATACTCTTTACTAATATATAAAACTGAAGAGTTTGTTTATTTGTTTGAACGCGTTATTCTCAGGAGCTACTCGTCCGATTTGAAAAATTCTTTTTGCGTTGGATACCCCAATAACCCAGGAAGGCTTTAGGCTATATAACATCATGCTGCAAACAATAGGAGCGGAGCTTAACTAACTCCACGCGAACGAGGTCGCTGGCGGCCCCTAGTTTTAAATACGTTTACAGTTTTCTTAGATGCCGAAAATACTTCTAATTTCCCTACTGGCTGAGGTCAGACGAGACTGGGATCAGGCTGTTAACGTTATTGAAAAGAAGAAAATTTTTATGACGAATCGGTTTTTGATGCCTTTTCACACTTTGAGATCAGGTTCCAATCTAACCGGTTACGATGGACTATCAGTATTATACAAAGAGCGGTTGCAACCCTCACCCAAATCTGAAAATCATCCAACAGGAGAGTTCTCCCGTTCTGGGCAGAGCGGAAGGGCGTGTCAGACTTTTACTGACTAAAACCCACCCGTGTTCCTTCACTTGCCTGTACGCCAGGGCTACGATATCTCTTTTAATCAACTCGCGGCCCTGGCGGGCATCGGTCTTGGTGGACCCCATCATGAGTAGCTTATCTGGTTGTCTGATATACACTAGTGACTTATAATTATAGAGAAGATATTATGTCCAATTCGTGGCTGGAGTTTTATTCGCCAGTTTATATTTTGGTTGTCGTTTAAAAAAATACTATATATACCTTTAAAGAGTAGGTAATCCGATTTTGATAATTCTTTTTTTTTATAGTAAAGATATACCTACCACTAGGTTGGTCTTGTATAAATTTAGAAAAATCTTATCTGAATAAATAGGGATGCTTTATTGTTCACTCACGGATTTTAATTCTGTTGTTGTTGAATAGGTATTGTAATAAATAATTAGTAGCTTTTAGCCACAAAACATTGTAAAATAAAACCCTTTTTAACAAAAAAAAAAAAAAAAACTAAAACCAAAAAATTGTCGTTCCTCCTATGAAAAGTCTTTGTCTTAAGATCAGCTGCTAATGCAAGTAAAGGTCAATTTTTATAGCCTTGTAACTCTGATAGGTCATTTTATAGAACTAAATTTTATACTTACTATAAAATTTATGTTCTTATAAAAACAGTTTTATGACTAAATAAATACGATGCACTACTTTTATGGAAGGGTGGAGATTAGATAGGTCTATGAACTAAGTAAAGTATTATGAACTAAGTCTTTATGTGTTATTGCACGTGAGGGTATTTCGAAATAAGTTAATAAAACTCACTCTTGTGAAGCCCGTAGAAGTATGTGTATGAGGTGCGGTGCGGTAACATTATTTTGAGAAATTCAATAAGACAACTCTTTTCGATAGAAAGTTGGCCATATTTTTTTATATAAGTAATCTAGCTTCGCCTGTGACGTCATAAATTAAGCAGAGGCCGAATTTGTGACAATTCTGTACCTCATAATAACAGTGTTTTAGGGCCCAGCCTACGTCCACTGAATTTAAACTGATTTATTCATTACTATTTAAGCACTGTTGTTGTTTGTTTAGAAGTCGTTTTTACTTAAAGTTAGTTAAGGACGGGGCTCGCGTGAGCTGTGTTCAAAAATCCCTTAAAATAAAAATTTCAAATAAGTATAATAATAGTTAGCATGGGATACGATTAACATCGTGTTCTGTGTGTCTGTCAGGACGTTACAGAAACTGATCGACGCTGAGTTGGCGCCCAACACGCAGCCGAACTTTGGGCCGAGTCCACTTATATTGCTATAGAACCGCTAAGAAGAGGTTTTAGACTTTTTTTTTTTTGTATTGTGACACTAGTTATGGCTTTGTGCCAATTTCAGGTATAATAAAATCTTTAAAAGTTCTTCTTTCTTTCTCTTTGTGCATTTAGCCAATGTCACGTAATGAATTATTCATGTCGAAAAAGACGGCCGCGCGAACCGAACACTAGGAGCAAGATTTGGTACAAAGCCATGATGTGGCCACTATGCTACAATATTTTACTGTTCTTTATGAATTATTCACTGGATGCACTTTTTACTACATAAATCACGCGTTTTTATTTAGTAAACGACACTATAAAAATTTAAAAGTCCACTGAAAAATGAGCGTGGCACTCATCTTAGCTTCCCGCCAAAAACTCCCTACATTACTTTAATACTATTTATTTTAATTATTTATACAATATGTAAAGAAAACCCTGTCCGACCCGTAAGGATAATAAAGGTTAGGTAAACACTTGACCAAATATAATATAAAATTTTACATAATCATCATAGTAACAATACTAATGAATTTTGAAATAATCCTTTTTTCTCGGGAATTAATTCCAATTTCCCCGAAATCTGGTAATTTTTAAAAAAGTGACAACACCGATATTATTATAAGCGAATAGCGACGCGACACGTCACAGGTGCCGCGTGCCCTGCCCCCCGCGGAAGGGGTTGCATACAGCACTTGTATTAAGTTACCTCTTTTTGCGAAATAATATTTATTTTTTTAGGGGGATTTTTTTTTTAGTTTTGCCTGTCTTTGTGGGCATTATTAGAATCAGTTATCGATACCTAACAATACCTTCGCGGATCGGACAGGGTTTTCTTTACATATTGTATATCCTTTATTCTACATCAAAAATATATATCGATCAAAATACATTCAACACAGCAAAACATACTGCATTGGGCGGCATTATCGTTAATGCAATCTCTTCCAGGCAACCAATGAATGGACAGAGATTCTAAGATGTGACTTCAAACACCATGTGATATAGTTGTTTGCATGGTATTCAAAAACACATTAATTAAGAAGAAAAAGTCTGTCTCATTAGTAAAATTACTGTTAATACTCATCATCATCACAGCGTTAATCCCAGTCGCATCCAAAGCGTTTTCAGCTTTGGAGTCTGGAGTCCGCTTTTACCAGTCCAACTGCTGATATGGCTAAACTTCGACATTTTCCGTGAAGCGATTGCCGTCTGACTTCCACAACCACCGCGACATCGAAGCATTGCAGTTAGACCAATTGTTGGACTTTTTGAGGGCTCCAACAACCCGTAACGGCTGCCACTAGATGTTCGTATGGCAACCGGGACCAACGGCTTAACGTGCTTTTCGAGGCACGACCAGACCAGTGCAAAGTTCATATTCATGCATACAAATACTTGCACTGTGCGGGGATCGAACCTGCGCCACCTTGCGCAGCGGCCGCGGCCGCTAGCGCTACGCCACGGAGGCTGTCCAATGGCAATTACTGTTAATACTACGTGACCAAAATCTCGTCACATTTTACTACAACTGGGCGACCACTCAGAGTCTTCACAATCCTAAATATATTAATTACTCCATCTGTCAACAGAAAGGGCGAAATAACAAAACCGAAATACCAGGGCAGCATATTATATCATAGCTCTTTTAATCTGTAATTTTCCTCCTCTTAAATAGCAGAAAAGAATTTGTATCTTTCAACGTGTTCGCGTTAAAATGATACATTGTTATGAGGCAGCCCTCACGTAGACTTGCTGAAGTTTTGTTTATAAATAACTGAAGTTTGTCTGTCCGAGTTTTTGAGAGAACTTCGAAGTAGGCGCTTTGAAAGAATGAAAGAAATAAATACTGTTTTATTGTCACAACTAGCTTTCCGCCCGCGTGGAGTTCGGTTATATCGCGCTTTTTAGATTACTCTCGGGAATATCAATTTTTTCCGGGATAAAAGGTCTTGGTGGCCTAGTGGTTAAAACACCAGGCTCTCAAGTATGAGTGCGCGGGTTCGATACCAAGTCAGGCAAGTACCAATGTAACTTTTGTAAAGTTATATGTACTTTCTAAATATATCTTGAACACCAATGACTGAAGGTGAAGGAAAACATCTTGAGGAAACCTGGACTTTACAAGTCTGAAATCACCAACCCGCATTGAGCAAGCGTGGTGATTATGCTCAATCCTTCTCTGTATGAGAGGAGACCTGTGCCCAGTAGCGGGACGATAAAAAAAAGGTTGATGATGATGATGATGTCCTTTCTCAGGATCTAAAGATTGTCTGTGCCAAAATTTCATCAAAATCGGTTGAGAGGTTTAGGCGGGAAAGCGTAACAGACAGACAGACAGAGTTACTTTCGCATTTATAATATTAGTATGGATAACGCGTGCCTACATATAAAACCGACAAGTGCGAGTTAGATTGGTTCCGTACCACCTATGAAAAAAAATTTTTGTGTTGATTGTTACAGAAGCGGTAACAGAAACCGTATCTACGGTAACACCTACGGTTACTTTATAACGGTAACAGAGACCTTATCTGTGAAATTTCAACTGTCTAGCTATCATGAATTATGAGAATCTAGAGAGTCCTAGTTTGCTATTTTTATAAATGTGTCATTTCAAAACGATTTTATTGTCATTGTCCTAATAAATTCGTAACCTGCTAAATTCATAATGATCGATCCATTATCGGTCAGTGGTCTCGTAATGAAATGACATTGCCGTATTGCCATTATTATAAAATCCATTAGTAGAAAAGATTTTCTAAAAACTACTATGTAATTTGAAAATTTATTAATATGGTGTGGAGTGTCAGTGATTGACTGGAAACTCATGATGATATTTTGTTAGTAGATTACGAATTTGGCAAAATCGACCGTTATGAGATCACTGATTGACTATTCTGACACAATTGTAATAGCAGACTATCCTGGCCCTAGTCAAAGACAGTCAGATGGACAATGAAGTCTTAGTAATATATTTGATACATACAATATGTAAAGAAAACCCTGTCCGACCCATAAGGATAATAAAGGTTAGGTAAACACTTGACCAAATATAATATAAAATTTTACCTACTCATCATAGTAACAATACTAATGGATTTTGAAATAATCCTTTTTTCCCGGGAATTAATTCCAATTTCCCCGAAATTTGGTGATTTTTAAAAAAGTGACAATACCGGTATTATTATAAGCGAATAGCGACGCGACCACGTCACAGGTGCCGCGTGCCCTGCCCCCCGCCGCCCGCGGAAGGGGTTGCGTAACGCACATGTATTAAGTTACCTCTTTTTGCGAAATAATATTTATTTTTTTAGGGGTTTTTTTTTTTAAGTTTAGCCTGTCTTTGTGGGCAGTAGTAGAATCAGTTATCGATACCTAACAATACCTTCACGGATCGGACAGGGTTTTCTTTACATATTGTATATTGATGATATATTTAATTGGTTTCATTTTTACACTGAGAGTGCAGAAAACGAATTCTATTCTACTTTGCTTCATCCAATCTGTCAAAAAAGAATTTTCTTTTATATTAATTTTACCTTCACTCTTGCATAACTATCAAACTCACAGTCAAACAGCGATGGAATCCTTGATGGTATTGCCTTGAAGACGCTGCAGGCAAATTGTTCCAGTACTTCGAATTACGCGGTATAAACAACGAGGTGAAATGCTTCGTCCGGATCGTAGTGGTGTCAGCAACTTATGAGTGGATATTCACCGTACGTGATGGAACATGATGGTAAAATTAAATCATGTAATTACCGCGTACTCTCCAAAATGCATCCTATAGAATACTGAAAATCTGGGTGCCCTACGCCTGTGCCCTAAGCTTTGTAGGGTGGCCTTAACCAAATCTAGCCTCTTCGCAATGCTTGGCCATTGCTTGGACCACTTATTTCCCCGGTACTACACGTCCAAAGAAAACTGTTTAGGCTTGATCTTTTCTTAGGATTTTTTATACCGTCTTCTCGCTTTTCAGCACTTTATCAAATGCATTATTGGTTTCCTATTCCATAACATAAAACAATGCTAATTGGCCTGTGACACACTGGAAACACTTAACTCATTTTAAACATGACTTACTTCGAGCTTGTGCTAAATCTATGAATGCGGAAACATACTCAAGTCTATTCAGCTCAATGGCGTTGGAAACATCTCATTACTCTTCTAGCTCTTTCTCCCTCTACCTATTTCAGTAACCCACCTTACGACAAATCATTTACAAAATAAAATATTTCGTATACAAAACGTAATTCAAGATAAAATATAGTCAGTAATGTCAATTTTAGTCGCCGTTGCTATCCAGCGCGTCTATTTCGATGCGGGCGGAACGGTGGGGCCAAGCTATGGTTTATCTATATTTAAAGCTATGTCTGTCTTGCCGGACAACTATTCAGGTCAAACTATTAGGCTCTACACAGATACATTGTGACAACGAGAGGAACTTTTTAGAGGAGAATATATTTTTAATATTATGTGGATTGGTGAGATGATTCTCAGGCTAAGAATCGTTGAATTTTAGAGTATCCAAGTATCCATACAGATGATTCCACGATACAGGACTAAATCCTAGTGTGAGCCGAAGCTTAAAAAGAAAGGGTACCTAAACGCCCAAAACGCCCGCCCTTCGCCACTTCCTAGTGCTTTCGCTGGGAAGAAGAAGTGAGGGAAAAACCTTGCAGCACAGCTGTCTATTTATTTAAAAAAAGAACACATGACTTTCTACAGTACTATTGTATAGTAATGAACAAGAAAACACTACAACAATGAAATTATTTACCATAATGCCAGCTAGCCACTCCAAAATAGCAGCAAATAAAATGTCATTAAAATAGAAATGTAAATAAGTAAAAACTTATTACCTAAATAAAAGCCCCAGGTAAAAAAGAAGTGACAGCTCACATATTTATGCATTGTCATCATCATCAACAACCTTTTCATCGTCACTGCTGGGCACAGGTCTCCTCTCATACAGAGAAGGATTGAGCTTAATCACCACGCTTACTCAATGCGGTTTGGCGATTTCAGACGTATAAAGTCCAGGTTTCCTCAAGATGTTTTCCTTCACCTTCAGTCATTGGTGTCCAAGATATACTTAAAAAGTACATATAACTTTAAAAAAGTTACATTGGTACTTGCCTGACCTGGAATCGACCCCGCGCACTTATACTTGAGAGGCTGGTGTTTTAATCACTAGGCCACCACGTCGTATGCATTTGTAAAAAAAGACAATTGTATGAACTCATTCATAATAGCGTCAGTAAGCTAATTCTGGAGAAAAAACACAAACATTGCCTTGAGTTAATAAGAGCGCCCAGCTATATTATAAATAGCTATAATAAAAAAAAAGCTATAATTTAAATAGTCATTTACGGAATAATATGCCTTTGAACAAAGCTTTTATTTGAATTGTGCTTTAAATGCATTGTAAGGCAAGTCTGGCAAAGCAGAGGGTATCTTGTTATAAAAAGTTATACCACCTTAACAACTCAACAGCTAACGGGGTGCCCTGCCTCAGTTACTGCGAACAATTCGGCTCGGACGTGATTGGCTACATATCCAACTGCCACATGCAATATCCACACTTTTAATCTAAACGGATTTTGTAAACACAAACCCAAAAGATTTTGATGAGACTCCAAGATGTCGATTAACATTTTGACACTACTAATGGAAGTCGGTTACGATGATGAAGCTACCCTGAAAAATCCATAAATGACACAGTTATTTGTAAATGCTTATTCAATCGATTATAACGTATTCATTTCATTACATATTATTTCAACACGAAGTAACAAAAAAAAATCACAATTTTACAAAAAACTAGAAATGCAATCGATATCCACAAAAACTGTAATTAATATTACACATTTAGCCGGTGTAATATCATACCCCTTTGTCGGCAGCCGTCAGATAACAAAAGACAGGTGGACAGAGGATACTGTATACTATTATCAAGCTATTGTAAAGATTCAGACAAAAAAAAAACACTGATTAAGTACAGTCGAAAAGTAACGGTGGTTTTTTGGCAACACTTTTTTTGTTTCTAGTCTATCCAGTTCTAAATGGGGCAAAGGAGAATATTTTTTTCTATATATGGACTACAACTGACACCACCTTTTGCGACAAGTCAAAGGTGTTGGGTTGAAAGAAAGAAAGAAAGAAAGAAAAATGCATTTATTGACATTACAGCAAAAACATAAATTTAAAACTATAAAACTTGGCGTGTAATGCCAAAAGGGCCTCGGCTCAGCATTTCAGCTTTGGTTGCCGGAAACATCACTTATATTAAGGTCGTTTAGGTGTATCAGACTTGGGCGTATTGGACCCCTGAAGATATTCTGGAGAAGAACAAAATCTGTTCAAAAATTCAGTGTATAGGCTGTGTTCACATGACACAAGAACTCGCATGTATTCGCCGATGAGGTGAGCAGAGGTATACCATAATACACCCACCAATATTACTATTACCATCCATGTAATATAAATCCCAAGCAATCATGTAATATAAGGCCCAAGCGGGCCACAAATACAGACTCCAGACTGCTGCTTAGACAATCCAGATGGAAAACCCAATAACACTTTGCCCAACTTGGGTCTCGAGTCTAGAACCTCACGCCCAGCAGTAGCGCTTGTGACCAGTAAACTAGTGATTATTCAGACCTGAAATAGACGAAATTTGGAAATTCCAAATTGCTATATTCGAAGCGTCAAAACCAACCCCAAAATTGATTTACTAAGTGGAACCAACCACCCATCAAAACAAATTATTCGTCCATCATTTCACGCAAACGGTTTCCTTTTATCAGCAAAGGCATTTATACACAAATAGGGACATATTTATTGGGCAATATCACGCAAAAATGTAGGAACGTAACTGTCGCATAGAGGCCATGATGGCGTGGAACGTATACGTCTAATTATCTGGATGCCTATGCAAATATGCTGCCATGGGGGTTCCCCCATGGTGCACTGGGACTTTTAATGGAAATACATAGATTTGTTAGTGAAAGTGGTAGGGAAATTGTGATGGGAATGTGCGTTGATAATGAGAGCTGGCGTATCATATATAAAGTTCATGATTGAAGCGGTTTCGGCTACAAAAATATCGGCTAAGAGATACGATAATTTTGGTTAGCGTCATAGCATAGATTTCCCTCGTTGTTTTTTTTAGTATATCGTCATCATCATCATCATTTCAGCCGAAAGTCGTCCACTGCTGGACATAGGCCTTCCTCAAGGAACTCCGCGACGCCCGGTCCTGCGCCTCCCGTATCCAGCGGTTTCCCTCGACTTTCACCCTCATGCTGCGTCTTCCGGTGCGTGGTCGCCACTCGAGAACCCGTCGTTTATTAAATATATGCAGTTAACTGAAGTCGAAAAATAGTCCTCCAGATCGAACTCTGACTATGCGACCAATCTCAGTTGAAACCAGCCTTCGGCGCGTGAGATATTATAGTGTATAAGTGTGAGAACCTGCTGGGATCTTTGTTCCCTAACTCTCATAGTCCGATAGGACGACAACCCGACTGAAGACAGATAAGACGCAAGGCAACGGTGTTTTCTGACGCATGTTATATAACACCGCTAACTTTTAAACCTTGCTTAAGAAATGTCTGGAAAAAAAAACAATCTGCGAATCGAACCCAAGAAGCTCAGCAACATTAACCACTAACCATCAACAACACTAACCAACAACCAGTAACCACCACCCACCACAACCATCAGGGCGATTGAGACTTATACCGGGATTTCTAACTAGTAGTGTGTTAATAGTTTTTCTTTCTTCAAGAGCCTAATTGTAGTTCACTTCACCGGTTTAAAAAGTGAAACACATGCTTATCTTGCCTATTTTGTCATGTAATAAATCTATACCTACCAAATGTCTAATATTCAATTTTTATACATAACTCGGCCTTTATTCAAATTTTATTTGTGTTCCAAATTGACGTTATATTAACACAAATATCAACTTTATTTCAATCTTTATTAAGTTGAATTTAGAGTGATAAGCCATATCGAAAAAGTTATAGAAATCTTTGAGGTTGTAGCGTAAACTGTACCTTATTATACAGGAGTTAATTATTTTTCCATAAACGTAAATTTTTATTTTATTATTTATGTAGGTACACACAATAAAATACATAAAGATACGACAAAATTAAGATCTGAGTACAAAGGTGCTCCTTATTTCTGAAATTTCTTCCAGCAGACCTGCGAAAAGAGAAGTAAAACAGAAATGTAGAGAATAATGTGTAAGAACAAGGAAGTAACACAATATGAATATAATAAGTATAAAAGTAATAATACTTTATATACCCAAACATGTAAACCAAAAATAATTACATAAGTATACTAAATACATAATACTAAAATATATAAATATGTGACGGGGTAATAACCGTCAGGAAGGCATGGCCAAAGGTTCCGGATAGTTGAGTCGTCTTCTCATCCGCATGAGCATCCATCGTGGGCGGTATTTCGAGTAAACGTTGAACAATAACTATAGTGTGATGTTCGATTCTTATTATTTTAACTGTACAGACACTTAGATCACTTTAATATTAAGGGATTACAATGATAATCTCAGATTAAAACAGATAAGAGCCAATAGGTTAGAGCCCTTGCTTTTCCGTCGGCAGCTGTCAATGGTATGACAGTCGCCAGCCCTTCAAATCACGCCTACTACTCTATTCGGTGTTACCCGCTCATATTTTAAATTTACTCGAATCGAGTCAACTAAAACAATATTGATTAAATCGAGTTATGATCTTTCTTATTTGTCTTAATAATCAGCGCGCCGTCATATGTATAAATAATAAACAAATTCTCACAATATAGAGGAAAGGTAATGCTCTTTTAATCGTCATTTTCTTACATTTAAAAAAAAATGTCTAATTACAGGTTATGTGTAATCCTCTTTCACATTGAAAATCGTTGCATTTAAGTACATTCTCTCAGTGTGTTTCAGGATTGACTGAAAACGTTCAGCCTAGCACGCCAACCGACCGCATTGTAACAATATCTTTAGTATAATATTTAGACCATTGGCGCCTAGCTGCACAGCCTTATTGTTATTCTAAACTAGACTTATCTTTGTGAATTGTAATTAGTCTATGAGTAGGTACTGACAGTTCATTAGAGGTGACACGTGAGCTACGAAAATCGCACTTACTGTGTTGTAATAAATAGTAAGTGCGATTTTTTTGCATATCGATACCTTGATTCGTATATCGGCTAACTCAATCATCATTATCATCATCAGCCTTTACTCGTCCACTGCTGAACATAGGCCTCTTCTACGCCAACAAGCTCGATTCTGAGCAGTTCTCCGCCAGCCACCTTTTTGATGTCGTCGCTCCATCTCGCCCAAGGGCGCCCTACGCTACGTTTGCCAGAGACGCGGTCTCCACTCGAGGACTCGCTTACCCCAACGGTTGTCGGCCCTGCGGCATATGTGACCAGCCCATACCATATAGTAACTCAATATAAGCATTTTTTCAGGAGAAGCTTAAAACTCTATATTTTTATGCATCTCTTTGGAAAAGGTAGTATTTTTTTATAATGTTGAATCCTTTATACCTATTATTTTTTTAATATCGTGTTTTTAGGAGTTAACCTAAAGTTTTTTTTTACTAAATGTGGAGTTATCCGATTTCCGAATTGAGGTATCGATATATTAAAACGTGCTAACAAAATGATAACTTAATCACATTACTATCCAGGTTTATGGGTTGGTTAAAACAGAAACCGTAGCCCTAGCGCACAGTCAAGTGAAGGAACACCGGTGGGTTTTAGTCAGTAAAAGTCTGACACGCCCTTCCGCTCCGCCCAGATCGGGAGAAGTCATTAGATGATTTCCCATCCACAAAAAAAATCACATTCCTATTCCATTATACATGCGAAAGTTTATGAGGATGTAATGTAACATACGGATGGAACACACACCCATCCAATGTTTGTAACTCTTTCACGCTTTCAAACACTACTAAATGGATTTAGATGAAATTTGTCAAACAGATGGTTTATAACCAGGAAGAAGACAGCATAATTTTTATCTCGATATTCCTATCCCATAGGATCGAAACTTACGCGAGTGAAACCACGGGGTGTAGCTAGTACCACAGCTAGTACATAATATTATAAAGGCCAAAGTTTGCGGAAGAGTGTGAGTGTATGTGTTTGTATGTATATAACTTAACATTACGCTGAAATGGCTGGAACAATTTTCATAAAATTTCGAAGACATGTGACATCTACCAATCCGTACTGGACCCGCGTGGTACATTATGGCCCACTCCGTCTCACCGAGAGGAGGCCTGCGTCCCAGGAGTGGAAACAGTATATGCTGATTATGTAGTTTATAATCAGGATTAACACACATTACTGCCTATGCAGTAACACAGTAACGACGTGTGTGAGATTATTAGAATCATTTTGTTTTTTATTCTTCTTTATTACTTAACTAGTTGCGCCCTATGGTTTAACCCGCATAAGTTACAATCCAATAGGAATATCCGGGGAAAAATCCCATATAATCTTGATTATAGGTAGGCCATAATATCGGCTGCCAGCAGAAGTTACAACCCACCGGACAGAGTCTTGCCGCCAAGTGATTCGTCGTGTTCATACATGATGTCTGGTGAAGCCGTACGGAGAACGGGTCTGAGCAGTTGTGTTGCGATGTGTACCGGGTACGATGCGCCAAATGTTGTTGTGTCGGGAGTTTGGTCGTGGAGTGTCTCCAGAACAATTTCTCTCTGGCGCAGCATCCTTGGTCGTGTTGTTGGGTTTAACATTGCATCACCTCGCTCAACTGCCGTCTGCCTTCCTATTCACTAAGTTTTTTAAGTGAACCGGCTTAATAAACTAGCGCGCTTTACCATCAACGATTGCATCACTGCTTACTATCAGGTGGGATTGCGGTCAAGCACTAGATTAAAATTATAAAAAAAAACATTACAAACCATCTATGTTCCAAATGTCATCCAATCCGTTCCGTAATCCATACTAATATTATAAATGCAAAAGTAACTCTGTCTGTTACGCTTTCCCGCTTAAACCTCTCAACCGATTTTGATGAAATTTGGCACAGACAATCTTTAGACCCTGAGAAAGGACGTAGGCTACCTTTTATCCTGGAAAAAATTGATGTTATATAGATAGATAGATAGATAGATAGATATAACCGAACTCCACGCGGGCGAAGCCGCAGGCGTAAAGCTAGTTTTTCCATAAAAAGTAACACACATAAATCCATACAAAACTTCCACGCTTTTAATATTAGTAGGATTGTTATTTACTTATTTAAAGGGAGAGAGAACCGTCAATCAAAAAGTTTACTGTATTTCACGACAGAACTCCACCTCTCGGCGAAAAGTTACTATGACAAGTTTGAGTGGGGAAATTGAAGTGTTTTTGTTTACATGTAAAAGGGGGAGAGTTACGACGTTTATGTCGCAGTCAATTGGCTAAATTAGCTATTTAGTAAACCGGCTGGCCTTTGGAAGTAGTGCTTGCCTCTCTTTTTAATAAGATAAGTGACAGGCACAATTTTAATCTAAGTTGTTCGGATCGAATTCTCCGATTCCTCGACTCTGCAGGCTTATAAACAAATACAGTTACTTGGTTGACTTTAATTTTGACTCGCTTGGTGGTATCCGAAAAGTTTTGCTAACAGTTAAATGTAAACTTCCTTGCTTCACCAATAGATAGATACCTTCTATAAAAAAATACCTAATAAAAAAAAATTTAATAATTGTCTAATGTCGAATTTACCTATAAGTGTTTGTTATATTTAATTTGTTACGTGGGTACCAAATGTCTTGCCATGGCGCCTCCGCCGGGCCGGAACAAGTGAGGTAGACCAAAGAAGTGCTGGCTTGACGTTGTAAGAGATGACATGCGTGTCAACAAGCTCTTACCACAGGATGCTAAAGATCGTGCGAAGTGGAGGAGAATGTGCAGGAAAGCGGACCCCGGGCTCCAACGCGAAAGCCGCGGATGCAACCGGGATAAACGCTGAGATGATGATGATGATGATGTTTGTTATATTTAATTATTATTAAAATATCATATTTTTGATTGTAAGAATTAATATAATCGAACGTTGGTAAATCTAAATAAATAAATAAACCAACCTCGGTTCAGACTGGCTTAAGTAAATAGTACTTTTATGGGGTACTGTGTAATATTTTATAATAAAATACCGCTAGCGATTCAACAACTCAATGAATTAAATTTAAAACATGCTTTTCATTATTTTTTATAATATACATTGTGCTCACATGATAGAAGCAACAGAAATATGTAACGAAGAAATGTAATCCATATTATGATTTTAAAAGAGTGTCCATGGAGTTTCTTGCACGTTCTTCTCCATAGAGATCTACGCTTTGGAACGTGTAATTTAGCTTCACTTTTCTTGGACTGACCGACATTGACTATTCAAAAGCACCAACTGTTGGTTAATTTGAAATAAACAATTTTGATTTTTTGCTTCGCTTTCTCGTCTCGTACGTGGTTAATCACAATACTAACCTCAACTATTTAGTCGGAGTCTTATTCAGCCTATAGAGGTCCACTGCTGGACAGACCGTACAGACCACGGACCAGATCAAGAGAAAACGCACGCTGATACACTTCACTGGCAGACTCACTAATTTTATTAATTTAGCATTTTGAGGCCTAAATCCTCCCGGGAGTTACTTTAAATAATTAAATTTGGTGCCCGTTAAAGGAATGTGGCCATGACTTGCTAGCTTGATCGTTTGATAGCGAGTGAGTTCGCTATGACGAGCGGCGGTCAGCGGAAGCTAAAACTCTATGGTCGAGTTCAGTTTACTTAAGTTTTCGGCAGCGTCTACCGATAAATACCAAATCAGAGGAGATATTCAACAATATCATACAGGCCGTTAGTTGAACGGCCGCCGTTTAGTGAAAAGGCTGGATGGTTAACTCAACAGCTAATTAAACGAGTTAACTGCGACATGTACATAACAAGTTTCTTTATTCCTTTATGCGGCTGGAAATCAAGAACAAAGTTTGAAATCGAGATGTGTGCTACTGATTGTTACTTTTACTAATTAAATTGTCAGACAGTCATAATTAACGCATGCGGTATATGTTCCATGTTTCATCTAATTAACACGAATCGATATAAAATTTTCGGCAAGCCTCATCGAGCTACTACCAGTCATCTTGCGAAGATCTTCGCTCCACTTAGCCTGAAGGCCTTTTTTTGGTATGGATGGGAACTCATCAAATGACTTCATGAAGGGCGTGTCAGACTTTTACTGACTAGAACCCACCCGTGTTTCTTCACTTGCCTGTGCACCAGGGCCACGGTTTCTCTTTCGACCAACCCGCAGTCCTGGTTCAGGCATCAGTCTTCGTGAACCCGGGCCTGGTCGTTACTGGGCGGCGAGCTACCCACTACTCGACGCCCGCAAGCCCGCGCCTACGGTGGATAGGAGTTCGATGTTGACTCCCGACCAGGGCGCGCTAAGATTCCCGCTCCCTCACGTGCTCCGCATCCTCCTTCAGGGGCAAGGTGGATTAGGGGGGGGGGGGGTCCAAGGCGTCCCACCTCACGTCTACCAATTCGCGGTCTTCACTCAAGAACACATTTACTCCAACGGTCATCGGTTCTACGACTAATATGGCTGACCCATTGTTACTTCAGCTTGCTTATTCTATGAGCTATGTCGGCAACTTTAGTTCTCTGGATGGAGGATGGCTGGTAGTAGCGGGATGAGAGTTGTACTGTAACGACGTCGTAAACTCGCCGAGACAAGCCTGCTTCAAGTTGTCTATCATATCATGGCACCATTCCACCCGTGCCTGCTTCTGAGCATCGGTGAGATTGGGCGGCACCCAGTGTGAAACTGTCATCCGCAACCGAAGATGCACGTGTAGAATCTCGTAAAGGTTTCCTGATCCAATCTGCAGTTTATGCTGAATTTCTTGGTATGTAGGTAATTGGTCTATTGTCTTGGAACACACTTTTTACTGCTCCTACGTTTTCTTCTGTAACAGCCGTCAAAAGGCGACCACTTTTTTCTTCATCCCCAAAAGTTAAACGACCGTGCTTAAATTCATTATACCATTGGTACACGGTTGCCTTAGAAGGGCCTTCGTCCATGAATGTTATTTGAAGTCTATCGTATGATTTGTCTGGTTTCAGGCGACATTTGAAATCGTAAAAAATCATAGCGCGAAAATGGTCTCAACGCAAATCCATTTTTCAAAGAGACACGATAATTTTGATTTACTCGCAAAAATGCAAACATGTGGAGGGAAGTTTTGAATTTGGAACGTACCTATTTAGGTACATATTTTATAAATTATAACTGGCCAGTTTCTCGTACATAAAAACTTTTTAAAGCAATACTTTCTGAGTGACCTGGTATGTGTGTGCGTGTTATTTTTTATACATTCTGGAAATACTTAAGTGAATCCCGCACAAACGTGCAACACCGCCGTGGTTTACTCACCCCGCGTCAAATGAAGTCCATAATTAATTCCCACAGTGCAACAAAAAACAACGTCCGAATTCGAGTTGGACTCGTACGGAGAGTTCCGTACAATGATCTATACAAAACAGTAAGAATAATAATTAAGCCCCTAATTTCATGTATCCTTTCTCTCTTCTATTTTAGCACTTTGTCGCCGTGGCATATATTTATGCAGTATCAACTTCTAGCACTAACTGTTTAGAAGATAAACCGAGGACAGACGGACGGACGCACATGACGAAACCGTTAGGGTTTCGCCATATGATCAACGGAACCCTCAAAATGGTTATTAAGCATCATCTTCGTAACCATGACGAATTATAGAAACACGGCATCAGTAAACAAACAATGGCTTTATTGATTTACAGCTTATAATGTTGATTTATTTCCTCTCCGTACCCCCAGGGAAATTAATCTTAGTTAATCAACACGTCCCACTTAAGTACTTATTATATTTTAAGTTTTTTTTTTTAATTTTTATTAACACACGGCCATATAAACCTTATAAACCATTAATTTTATTCCTATTACGTCATTAACTTTTTTATCACAATAATATCTGTTTTATTATACTTTAATAGTTATAAAAGTGAGTATATAATTTTGATACATAAAGCCTTGTACAAACGCATTAGTTTATATCTAGATTGATAGAAGAATTGTAATCTATACTAATATACAATATGTAAAGAAAACCCTGTCTGATCCGTGAAGGTATTGTTAGGAATCGATAACTGATTCTACTAACGCCGACAAAGCTGGACTAAAGTTTAAAAAAAAAATCCCATAAAAACATAAATATTATTTTGCAAAAAGAGGTAACGCTTTACTCTCTGGTACTACTGGTCCGATTTGAAAAATTCTTTTTGCGATGGATAGCCCATTACTCCAGAAAGGCTTTAGGCTAATCGCAGCGTGATGTTAATAAGCGGAGCGGAGCATATAAAAAAACATTTCGACCCCTACGCGGGCGAAATCGCGAGGCGCAGCTAGTGTAAAATAAAAGAAACTATTTTGTGTTTGCTTTTGACGATTTTATACTAAAACTGTTAAACGGATTTGGATAAAATTTGGCTCTATGACCTAGCATTAGCTCATATGATACTTTTCATGGCAATATTCCCATGTAATCAAGGCAAGATAAACTGTAGACTGCGGGTTGTGGCTAGTAATAATAATATCCTCAAATAAAAAAAATGCAAACAATGGTCTGGTGAACCTATTTGATATCAACAAAAACTTTACAACTAGTCGTTCCTATGAAAGTTTCATAGATAACATCATCCACCTAGTGGGAAACAGCCTTAACTTATAATATTTTTCTATTTTCTAAAGAATTTCCCTACATTGATATCGATACATCTGTCACGCAGAAGCACAATGCGGTGTTTTTCTGTTTCCACAGATAGTAATCCTTAACAAGTATGTTACGGTTTGTTTATTTTATGTACGGTGTACTATCCATCCATACTAATATTATAAATGCGAAAGTAACTCTGTCTGTCTGTCTGTCTGTTTGTCTGTCTGTCTGTCTGTTACGCTTTCCCGCTTAAACCCCACAACCGATTTTGATGAAATTTGGCACAGACAATCTTTAGACCCTGAGAAAGAACATAGGCTACCTTTTATCCCGGAAAAATGTGATGTTCCCGAGGGAAATCTAAAAAGCGCGATATAACCGAACTCCACGCGGGCGAAGCTGCGGGCGGAAAGCTAGTACTTAATATTATAAATGCGAAAGTAACTCTGTCTGTCTGTCTGTTACCCTTTCCCGCTTACACCTCTCAACCGATTTAGATGAAATTTGGCACAGACAATCTTTAGACCCTGAGAAAGAACATAGGCTACCTTTTATCCCGGAAAAAATTGATGTTCCCGAGGAAAATCTAAAAAGCGCGATATAACCGAACACCACGCGGGCGAAGCCGCGGGCGGAAAGCTAGTATAACTATAAATTTATTTAAAAGAAACTCCATACTACAAACGTAAACTGATCATACATTTTTTTGTCCTCAAGTGTACTTCACCAGGTCAACGAACCCCCACAAAAACTTACTCAATTGTCTTAACTACCGATGAATATCTAAACAGTTCTCATTCAGTAACTTATTAAAGGTTTTTAAACAATTTTCTTACAATTTTTATGATAATCGTTAAACTTTGTATGCATGGCTCCGTTTTTTTACCAAATTAAAGTTACAAGCATAATTTTTAATTATAACCATAATAGACATAAGTGTGGAAACTCTTGACGTCATATAACACTTTCGAATTACAAATACATATTATTTAATTAATATTTAATGTTCTCAAATGAGCAAAAGTAACGACCCGGTAAGGAGGAAAGACTAACGTACATGGAGCAAAAGTTTTTATAGAAGCTTCGTTACAAGTAAGATAATAAAATTAAGTGGGCGGTCGATTTTACTTGAGTATTGCATCACCTTTAATCTCCTCTCCTCTTTCATCTCCTTTAACCTGGAAACAAAATTTCGAAGGCATGTGACATCAATCAACCCTCACCGGATCTACGTGATGGACCACGGCCCAAACGCTTTCAGACGAGCTCTGGTGTCTTATAAGAACAGTACCATAGACTATAGTCAACACTTTAGACTATAGAAGTTACATAGTCGCTATATATGCTTCATCATCATCAACATTTTATCGTCCCACTGCTGGGCACAGGTCTCCTCTAATACAGAGAAGGATTGAGCGTAATCACCACGCTTGCTCTATGCGAGTTGCCAATTTCATACTTATAAAGTCCAGGTTTCCTCAAGATGTTTTCCTTCACGTTGTAGATAATCAGTCATTGGTGTCCAAGACATACTTAGAAAGTACATATGTATGACTTAAGAAAGTTACATTGGTACTAACCTGACCTGCCCCTTAATCGGCGACCACATTTTGATTAGGGGGCTGGAATACCACCCGCACACTCATACTTGAGAAGGTGGTGTTTTAACCACTAGTCCACCATGACCATACTTATCAATCCAATATGAATTCCTCACCCACTCATGTTGAAGACACACAACAAACAAAATTGACCTTAACTTAAATTCCCGCCAACAAAACCTGTTGAAACATATTAAAAATAAACAACAGCCATTCTGCCGTAAGGGTTCGTTTACCTGATCGAAGTCAGGTGACACAAGTAGATCGAAAATAAACAGGAGTCAAGCAAATGTACTCGCGAGACTACTTTGCGGTGAAGACCATCTGTCATGCCTCGACATATGGCGTTTTTACGGTCCTACGATTTGTTTATATTGCGTCTTTTTCTTTCTTGGGGATTGTGGTACGTGAGTCTCCCTCGCACCCATTTTTCCTTCAAGGTGAGGGGTAATTGAAATCGAACACTGCATGCGGGTTAAGTGAAAGGACTTGGCATAGATTAAGTTAGAGAGATTCGATTTTTGCTTGTATTTTCTACCTAATTCCATTTGTTCGAAAAAATATACAGAAAGAAAGAAAATACTTTTATTTGCGCTAAACGTGACGCAAAAAAGATAAATAAAAATGGTAAAAGAAAACGTGCGTTAATCCACGCAAAACGCATTTTGTGTGTTCTTTCATCGTTCAAAATCAAAAGTCATTTATTCAAATTAGGCAGAGATTCAGCACTTTTTGAACGTCAATATTACATAAGACAGTCCCCCAAAACGCCCACCTATCGACACTTCCTAGTGGTTTCGCTGGGAAGAAGAAGTAGCGGAACAAACTCCTCACCAGCACAGCTGTCTGTTTAGATAACTTACACAAGAAAACACTACAACAATGAAATTAGTTACCATATGACAGCTAGCCACGCCAAAATAACAGCAAAGCAAAAAAAAAAGTTAAATTATTATTTAACATATGACTTTTATATCACTTTTTAATCAGTCATTGGTGTCCAAGATATACTTAGAAAGTACATGTAAGTTAAAAAAGTTACATTGGTACTTACCTGACCTGGAATCGAACCGCACACTCATACTTAAGAGGCTGGTGTTTTAACCACTAGGCTACCACGACTACATATACATACAATATGTAAAGAAAACCCTGTCCGACCCATAAGGATAATAAAGGTTAGGTAAACACTTGACCAAATATAATATAAAATTTTACATAATCATCATAGTAACAATACCAAGTATTGAATTTTGAAATAATCTTTTTTTCCCGGGAATTAAACCAATTTCCCCGAAATTTGGTAATTTTAAAAAAAGTGACAACACCGGTATTATTATGAACGAATCGCGACGCGACCACGTGCCGCGTGCCCTGCCCCCCGCCCCCCGCGGTACGGTTGCCTAGCGCACATACGTATTTAGTTAGCTCTTTTTGCGAAATAATATTTATTTTTTTAGGGGGGATTTTTTTTTAAGTTTAGCTCGGCTTTGTACCCATTAGTAGAATCAGTTATCGATACCTAACCATACCTTCACGGATCGGACAGGGTTTTCTTTACATATTGTATACCTATGTTCGTTCATCTCATTGGAAATTAGCTTTTACCTAAATATACTGTGTTTTTTTTTACTGTCACAAGGTCTATATTCCCTTAAAATAATTCAGTTATAACTGTTTTCCACTTGTTTATAAATTTGACTAGATCAGTAATGGTAATGATACATTCATTCAGAGGGCTACAGTTAATTATTATTTTCATTTAATTGATACTTATTTACGTTAATGACGTCATATATTTTGTTCTTTGAGCTTTTCAAGATAGTCCCTCTATAAATTGTAGCGTACTTTGATTAAAGACTAGTGTTGTGATATCACTGTGCTGCAATGAAAATACTGAGTAATTATGGTATCTAATTAAAATTTAATCTATTTTAATATTTACTAGCTTTCCGCCCGCGGCTTCACCCGCGTGGAGCTCAATTATATCACGCTTTTTAGATTCCCTCGGAAATATCTTTTTTTTTTATTATTTAATCCGGACTTCTAACTTTAAGTCTGCAAAATTTTAAAACAATCAGTTCAGTAGTTACGGCGTGAAAGCGGAATAAACAAACAGACTCACTTTCTCATTTATAATATTAGTAAGGATTTATTTTATTCTTACTGGTTTTTTTTTAACTCTGATTTTTAATTCTAATCATTCATAGGCAGGAATATTTGCTAAGTTCGGACGACACCAGGTCAAGCTACCCTAAACTGTCAGATATTCCAATCAACCTTGAGCCTTAAAGCTTACAGATAAAGTTGAAAATGTAATAAGGAAATCTGACAGACTGTAGTAGCTTGATGTGCTGTCGTCTGTACAAGCTCCCACGCAAAGTTACTATGGATAAGTTTGTGGGGAAAATTATGGCGTATATGTCGCAGCCAAAGGATTAAATTAGCTTTTGAAATTAGTGGTTCTTTCTCTGCGCTCTATTGGCTCACAGGTGGTTGTTCACGGTTCAACTTAAACCATTTATTTGGTGGGGGTGCCCTGGCTTAATCACTGCGACCAATTTGAGTTACACATAATTGGTTACAGTACTAACCAAAACTATAATGTATTTAATACCGTTCAAGCCGTTTAATGAACGGTCGCAGTTTAGTTAAAAGACTATGCGCTTAACTAAAAAGGTGAAGGAAATCATCTTGAGGAAACCTAGACTTTAAGTCTAAAAACGCCAACCCGCATTGAAGATGCGTGGTGATGACGCCTAATCCTTCTCTGTATGAGAGGAGATCTGTGTCCAGCAGTGAGACGATAAAATGTCAATAATGATGATAATGTTATAAATGTAAAAATGTAATCAAAAAAATTGCAAAACGTAAGAAAAGTAGAATTTCACGTACTACCTTAACGCTTTTGTCTTGTGTAAAACTTGTATTAACACGTACGTACTTACGTACGTACACGTACGTACCTCAGTGAAGCTAAAAAACTTTAGGTACAATTCATTTTACAACTCTTTGCACTATTTTTCCGCAAACCATGGGAACAATGACCTATCATACTAGGAACCTTTTCACGCCAGGAGCGTAAACCTGCAGTTAAACTCAGGTTAAAATTAAATGAGAGATTTTATAGACGAGTTGGTCAATTTAACCGTAGTTAATTTTCTCGATACATGTGTGTTCTTTTAAGGACAAAATAACATCGATACAAGTTCTTTTGTTGCACGATAAGAATTCTTTGTTGCAGTAACTTGATATTTCATTAACGGTCTATTAAATAGCTGTTTCCTTCGTAAATATTTTTTATTAAAGGAGACATTTAGCATGTAAAAGATGATGTAAAAGGCCACCACGGCTCGAGGACACCACGACTTCATCACAAATCATCATCATCACCTCAGCGTTAATCCCAATCGCATCCAAAGCTTTGGAGTCTTGGGTCCGCTGTACCAGTCTAACGGCTGATTTTGGCTAAACTACGATATTTTCCGTAAAGCGACTGCCGTCTGATCTCCACAACCCGAAGGCTATATTGAAGCATTGCAGTTAGACCAATTGTTGGACTTGACAGCTCCAACAACCCGTAACGACTACCATTAGATGTTCGTATGACAACCGGGACCAACGGCTTAACGTGCTTGGACACGTGTGACTCGCACTTGGCCGGTTTTTACAAGCATACAACTAAAGTTCAGCAAGTTTTACGGTTTTTTAACACATTCTCAAACAATTTTATTAAAAATAAACGCAGAACCGGGCGTACCATAGAAATAAAAGAGCCACATAGTTGCTAGTCAGTACCAAGGACCTCCGCAGATCCTAGATCCTGCTGGTAGATAGTGGACTGTTGTTTGTGACCTATCACGTCATGCTGTAAGGCTCATTATCATATGCCTACGTAGTTACTGTGCCAATTATTATTGAACATTGAATTGTTCAACAACATTTGTGTGAAGTCGTGATAGACAAGCCTCCGTGACGTAGCGGTAGCGAACGCAGCCACTATACAAGGAGGCGCCGGTTCGATCCCCGCGCAGTGCAAATTTTTGTATGCATGAATATGAATATTTGCATTGGTCTAGTCGTGCCTCGATAAGCACGTTAAGCTGTTGGTCCCGGTTGCCATACGAACATCTAATGGCAGTCGTTACGGGTTGTTGGAGCCCTCAAAACTCCAACAATTGATCTAACTGCAATGCTTCGATGTCGCCGTCGGGTTGTGGAGGTCAGACCGCAGTCGCGTCACGGAACATATCGAAGTTTATCCAAATGAGCAGTTAGACTGCTAAAGCGGACCCTAGACTCCAAAGCTGTAAAAGCTTTGGATGCGACTGGGATTAACGCTGAGATGATGGTGATGATGATGATTGTATCACTGCTTACCATCAGGCGGGATTACGGTGAAGAACTAATTTATGATTTATAAAAAAAATGGGAATATCTGACAGTTTCGGGTAGCTAGACCTGCTGTCATCCTTACATAGGCATTTATTGTATAACTAGCTTTCCGCCCGCGGCTTCGCCCGCGTGGATTTCGGTTATATCGCGCTTTTTAGATTTCCATCGGGAACATCAAATTTTTCCGGGATAAAAGGTAGCCTATGTTTTTTCTCAGGGTCTAAAGATTGTCTGTGCCAAATTTCATCAAAATCTTTTGAGAGGTTTAAGCGGGAAAGCGTAACAGACAGACAGACAGACAGACAGACAGACAGACAGACCGACAGACAGACAGACAGAGTTACTTTCGCATTTATAATATTAGTATGGGTATAATCTATGTAAATAGTACACTGTAGTGTACCTACATTATTTCTCTCTCTTTCCCCTTAGTATTATATCCAAAGGTTGTCTGTAAAAGATCGCTCTTAGCGATAAGACCACCCATTGTGTCACCCTTTGTAAATCTTTATATTTATGTTCTGTAAGTTATATGGTGTACATAATAAAGAGTATTCTACTCCATTCTAACAAAAAAAAAAATAATAATAAGACGCATATTGTATTGACTTTCTAATCATCATCATCATCATCATCATTTCAGCCGAAAGACGTCCACTGCTGGACATAGGCTTCCCCCAAGGTTCTCCACGACGACCGGTCCTGCGCCTCCCGCATCCAGCGGTTTCCCGCGACCTTCACCAAGTCGTCGGTCCACCTTGTCGGGGGCCTACCCATGCTACGTCTTCCGGTGCGTGGTCGCCACTCGAGAACCTACGGGCAATCTGTCCAGCCCACTGCCACTTTAGTGTTGCAATTCTTCGGGCTATGTCGGTTACTCTCGTTCTTCTGCGGATCTCCTCATTCAATTCCTGTTAATAGTGTTCCACCGATGACGGGATCAGGGTCCAAGCTACCGGTGGTTAGGGCTCCAGAGACAGGAACCTCCTCACGATGTTGGCCGTATCGAGGAGTACTGCCTTTTGAATCAGGCCTTTGATCCAACTGCCTAACGAGAGCCTCAATAGATGTTGGTCGAGGCTCCTGGCTATCAAACCATTGGCCGATACCACAATCGGCACAATGACAGCCGAGTTCACATTCCACATGTCAACAACCTCGTGCGCCAAGTCGAGATATTTAATTTGTTTCTCTTTCTCAGCTTTCACGAGATTCCCGTCATGTGGAATGCTAACATCGACAATCATTGCGAGGCGCGCTAATCGATCTATCACTACTATATCAGGCTTATTTGCAACAACAGTCCTGTCAGTAATGATAGGAATTGAGACGTGGTCGCTAACAATGGGCCTTATAAGAAGGCTCAAAGTCACTCAAAGGGCAATGGAGAGGGCTATGCTTGGGGTTTCACTGCGCGATCGACTTTCTAATACTTTAAAACTATTCAAATTTGATTGTGAATGTCCTTCTAAAAGACATTACCAGACACAAATCTCTCATGTTCTTGTAAAAACAAGAATATGAATGGTCTTTTGTTTTAATAAAAACTCAAGTTGGAAACCAGTTCTTGATTCATGGGTACCAAGTAGGTATCTAATACACTGCGGTAGTGGAGTATCGACAAAGCATCGGTAACAATTAAATCGATGCCGTGACGAGTATTTTACGTCAATTAGTCGATTAAGTCCGATGTTGTATCATGATTTTGTCACGATATATGGATTTTGGATAAACATATTTGTATTTCCATTTTATTGTAAACAAGTTGCGCTAACTTGGAACAATAGGATTTCGCCTCTTAAGTTGAGTAGTTGTTTATCATTGCATTCTCTACTCGATTTCCATAACTCATTATTACTACCAATCTCTGACAGCCTCCGTGGCGTAGCGGTAGCGAACGCGGCCGTTGCGCAAGGAGGCGCGGGTTCGATCCCCGCACAGTGCAAATATTTGTGTGCATGAATATGAAAATTTGCACTGGTCTGGTCGTGCCTCGGAAAGCACGTTAAGCCGTTGGTCCCGGTTGCCATATGAACATTCAGTGGCAGTAGTTTTGGGTTGTTGGAGCCCTCAAAAGTCTAATAATTGGTCTAACTGCAATGCTTAGATATCGCCTTCGGGTCGTGGAGATCTGACGGCAGTCGCTTCACGGAAAATATCGAAGCTTAGCCATAATCAGTAGTTACACTGGTAAAGCGGGCCCCAGACTCTAAAGCTGAAGAAGCTGCGTAGATGCGACTGGGATGAACGCTGAGATGATGATGATTATTACTACCAATCTGACTCTTTTTGAAGGATAATGCTAAACCATTGCTTTAAATGTTCACATAATTTGTCCACTCAACAAAGTAAATAACGCAATGAATGTTGTTGAACTGTCAAAATAAAACCCATCGCTACTGTTAGTGTGGTTTACAATTACCTACCCCGCATCCCTATCTCAGATTTTTTATGTAATGCATGGGGATCGATCTGCTCTGCATTTTTTTGTTCATGGTATTGTTTAAACGAAAGATCTGAATCAATTTTCAAGTCAAATTCGTTTGCATTTTTTACAAGACCAAGCAACGCCGCGCATCAAAGCATCCATCATATAAACTTCACATCCGAGACATCGATTTCACGTGGGTTGTATCATAGCATCGGTAATAATCGCACGGTATGTTAATATGCTATATTCTATGGTCTCCTATGGGCTATGTATTGTCTCTGGTACATTGTTACGTTGTGGCGTTTGATTTAACGCACAAATTAAAATCACCAGAATAAGGCTTTATGAACCTCACACATCAGGTACGGATGAAATCCAGCGTCACCACTAGTAATCGCAGCCGTGACATGACGCACCTTTCCGCATTTCATGATGATGATGAATGTTTGTATCTGGTGTACTGTGTATCTTTCAGTCTGTGTATTCACGATTCTATTTAATCTCTTTCTAACGGAAGAAAATATTTTCAAAGTGTTTTAATAGGTATATTAATCATTCTACGGATGTTTCTATCAGTCATCATGTATTTCTTTTATAGGGACTTTTCGTTCTTGTAGTAAAAGACCCAGACCAGAACCTAGTTTACTTACCAGTTCCATAAACTTAATTATTTATTTGCATAGTGATGTTTACAGCAGAACTATAAACTGTGACCAAAGTGTAGAGTGTACGTCAACGTTCTTTAAACGTTCATTCAAACTCACTGGCTGTTTAGTGTTTATGATTAGCAAGAAAAACCAATTATTTTAATTTAAGAACTCATAAATTACAGAGCTTCTTAATTCAAAAAATGTTTTGCAAAATTCTTTTATCAGCGGCCAGCGGGATAACTAATTACACGCTAATTTAATTAAATGAAGTACAATATATAAATAATAAAATAACGTTGTGCCACGGTATCTCCTGCTGACGACAAATATTCTTAATGAAAGCAAAAAATACGTGAAACTACTTATCGAAGTTCAATTAAGCTGCAGTTTTGTTTCTATTTAATCCTAAAACATTAGTTATGTCAAAATTAAGTGCATTTTTATGCAAATGCGGGTCGATACGGACGAATTTAAATTTGCTTTTGGAGAATTCATTCATGTAAAAAATGTAGTGAACTAACTGGTATATAAATAACGCTAGGCTTAATGTTCAAAAGCCGGATGACGGTTTGTTAGAAACTGTAATTGAGCACTGATTCAAATTTTAATAATTCTCTAATTAAAATAGGTGTAAATGCAAAGTCTCATCATCTCAGTGTTAATCTCATTCGTATCCGAAGCTTTTATTTTCAGCTTTGGAGTCTGGGGTCTACTTTTACCAGTCTAACTGCTGATTTTGGCTAAACTTCGATATTTTCCGTGAAGCGACTGCCGTCTGACCTCCACGACCCAAAGGCGATATCGAAGCATTGCAGTTAGAGCAATTGTTGGACTTTTGAGGGCTCCAACAACCTGTAACGACTGCCAATAGATGTTCGTATGGCAACCGGGACCAACGACTTAACGTGCTTTCCGAGGCACGACCAGACCAGTGCAAATATTCATGTTCATGCATACAAATATTTGCATTGCGCGGGGTTCGAACACGCGCCTCCTTGCGCAACGGCTACGTTCGCTAGCGCTACGCCAAGGAGGCACGTAAAGGCAAAGTGTTCTTACTTCATTAAAACATCATATTTTTTTAATACGTAGTCTTGTCCAACTATCCAATGATTTTTTTTTTTTTAAATCCGCGTGCTTTTATTTACCATACCTACGATTGAGTGCAAAGAGTAGAAACAAACACCTTCGATACATCAATACAAGAAATGTCAAAAAAAAAAAAAACACAAATTAGAGCACCAGCACCCAAAGATTTACTTAAAACACAATTTATCTTGAAATAAACAAATGATGAATGTAACAACCAACTATTTTTTAAAAATAAAAGCGAGACGGTGCAAACATAAAAGAAACTAGGTTACAAGTTAACATCTAGGAAGATTTCACTATCTAAGATTATTTTAGGCGTAGACCCACTGGTTGACAGGCAGTTATTATAGAATAAAGATGGCCGCCACCTGCTAGAATGTCACATGCTGTGGCAGCATGTGCTTGCTTCCGCAAATTGACGCGGCTCCGCTGTTGCCTACGATACGGGAATTTAAGGAACAATAAATTATGCGAAATTATTTCAATGAATATTTTCTAGAAATGTGGTGTCGGAGAAGAATGTTTGTGGTATCTTGGACCGAGTTTAGAACGAACGTTTCTATACTCCAAGAAATCGGCATCATACAGCGTCTTTCAGAATTAGTACAGTCACGAATACTCAGATTTTTCGGTTACGTCAAGACGCAATAATAACTCCATAGAACGTGTGGTCATCCAGGGCAGTCATAGCGATCACGACCGTTCTGTCAAGAACGAAACAAAGAAGAAGAAGAGATTATTCAAGTATTTAACCAACCCGTCGAGCCTGTCCATTGTTCCTTAAAGCCACACTTCATGTAAACTACAAACATTTAGTCGAATACTTTTTTAAGTGGTTAAGTCGAGTCTATCCCCTCACTGGATAATTGACTAAACAAGAACTTGACGAAATTCGTAGAGTTCATAAGCTGCCGCAAAAATGACGTTAGTATAGCTTCACATTTATGCCTATACAGGATAGCCCAGTACCGCAGCCGACAACCTTCTTGGTTCAAATGAGACAGGCCATAAAAAAATAGGATTTTCTTGTCACATACGAGAGGAGGATATCTCGCAATTCCGACTATACTAAAGCCTGATGGACATGACCATTTAGTTTGAGTGGCATGCCATGCCCAAGCAACAATTAAAGTTGCACCGTCTAAACTGTTTGGATGATGCAGATTGGTATGACATGTGTATTGTGTGCAGTTTAAGTATTCAAGCAGCCTGAATATCTAGAAGAAAGGAGATTGCTGCGGCTTTCAAGAGATCATTGGTCCACTATGTCAGAAGTGTTCCAACGCTACGCCTTCCGATACGCAATCACAATCTAGAACCTATCGGTCCCATCGGCTGTCTGTTCTCCTAGCAATGCCCTGCCCACTACAATATTGGCAAATGGCTAACTGGTTATGAAGGCAAACAGCAAATTTGAAAATTTGCTCAAGGTCTGACATTAACCAGCAGATTGCTTCCAAACTGTCGTTTTTCAACCCTCAGAGGCTTATTTACGTTAAACACTTAACGTTAAGTAATAATTTGTTTATAAATAAACTAGCACCTTTTATTGATTCGACTTTTTAAATTATTTATACTTAGTCCTCATCAACCTTTTTATCGTTCCACTGCTGGGCACAGGTCTCCTCTCATTCAGAGAAGGATTGAGCGTAATCACCACGCTTGCTCAATGCGGGTTGGCAATTTATACTTAGTGTGGTTTACTAAATAAAAGTGACCACACTACACAAAAAAAAAAACCTTGCAGGGGAACGTCCATTTGTATCTACGATAATCTCGAATCATAATTAATCTCTATCCTAGCCCACAATGGAAACGCGAAAAAGATTCTTTGACAAATCTTTTAATACAATACTAATGGCCACACGGACAGGGCTAACTTCTAATAATTACCGTTTATTACAATGAACACTCGGAATGGGTCGCACTTCATATCATAACTATTTATTACAATCAAATTTAAACATGTAAACTGCTATATCCCGCCAGAATTAATACAACTTTTGTTAGTAACAGAACTGTTCAATGAGTGGGTAATCATTACCCCGCTGAGTTCATTAATAACTGATATTAGAACATTATTAATGTAAATTGTATTAATAGCAGTTGCCTGGAGGAATCTAGATTCCAACGAAGATAATTTTAAGATAAAACTTATCTTCAAATTAGTGTGCGAAAACATTATCCTAATTTATAATGCACTGGCTTTCCGCCCGCGCCTTCGCCCGCGTGGAGTTCGGTTATATCGCGCTTTTTAGATTTCCCTCGGGAACATCAATTTTTTCCGGGATAAAAGGTAGACTATGTTCTTTCTCAGGGTCTAACGATTGTCTGTGCCAAATTTCATCAAAATCGGTTGAGAGGTTTAAGCGGGAAAGCGTAACAGACAGACAGACAGACAGACAGACAGACAGACCGACAGACAGACAGACAGACAGACCGACAGACAGAGTTACTTTCGCATTTATAATATTAGTATGGATTATACATATTTCCTTCCATTCAACAAGTGAAGTTTTGTGACTATGAAAGTTGTAAAAAGTATTAAAATATTTTAATTTTACTTATACAACGCAATTTTTGTATATGCGAAACTTGAAACACGTGTTAAAAAAAAAAACATTTCAAAAGAGACCTGATTGTTCCAACAAAAATATGGTCAACGCACCGCTCGCCCGCCCGAATAAGCAACTGAATCGATCCCAATCATTTTTACACCATGTTATATTTGTTCCTACATAAAACATCATCATCTCATCATAATGCGTGCGTGCCATGGAAGAGTCCAGCAGTGGACGAGTAGAGGCTGATGATGATGATCATGTAGGAGAATAATTTTGTCATATCTAGAGTAGTAATGGGTGCGTTTTTCCTCTTCCTTCTATTTTCTTCCAACAATATATACTTCAAATTCCATGTCTCCGTACGATTTCGGTCTTAAACTAAGTTCTGTGTCTTCACAGTTTCCAAACTTTTGAAACCACTCACGACAACTTATCTCGCTTACAGCAGCTTCACCATAACCAATCGATGGACCTCAGCAGCAGATTTCTTCACTTAACAAATTAAAGAAGTATGTAACAAAGCTTCCCGCTTTTTTTTTAATAATTATAAACTACTGCTTGACTGCAATCCCGCCTTAACGGTAATGTAATCGTTGATGGTAAAGCGCACTAGATTATTAAGCCTATTCATTTAAAAAATTTGGGAATAGGAAGGATGACGGCAGTAGAGCGGGATGATGCAATGTTAAATCCAACAACACGACCAACGATGCTGCGCCAGAGGGAGATTAATCTGGAGACTCTCCACGACCAAACTCCCGACACAACAACATTTTTTTTGGCACAAAAATAAATACATGATACTGATATAGAGTCAGTAATCAAAATCAAAAACTCAAAATCAAAATAGTTTATTTCAAATTAACCAACAGTTGGTGCTTTTGAATAGTCAATGTCGGTCAGTCCAAGAAAAGTGAAGCTAAACTCTAAGTGTATGTTTTTACCAGATGTCCGAACTTACGATATAATATTTTATATCTGATAATTTCAACGAAACTTCTTAGTGAGGACATCATTTGTTAAACTTATTTGTACACCTAATATGTTGGGGTCATCTTCCAGTCCGACCGGATTTAGCTGAATATCAGTATTTTAGATAGAGCGAATGCCAATCTGACCTCCACAATCCAGTTACTCGTCAGACTTTCCTTAGTTCTGATCGACGATTCTTCTTCTTCAGCCTATAGAGGTCCACTGCTAGAGAAAGGCCTCCTCCAAGGCTTTCCACGATCGCTCTTAGCTGCCCGCATCCATCGGCTTTCCGCGACCTTCACCAGGTCATCAGTCCACCTTGTTGGGGGCCTCCCTACGCTGCGTCTTCCGCTACGTGGCCGCCACTCAACAACCTTTCTACCCCATCGGCCATCGGTTTTACGAGCAATGTGCCCCGCCCACTGCCACTTAATTTTAGCGACTCGAAGAGCTACGTCGGTGACTTTTTCTTCTTCTTCTTTTTCAGCTTATAGATGTCCACTGCTAGACAAAGGCCTCCTCCAAGGCTTTCCACGAAGTCCGGTCTTGTGCTGCCCGCATCTACCGTCTTTCCGCTATCTTCACCAGGTCATCAGTCCACCTTATTAGGAGCCTCCCTACGCTGCTCCGGTACGTGGCCGTCACTCCAGAACCTTTCTGCCCCATCAGCCATCGGTTCTACGAGCATTGTGCCCCGCCCACTGCCACTTAATTTTAGCGACTCGAAGAGCTACGTCAGTGATTTTGGTTCTTCTGTGGATCTCAATCGATGGTTCAAAATCACTAAAATACTTTTCCTGTCTAGTTTCATTTAGCATAGCTTTAACTTTCTAAAGTCTTGGTTGCACGTCATCATTGAGTAACAAATAGGCCGCAGGCGAGTGAACCGGTTTAATGAATGATAAATTAGACATTTTTAGATTTGAGCTAGTGAAAGGATCTTGAAGGAGGATGTGACTAATACTAACTGGTCTGGTACATGTTTCTAGGTTCCGTAAAATTTACCAATTACTAAGACTGTATCAGCCATGTATATCATCAGGCTGAATCTCATGAACCGTGAAATCTAGCAAGACAGTTGAATCTGTCGTCCGTACAATACGTATTAATGGAATGGGCTACTCTTTGGAATAGGTTTTTTAGTTTTATTTGAAATAAATGCTTTGATTTGATTTGAATGCAAACCAATAGGAATGTTTCCTGAGTAAAAAAAAAAAAATTGATTCTATTTAGGCCGTCATCCGGATTATAGAAAAATATTGGATACGTATATTTTATTTTATCGAATCAATAAAAATTAACAAATATAAAAGGCGTCAAAGATCAGGAGTGGTGGGTGGTGACGTCACTGCTCGCTAAAAAGTGTAGCGTGCAGTGACGCCACACGAGTTTTCAAAGCGCTGTGTCGTCTTCATTTTTTTGTTTATATGAAAAAAGAAAAAATACGTGTCTAGTATTTTTTGGAAATCTGACTGACGGACTAATTAGTTTTTTTTTAGTCAAATACTCTATTATCAAACCAAATTCTTATTTAAAGGTAATAAATTGCGACTTGCGACTTGCGTGATTGCATGATTTAATTCCCCCATCTCCGTTCCACCAGTGGACGACCCGTCGTACGGTTGGTTTCCACCCTTACGTTGTTAACACCACTACGATCCGGACGAAGCGTTTCGCCTCCTCCTTTATACCGCGTACATCGAGGGAGTGGAATAATTTGCCAGAGGCGGTGTTTCCGTCGGACTACAATTTGAGTGTCTTCAAGGCTAGAGTGAATAGGCCCTTAATAAACTAGTGCGCTTTACCATCAACGATTGCGTCACTGCTTACCATCAGGCAGGATTGCGGTCAAGCGCTAGGTTATAATATACAAAAAAAAAATAAAAAAAAAATTGCGACCTTGTAATATTTCACGTGAAGGTACCATAACCATTACTCCTGGGACACAGGCCCCTTCTCGGTGAGAGGGAGTGGGCGGTAATCTACCACGCGGGCCCAGTGCGGGTTGGTAGATGGCACATGTCTTCGAAGTTTTTGTTTTTGGCTCTAAGACATGCCGGTTTCCTCACGACATTTTCCTTCACCGTTTTGAGAGTAGTGGTGATGAAATAATTTATACAAAGTAAAGCGCCAGATGGGGTTCGAACCTACGACCTACAACTTGTAAGTCGCAGCCGGTATTTATATTGCCCTTATAACAACAGATTAAAAAAATCAGAATATTTCATTTGTATAAACAGATATTGTAGGAAACCCATCGTGCACGAGACCGACTCGCACTTGGCCGGTTTCTTAAAAAGGTTGGTAGTTGATTTAACACGTATGTGAATTATTAGGTCATTCTAATTGTATATGTTTCAAATACGTAATGTAAAATACGTGGTTGCAACTAATGTGAAAACTAATTGCCCCTCCATATACGTGAGACCATTATGTAAAAAAAAAGCTGAAACTTTGACTTCATAGGAAAAATTCGTTTACATTCTGATCTCAGACTCAATCTATTAAATAAATACTTCTAATTTCCCTACAATTTTGATAAATTTCTGATATCTGTTTTTTCACCGAAATTATACTACGACTAAATTTTGAATGTTTTCAAAAACAAGGATTGACCTTTAGATCTAACATAAGAATTTTCGTTAAGTAAAATTTCTCCAGTAAAGGCTGTTCAGTCTTCGGTCCGTAGTTTGTGCTTTCACTTCTTGTCTTCCTACAGCCTTGATTGGAAAACCATAAAAAAATGTACAGACGACAGCAGGTCAAGTTACCTGAAACTGCCAAATATTCCCAATCAACCTTGAGTCTTACTGCTTTAGAGATAAAGTTGAAAATCTAATAAAGAAATCTGATAGATTGTAGTCGCTTGATGTGCTGTCGTCTCTATAACGAGATCGCATACACTGTAAAATAGCTCTAGCAATGGGCAAATAGATTAACTACAAAATCACCTACCTTGTATAAGCCTTTCGGCCATACATCTATTTTTTGTCTAGATTTTTTTTATCGTAAGATTTAGAATTTCATCTGTGTATAGACTTCTATAGATCAAATGTTTGGACGTGAGGATAAACGAAAGACATTTTAATTGGTCATGACATGTAAAACTATGGAGGGGCAAAAAATCTTTTTTGTTCGTGAAAGTCTAAGAGATAGTTATTGGAATAATAATGAACTGATAACGGTTTTGTTTTTTAGTGAATGGCTAGCAACGGAGTTGCTGGCTTGATCTAGAATATAAGTATACTAGTCTTTTTTATACTCCATAACCTGGGGTATGAATAAGACCATATCAAAGAATCAACTGGCATAGAATTATTTTTTAATTATAAATTATTTTTTCCATGCAAATTAATTTGACAAAGTCACTGTTATTAATGTAAAACACCTTTTTAGTTTTGGATGGGAAATTATTAAATGAAGAGGTCATTTGACTTTCATTTGATTTGCCTTTCCGCCCCGCTCTGGGCGGAGCGGAAAGGCGTGCCAGACTTTTACTGACCCACCAGTGTTCTTTCACTTGCCTGTAGATCAGGGTCACGGTTTCTTTTTAACCAACCCGCAACGCTGACCCAGGAGGCATCGGTCTTCGTGGACCCCGTCACGATGTGCTGACATTCCTTTGAGGCGCGCGTGAAACACAACGCGCCATCGACTCAGGCCTGGTCCTTACCGGGCAAGCCCGCAGTTCTTACTCTAAGCCCACATCACCTAACTTCAAGTGAGCAGTGGTAGTATAGTGGCTTAGTGGTATCGGCGGGGACTTTGAAATTGTAGGTCGTAGGTTCGAAGCCAGGGTTCGGATATTATGAAAAACCAAGTTATGAGCTTGTTATTTTACCTGGTTGGCCGCGCCTGCAGCGGCGTGGCAGGGCCCTATCTCACGCGCCTAGTACTATGATCTAACTTCAGTTGAGTTGTGCGCTTGGTAACCACACTGCAACAATTTGTAAATGTATTATAATTCTGAATTACTATGTATTATGTTTATTTTTATATTATTATTATTACGGAGAACGGCCCAGGATCGGGCTTGTGCTCATCATCAGCTCGATTCTAAACTTATTTGTACATCTATTACATCTAGCTAGGCAAATAATATTATCTGATCGATAAGGGCGATAAACTAGCCTAACGATAACTAAAATAAAAACTTAACTTATTTCTGATCCATATGACTTCATAGAACAAAAAATAATAATTCAAACACAAGTTTGATACAAGACAACGAGTAACATTTCTATCATCACGACACAACTGTCAGGTGGTTGACAGAACGACAGCTCATCAATTATCTCCCGGCCTGACACTCCGTGTGTGTCCAAGTGACAATTTTTAACAAAAAAATACACAACATACAACCTTATGCCATCGGAATAAAGATGTAACATGTAGACTATTATTAAAATATTTTTTTACCTAATCTAGTAGGCTAGGTGTCGTTGACCGCAGTTTTTGTCTCTTTCCAAGAATCATTGAGTATTGTTTACATTAATTATGTTCGGTTAATTAAAGAGCAGCTTACTCAAAGTTTAGGATAATTACAATAGTCATTACTTCTGCTATAATCGCCACATTGGTCGACCAGCTGTGGCCTGTCTTGATATACAGAGAGGTCTAGAAGAAGCCGACTGTTACTGAGTTGAGTTCCTGAAGTTCTGAAATACTCTTCTGGCTTTTTCCTCAAAATACCGTCTCAGACATCGATCTAAAATCTTGGTCTGATCTTAAGAAATTTCGACTTCATCTAACTTATCTTTAGAGTTTCCGCACCCAAATGGTAAAATCGGTACCAGAAATCCTAGTACTAGCCTCAAGCACTAACGACAACAGCTAGCGTAGAATCACTACACATCCATAATTTCAACTCAAAATAAGATACTTTAACAATAGATAAGTACCATTTTTTTTTTAATTTCATGTGATTCTTAAATTCAAATCATAACAAACATGTCATAGTACTACGTAGGTCAATAACTTTTCGCGTTACTTACCAATATTACGATAAAGTGATGGATTTATTTCACTTGGAATAATTCGGTTCTCAAGGGCTTTTTTGTTTGTACGTCATAACTTCCTTCATGCTTTATCAATATACATAATTGAGGCATCATTTTAAAGCTTTTCTGGGACGCTATTCTTTATGGGATATTCAGTGACTTTTCGAAAACTTACGATTAAAAATCAAGGATTTTACAAATCTCGCTCGCGATCAGTCAAAAAAGCCTCTATCGTGAACATCGAGATATATAGAAATAAAAGTTCGAGTACATCGCACGGCTCACCTATTTACTATATAGTATACTAGCTTTCCGCCCGCGGCTTCGCCCGCGTGGAGTTCGGTTATATCGCTATTTCCCTCGGGAACACCATTTTTTTCCGGGATAAAAGATAGCCTATGTTCTTTCTCAGGGTCTTAAGATTGTCTGTGCCAAATTTCATCAAAATCGGTTGAGAGGTTTAAGCGGGAAAGCGTAACAGACAGACAGACAGACAGACAGACCGACAGATAGACAGACAGAGTTACTTTCGCATTTATAATATTAGTATGGATTATTTACGTTACATTACATAAAAGGGGAAGTTTTTAAGTACGATACACCAAACTAATTAAATGTTAGAGACTATCGCAAAAAAATACTATCATTTAAACCTAAAGGTATTCACCATCCATACTAATATTATAAATGCGATAGTAACTCTGTCTGTCTGTCTGTTACGCTTTCCCGCTTAAACTTCTCAACCGATTTTCATGAAATTTGGCACAGACAATCTTTGGACCCTGAGAAAGAACATAGGCTACCTTTTATCCCGGAAAAATATGATGTTCCCGAGGAAAATCTAAAAAGCGCGATATAACCGAACTCCACTCGGGCGAAGCCGCGGGCGGAAAGCTAGTACTCCATAAAAGCATTCCATCGCCACAAAATCTCTTTTTTTACAAAAATTAAAATGTCAAAGTATATATTTTTCTGAAAAGCAATCAGTAAAATATTTAAACCGTAAACAAATTCGTCTCCCGGACTTTGTAGTTCACGAGAAATCTGACACATGCAGTTCGCAAGTGAATGTGCATTCCACATTCACGGAATAAAGCCGATGTCGCCCGTCAGCGGAAGCCTTTCACTTTATACTTATGTATGTTTAATTTACATTAACATTCGCCTCCACATACCGAACTGCTTTACAATTCGGTGTATCGCCAAATTACCTAACGGTTATGGCATGTACATTTATATGACCAGTGACCAATGCAGGTTCTGCGGTAGCGGCCACGACTTACAAGTTGCCGTGGAATCGAGTTCAGACAGGGGTTTTATTTTGTGTTAGTTTCACCACCACTGCAATCAAAACAGCGAAGGAAAACAGCGTGAGGCAATCCACATGTCTAGATGCAAGAATTCCAAGACATGTGATACCTACCAAACCGCACAGGACCCGCGTGGTAAATTACGGCCCACTTCTTCTCGATGAGAGGAGGCCTGTGACCCAGTAGTGAAAACCTCACTGGACTTAATGGATTTCATTTTGACAGTTCTGCAACATAATTTGAATTCATTGCATTATTTACGTTGTTAAGGAGACATTTTAGAGCAGTGGATTAACAAAATGAGTCTAAATGATAGTATGTTATGAATTTAGTGTGCTGATTATGATATGGCATGTATAACGTCCTTCTCTATATGAGAGGAGACCTGTGCCCAGCAGTGGGATGATAAAAGGATGATGATGATGAAGATGTATGACGTTGACACATGCTTGATTGTCTGTTGTTTTTACTTCGTTCAATCCATTAACCAGAAATGTCTTTGAAAAGGAGTTGGTTAAAAAAGCTGTCGTTAAGATCAATGAAATGGTTAATTCTGAAAAAGAACTCGTCCTTATATGTTCCGTTCTATAGAAGACTTTATCGATAAATATTTCTTTGAAAGTTACTTTCATTGCTTCCAAATTAGGTACTTTATTGATCGGTACAGCCCGTAAATAACAAGACCAAATACGGATTCAAACCGGACCATTGCAGATGTCGGATATTCTTGCTCGGTAAATCAAGCAATTTGCTTACTTTATTAATATGTAAATATTTTAATTATAACACTCGTCCTTCATAGCTCTGAGATACACAATCCCACCTATATATTGTAAATGGCAGAATGTCCTTAAAAATAATAGCTTAGATTAAGCTTATCAAACACGAGGTCTCGCGATAAGGCTCGCAAGAGACGAGGAGATCGGAACAAAATGGGAGAGGTAGTGATCAGAAGTGGGTGAAGTTAGACTTTGAATGATAACTCATCATCACCTCAGCGTTAATCCCAGTGGCATCCGAAGCTTTTCAGCTTTGGAGTCTGGGGTCCGCTTTACCAGTCAAACTGCTGATTTTGGCTAAACTTCTATATTGTTCCGTGAAGCGACTGCCGTCTGACCTCCACAACCCGAAAGTGATATCGAAGCATTGCAGTTAGACCAATTGTTGGGTCTTTGAGGGCTCCTACTACCCGTAACGACTGAACTTTGAATGATAACTATTCTTCCAAATTCTGTTAAGAAAACTACATCAGAAGGAAAGTATTATCATGGCTATCCATACATACACAATAGGTACCTACATGTAAACAAAAAGAACATCAAAATCCATGGAATTCGTCGCACAGAAGAACAAGAAACAAATAAAACCTTCGAGTATGCGCTTGCGCATTCCTGTGCGTGCGCCGCTATGGGAGCCAACGAACGCTTTGACGCTAAACATACATTAGTATAACTATATTAATGCATTTAGTTTGATGGAGATTTATGTAGGCATGTAACTGTTCTGCGCCCGTTCAGAGATACATAATATATCAATTATTTATTCAGGGTCTAATTTAATTAGCTAGCGGAACTCAATAGAATAAAAATTAAATAACAATTGATGTTTTTTTTTGGGGTCAACGATCGTTGGCGAACCTAATTTCATAACACGCTATCAATCACAATCTGAATTATTTTAGAGGATATTCATAACATTACTTGCTTATGTAAAAGATCTGTTTAACAAAGTAAATAACGCAATTATTGTTTGTTGTTACCACCCACCAGAAAAAGTCTGGCCGCCAAGCGATACGTCGTGTTCCGGCATGATGTCTAGTGAAGCCGTACGGAGGACGGGTCTGAGCAGTTGTGTTGCGATGTGTGCCGGCTACGATGCGCCAAATGTTGTTGTATCGGTCGTGGAGGGTCCCCAGATCAAGTGGCCAGGCGCAGCATCGTTGGTTGTGTTGCTGGGCTTACCATTGCTTCACCTCTCTCAATTGCCGTCTTCCTTCCAGTTTTTTTTTTGAGTGAATAGGCTCTTAATAAACCATCGCGCTTTACTATCAACAATTGCATCACTGCTTACCATCAGGTGGGATTGCGGTCAGACGCTAGTTTATCGTTATTAAAAAAAATAAAGATTGCTAATGATAGTGAGTCACGCAACTACTCCGCAGCCTATATTGTCCCTTTCCAGAGTAAAGGCAAAAAGGAGCCTTCCGCTTTTCCTCTCAGCTCGTTCCTAAATCATTGGCGCCGACTGCTTGGTTCACAAACTAAATTATATTATAAGTTTAGTGTATACTTTTCTTTCTACTTCAGAAAAGGACAGAAGACAAAAATTGTTAGCCGTTTACCGTAAAAATGCTAATTTGAATTACAAACAAGACAAAACTGTTACGTTCACATTTACAGTAAGATGCATTCCGTGCAATATGAACATTTGAATTGAAAATGCAGGACACTATTGTGTGTCCCTCTTTATTTATGGAAAATAATGAGATTTATACACAGTGGTGCTGACAATAAATGAAAACACAGATTATGCTGGTTCATAGGAAAAACCTAAACCATAGAAGAAATAAACCTAGCATAAAAAATGAAAATTTCAAACTAAATCGCATAAAATTGCAAACGTAATAGAACATCCTTTAAAATATTGGTTCAATGACCTTCGATCAGCGGGTGACAGCGCGGTCTTATATCAACTTGCTTTTTCGCGCCATTATTATTAAAGTTTAGTACCGCTGGGTGCGGCGGTCATTAACGTGTAAGCGCTTCCTTATCAACATGTGCATAAATTGTACATCATGTAGAAAATGTGAAAAATGATTTCCTGTGACTAATCTAATTGATATATTTATATGATTTTTTATGGGTAGATTGAGAATGTGTTGAGGTACACGATTTTTAATTTATTGTCGTATTGTCAGCACCACTGTATATCTTCCCATTGAAGTGCGGTGTAGTTAAATCTTTTAAAATACCACACAATGCATCATTCTATGACCGTTACTATAACCACAGAAATCAATGATTTGGCTTTTAGTTCTTAATCCTCCTAAGATACAGGCCTAGCCTAGTTTAGGGGACAGGGATAAACCTATTGTGCCTACCTATTGTAATGCAGTATTAATGTACACAAAAATTTAAAAAACTGTATTGTTTGTCCTATAAAATATTTGTATTTGAATCTCTTTTATTCTATTATGGATTGTTTTACCGTTTTTGCTTAGAAAATTGTAGGTTGAGGTATCGATTTTACGGGTTGTTAAGATGAATCAGTATGCAAACGGCAGTCTATTATATCTAAACAAAGTTTGAATGGTCCATACCGTCCATTTTAAATGACAAAGTAAAAGTTTATTCCGGCTTTTAATAAGGTTCATATTCACGAATAAAGAAAGGAAGGAAAAATAATTTCGTTTGTGATACGCTCAAGAAGTACATACTATTGTATGTACTTCTTGAGATTGAATTTCGTGAGATTTAATGTTATTCTTATTAGAATAACATTAAATCTCTCGAAATGCTGAAATCAATAAAATTAACATTCAAACTTTTAAGTTAAAACCAACAAAATAGTGATGAGAACAAAAACAAGAAAGACCTGTGTGAGACAAAAAGAGGCAAAGCAATAAATTCAAGTTTTCAATAAAAACAATACGAATACAATATTAATACCTAAACACGTACATAATATATTTTGTGGAAAATTTAATCAAAAGTCTTTCAGCTATAACAGCTTTACCACCAGAACTCCCCTAAAATAATCAACTTTAAAAAAATCTATAAGGAGAATGAAGTAAATATTCCAAAACATACCCTGACGTCACCAAGCTCACTTGCATCGAACTAACGAAGAACTTCCTGTCTTAATCAGTGGACAACATTCATTGTGCGATAATGCAAGAACTTGTGGAGGGCACAAGGGATTACTAATTAATATGGGACTCGCGACAAGTGACAATGAACTGCTTCTGATAACGCTGGTTATGTCAGAAATGGGTGACGTAATCAAATCAATTAAATTTTAATGCAGAAAATGCATTGAAGTTCTCAAGTATTGTAGCAAAAAAAATATTACATTGTCGACCTACCATGCCACCAACACGATGGGCAAGAGAGACCAAATACTATAAAGTAAAAAACTACAATTATAAAACTGTATAATCGTAAAATTCGCGAAATATAACTTAAAGCACTGTAGCAGGGCCGGGCGTCGTAAATTGCATATTTTTGTCGCATAGTTAGTTGTGTCAGGAGTTCGGTCGTGGAGAGTCTCCAGATCAATCTCCCTCTAGCGTAGCATCGTTTGGTCGTGTTGGTCTTGGGTTTAACATTGCATCACCTCGCTCAACTGCCGTCATCCTTCCTATTCCTAAGTTTTTTAAGTGAATAGGCTCAATAAACTAGTGCGCTTTACCATCAACGATTGCATCACTGCTTACCATCAGACGGGATTGCAGTCAAGCACTAGTTTATATTATTAAAAAAAAAATGTTCATAGAAAATATTTTACGTCGTATTAATTATTCTTTTCAAAATATTGAGCGTGATCTATAATATTTTATGTAATCACAATAAAGAGAATTCAATCATAGAATTTTTTATTTTAGTGGTCATTCGGCTAAACTTATCAAACACGTCGCGGTTTTGAATCTTATTAACCAGAAGGTAATTTCAATTACCTAAAAACTTGACTTGCTTCTTACCGAGCCTTAAGAAAATTTACTTGATTTAGTTGTAAAAGTGCTTACACAAATCACCTTATAGAAAATAAATGATTTGTCATTTATAAATGCACGTGTAGAAGTAAACGAACACAGATAATATGAAAACATATAATAAAATGACAGCATGTATAAATGAAACTTTTTGAGAAGCACGGTGAAAGCTTTTCTTGTGGACCCAGATATTCCCACCAGAAGATGGCTTTAAATTGTCTATATTAAATATTATTACAGTTCAAACCGTGTTCATTGTACAAGTGACACAATTTTCGATGTCGTGAATTCAAAACGCATTCACGTTTACAATATATTTCTCACGAAACTTGGTATGTTTGTTTAAAATTGGTGATAAATAACTTGGCTTGCCATGTAAGTGCAAAGATCGCACTGAGATATGACCGATCCCATCCTAAGGCTGTTCTCATAATCAAATCGCGTCTAACGAAGTACTATTTTTTTCTTCCCATCTCCCAGTTATTGTATCAGTCAGAACGGGCAGTTAGGAAGTCTGACAATCAGCCCTACCTACCAATTTGTAATTGGCTTGTGGAGGTTGGATAGTCAGCCGCTAAATACTGGTATTCAGCGGAATCTGGTCAGACGGAAAGCCAACCTCAATATAGTAGTGAAAAGGCTAGGTGTTAGTGTAAAGGACGATGTGAAGCTTCCCATCTGATTGATTAAAAACCTTCATAACTACCCGGAAACCTATACTGTAAATAGAAATAAGAAGGTATCGAGTGTATGCCATCTTGATATACATAAACTCTGTATATGAATATCAAGATGGCAACAATTGGTCTAACTGCAATGCTTCGATATCACCTTCGGGTTGTGGAGGTCAGACGGCAGTCGCGTCACGGAAAATATCGAAGTTTAGCCAAAATCAGCAGTTAGACTAGTAAAGTGGACCCCAGACTCCAAAGCTGAAAAGCTTCGGATGCGACTGGGATTAACGCTGAGATGATGACGATGATGATGAATATCAAGATAGCGCCTGGGATAATGGCTTAGTGTGCGCCAGATATACATTTTCATTAACGATTTTTTTCAGTTCGTTGAAAATTCTGTAATAAAATGTTTAACACTCTGCCTCTTAAACTATACATAGTTTGAGAGGCAGAGTTAAACATTTTATTACAACTCGTTCACCACCTCGGCCACCAAATTCTTAAATACTAATACTGTTACAATAATTATTTATGAACTTTTTAGTTCTGGTGCTGCAATAATTTATGTCATTCTGTTGTAGTTATGACATACTTACAAGTGTATGTGTGTATGTAAGTGTGTTAAGGTTAGGTGGGTGAGGGTGCGTGCGTAAGTGAAGGTGTGAATTTTCATCGAAATCGGGGTACGCAAGAGATTAATTAAGTGATGAATTTAAGTAGAGACGCCTTGTAGGCATACCTATATGTCGGCCAAATTCGATAAAGAATAGAGGTAAACAAACCGTTGCAGGTAGCACAGGTTACTGAACGAACAGGGGTGGGTTCGAGTCAGTAGAAGTCTTGCACACCCTCCAGAGAAGGAGAAGTCATGTGATGATTTCTCGACCAAAAAATAGGCACTATGCCGTCAGAGCAGAGTATTAGTACTCAGCTATTGGGAATCTGTACAGTTTTCTGGTCATTAGTCCATTAATTTAAATAATTTGGCTCTTTGTACTCTTTCCACTCTTAACATTATAGTTTATGCTACTTCGCTCCATGCAGTAATACAATATCGAATAAAAAATAGGCAACGAGCATAGCACACCATCTTAAGATATATAAGGTGCATAGTTCTTCTGGTAAAGGCGTCACTCTGTTTGCCCCATCTTAGTCCATCATCAATCAGTCTAATAATCTTGCTGTGTCATATTTGAACTAAAAATCATGAATATTCCATATTCATAATATCCACCATAGCAACAACTATCGGGACTTACTTCATAAATAGGTAGGTAGGTATTAATAGTCACTAAAATGGTCTTCACATAAATATCCCTAGCAAGATATGTTCGACTGCCAAAAAAAAAAACTGTCCCATAGAACTTGTGCAATAAACTTAGATGTTCTGCCATTACATATTTCTTACGCTTGGCCTTTTGTTACTTTCTAGTTAGCTGTTATTTCTGTGGCGGTTGTGAAATACGGATCTCCAGAGAACCTTGAGAATTATCCTTATAAATGATATCTTGGAAATTATTTACTGTACCTTGTACGAGACTATGCTTGTTGCTTCCCAAGATAAATCAATCAAATCTATCAACCGAGTTTCTTGCAATCGTAGTCCACTGCTGAACTTATGCCTCACCCAGGTTGCGTCTCCACACCTTGTTCACCGGCTTCCGCATCCAGATACAACTTAGGCAATATTCCAGTCCTTCTACATAAACTCTTCAAGCTAAACTGTATTTTAACACTGAGTTTTATAGTACAACATAGTATCTGCATAGTAAGTTATAGCTTCTACAAAAACTTCGTCTTACAGTAGATTATGAATGATATTATTACACAATTAATATGTTACTAGACAGGGGTCCCTCTACTCCAGGATGATAAAACCCGTTAATATATGGCCTACCCCGTTTCTCGTTGGTAGGCCATAACATCGGCTGCCGGCAGAAGTTACCACCCACTAGACAAAGTCTTGCCGCCAAGCGATTCGTCGTGTTTCGGCATGATGTCTGGTGATTTGGTGAAGCCGTTCGGAGGACGGGTCTGAGCAGTTGTCTTGCGATGTGTGGCGGGTACGATGCGCCAAATGTTGTTGTGTGGGGAGTTTGGTCGTGGAGGGTCTCCAGATCAATATCCCTCTGGCGCAACATCGTTAGTCGTGTTTTTGGGTTTTACATTGCATCACCTCGCTCAAATGTCGTCTTCCTTCCTATTCACTGAGTTTTTTTTTAGTGAGTAGGCTCTAAATAAACTAGCGCACTTTATCATCAACGATTGCATCACTGCTTACCATCAGGCGAGAATGCAGTCAAGCAATAATTTATAATTAATATTAAAAAAAATGTAGCACTGCAGATGAAACTAACCTGCCATCTTAGCTGTTCAGGTTGAACGTTTTCAATAAAAGTCCAACGACTCCCGAAAATTAAATCATAACTTCCGTCTCAAAGTATTGTGTGACTCACGCCATTTGTTTTTAGAAATTATAAGTGATTATACCATGAGAAAAGCCTTGAAGTAGGTCTTTTAGAACCAGACATACTAATGATGATGAAATACTCCGAAAATGATAATAAACAAACAAAATGTCTAATTTTAGTAGTGCAGACAATTTTTTTTTTATCATATTACTCGACTAAAAACTCAATGAGCACCCAAAAAACTGTTAGTTCAAACTCAACGACCGAATCTTACTTACTTTTTGCCGCCATTTTTTCCCGCCATGATGTAAGCGAGGTCGACGACCCAACACCTGTTGCTTATGTTTTTTTTTTTAATCATGTCTGCGATGGGCACTGGTCTATAAAGTGTTAAGCACTTAGTTATCATTGTAACCTCTTAGATGATTATTGATTTGTGGTTGGAGAAACGTATTGCGGTGTAGTTTTCTTAGACGATGGTCGCAGATGGCATAGTAAGGAGGTTAGCCTAAAAAAAACAGAACATAATGTGGCAAAAAAAATGTGAAATAAAGACGATGAAACTTTAGATGAGAGTTCTATAATATTTTATAAACTTGCCAGCAGCAACAAAAAAAAATCGAGTTTCTTTTTTGGAAGACAAATAAAAGTTGTGATCGTCTCGAACACAGGATTTAAAAGAAAAGTTCAAGGCTTTAGAGAGATAAGAGCGTGGTTTGTAACTGGGAACCGATCCCTATCCCCATGAAAAGGAGATTAGGAAGTTTCTCGAAGCATAGATTCACCTTCTGAGCTGTACCCGAAGTTAAGGAGTGTGCTGTCAATATAAAGCAACTTTTGATCGAGTGTTTGATCTTCATGGTTTTATTTTTGTTACAAATAGTAACAAAAATCTAACTCCTGTGTGGCTACCATGAGTTTTCAATACGTGACTCGATTGTCGATATCGAGCGCGTTTCGACTCATCGATTGGCCCGCTTCAAGGTTGTAAGAACTCTCAACCAATGAGAGCGCCAAACGCGCTGGATATCGACGATCGAGTCGAGACTCGATCTTCGATATCGAGCGCGTGATAGACAGCAGTGTGACTGCTGTCTATAGATATCCGAGTTCTATCATACACAACAGACATTAACTTTCCTTTTTATCCTAACGTAGAAAAATCCTGATGGACTATCCTCCGCTCGGGGACGCGGAGGGGCGTGCCGGTCTCTTACCGGCTAAAAAACCACCTAAGCGTACATCATCTGCCTTTCCCGGGTACCGGGTCCCCCCAATTCTACGGTACCAGACATTAACTTCCCTACCTAGTTATCGTTTGTCCCTAATCCCAATCTGGCTCTGCATTAGGTTTTCCATATACATCTTCATCACTCATTATAAGTATCCCATTCCTACAAGCTACGTCTTCTTCGTCGTGGATATTCAAATTCATACTCTAAAAACAACTGGTTACGAAATAAAATAACAATCTTTTGTTATCAAATAATTTATTATTATGTAGTTAAGATTCAGGAATAATTTCTGTATTTAAATAATTTATTTTTGCTTTCAAGTAAATGATATTAGTTGCTCTACAATAATAAATAACTAACTACATAATAAACCCCACTGCATAGCAACACTGAAATAAAAACTTGTCTTAAAAAAACTTCTTGTTTAGCTCTATGGTCAGTGTTCTGAACTTTCATGTCCATGGTCAGGTTGTTAGCCCGGATCGGCTTTCATAACATCCTGTGAATGCATCCTTGAGATCACGCACACTCACTTTTATTTTGATATCACTCAAACTTTGCACCTACTAAGTACTTCAGTGTCCAAACTCCAGCCAGGATAGTTTTTTTTTAATGACAGCAGTTTTACCCTTGTCGCATAGTTCAGTCAGCCCGCACTATTCCAGTAGTTTTATTATCAGTGTCAAATGTGTAACTGAATGAATGCAAATTATAAAAGTAATTTGCATCTCCGTTCAAACATAGGTACATCTCATTTCAAATCAGTTTTTGTAATTTTCAATATCCATACTAATATTATAAATGCGAAAGTAAATCTGTCTGTCTCTTACGCTCTCCCGCTTAAACCTCTCAACTCAACCGATTTTGATGAAATTTGGCACAGACAATCTTTAGACCCTGAGAAAGAACATAGGCTACCTTTTATCCCGAAAAAATTTGATATTCCCGAGGGAATTTTTCTCGGTGGTAGGCAACAACATCAGCCGCCGGCATAAGTTACCACCCACCAGACAAAGTCTTGCCGCCAAGCGATTCGTCGTGTTCCGGCATGATGTCTGGTGAAGCCGTACGGAGAACGGGTCTGAGCAGTTGTGTTGCGATGTGTGCCGGGTACGATGTGCCTAATGTTGTTGTGTCGGGAGTTTGGTCGTGAAGGCTCTCCAGATCATCCTCTGGCGCAGCATCGTTGGTCGTGTTGTTGGGTTAAACATTGCATCACCTCGCTCAACTGCCGTCTTCCTTCCTATTCACTCAGTTTTTTTGAGTGAATAGGCTTAATAAGCTAGTGTGCTTTACCATCAACGATTGCATCACTGCTTACCATCAGGCGGGATTGCAGTCAAGCACTAGTTTATAACTATTAAAAAAAAAAAAAAAAAGGAAATATAAAAGGCGCGATATAACCGAACTTCACGCGGGCGAAGCCGCGGGCGGAAAGCTAGTTTTCAATATAGGTAATATTTTATCCCTAAAATAATTTTAAGCTACGTAAAACAAACCAAAATGCCTATATTTGTAATGTAATAGAAAACTTTTATTACAGACGGGAGTCCTTAAGGATAGTAACAATAATTGGGTTGTAACCTAAAAAATAATTTAATGTCCGTCAGATAGGTTTATAAAAAATACTGAACAAGTATTTTTTTATTTTTTTCTTTCATTCAAATACATAAGAAGATATATTGATTTCAAATGTGGCATGACGTCCCGCCGTGGTGGTACATAATATCCCACGGCGTGACGTAATTAGCCCCACTCTGTATCTTTAATACGCTATATCTCAGTATTATTTGGTAATTTCGATAAAATAAAAAATACGTGTCTTAATTTTTTTTTTATATTATATACAATATGTAAAGAAAACCCTGTCCGACCCATAAGGATAATAAAGGTTAGATAAACACTTGACCAAATATCATATAAAATTTTACACAATCATCATAGTAACAATACTAATGAATTTTGAAATAAATATTGTATAAGACGGACTTTGTTTTTTTGATTTTCATACCTTGGGGAAACCCCTTTAACTTCTAGTGTATCTAATTCTGTAACTTACTAATGATACAGACACAGATTTATAATAATAATTAGCCTATAATGCTCCCGCTCCTGGGACACAGGCTTCCTCTCGGTGAGAGGGAGTGGGCCGTAATGTACCACGCAGGCCCAGTGTGGGTTGGTAGATGTCACACGTCCTCAAAGTTTTGCCTCTAGGACATACAGGTTTCCTTAAGATGTTTTTCCTTCACGGTTTTGAGAGCAGTGGTGATGAAATATTTATACAAACTAAAGCGCCTGATGGGGTTTGAACCTACGACACTTTACCACCAGTACATACCACACACACCACAGATTTATGAGTAAATAACCAAAACTCAGCGTGGAGCTACAATCTGCATCTACTTCCGAAACATCGGAGAAGGATAGGATAGTAATATATTGATATTCCCGTGAAATACTCGCGCGGGCAAATCCGTTGACGAAAGTCTAAGCTGTCTATGTTGTAAGACAGTTTTACGATGGTTTATAGGGCCGCCATCAACATTATATCGTTAAACATTTTATAACTTCAGTTAATAATCCCGATTCTCTTTAAATTAAATTTCAGTTCAGTGCACCTATTTTTATATTCCCCTAAGAAAAGGACGTTAGTTTGAATCTGTCAAATTATGTAACTGCATTTATAAACTGTTGTTTCTTCCTCAGCCTATAGATGTCCACTGCTGGACAAAGGCCTCCCCCAAGGCTTTCCACGATGACCGGTCTTGTGCTGCCCGCATCCATCGGCTTCCCGCGACCTTCACCAGGTCATCGGTCCACCTTGTTGGGGGTCTCCCTACGCTGCATCTTCCAGTACGTGGCCGCCACTCCAGAACCTTGCTGCCCCATCGGCCATCGGTTCTACGAGCAATGTGCCCTGCCCACTGCCACTTGAGTTTAGCGACTCGCAGAGCTATGTCGGTGACTTTGGTTCTTCTGCGGATCTCCTCATTTCTGATTCGATCACGCAGAGAAACTCCTAGCATAGCTCTTTCCATTGCCCTTTGTGTGACTCTGAGCCTTCGTATGAGGCCCATTGTGAGCGACCACGTTTCAGTTCCGTAAGTCATCACTGGCAACACACACTGGTCAAAGACTTTCGTCTTGAGACACTGTGGTATCTTGGACGACGAGAAGATGTAGCGTAGCTTCCCGAACGCTGCCCAACCGAGCTGGATTCGCCGAGACACCTCTTTCTCGAAGTTGGACCTACCTAGTTGGACTTTCTGTCCCAGGTATATATACTCGTCAACAACTTCGAGTGCAGAGCAACCAACTACAATTGGAGTGGGTGCGACATGAGAGTTCGACATGATCTTCGTCTTATCCATGTTCATTTTTAGACCCACTTGTTGGGAAGCTCTGCTGAGGTCATTGAGCATTTTGCCCAAGTCTTCCAGGGTCTCAGCCATGACCACGATATCATCTGCGAAACGGAGATTAGTGATGTACTCGCCGTTGATGTTGATGCCAAGTCCTTTCCAGTCCAGGAGCTTGAAGACATCTTCCAACGCAGCAGTGAACAATTTAGGAGATATGACATCTCCTTGTCTCACTCCACGCTGCAGTTGGATCGGTTTCGAGTCCTGATCCTGGAGACGGACTGACATGGTGGCGTTTTTGTACAAACACTTTATCACCTCAATGTATCGATGGTCAATTTGGCACCGCTGGAGAGACTGTAGCACCGCCCAAGTCTCAATCGAATCGAAGGCCTTCTCATAGTCCACAAACGCCAAGCATAGTGGTTTGTTATACTCCTCGGACTTCTGTATAACTTGCCGCAGCGTATGAATGTGGTCTATGGTGCTAAAGCCTTTTCGGAAGCCTGCTTGTTCGGGAGGCTGGAAGTCGTCAAACCTGCGAGCGAGACGATTCGTGATGACCCTAGAAAGCAGCTTGTAGACATGGCTCAGGAGGGATATCGGTCTGTAGTTTTTCAGGAGGGTATTGTCACCTTTTTTGAAAAACAAAACCACCACGCTCCTGTGCCACGCCTTAGGCGTTTCGCCTTTAAGAATGACGGAATTAAATAGCTTCTGAAGCGCTTTAAGAACCGGTTTGCCACCCGCTTTCAGAAGCTCAGCCGTAATTCCATCATCTCCAGCCGCCTTATCGTTCTTGAGCTGTTTCAGGGCCATACCAATCTCGTACAGGCTGACGTCCGGGATATCGTCGGTGTAGTGTCGGGTTAGTCTGGCTCTAGGATCATTAGCCAGGCTTACAACAGGTGCGTGTGTTGATGTGTATAACTCTCCGTAGAATTTCTCGATCTCACCCAAAAGCTCGGGCTTGGAAGTGACGATCCTATCATCCCCAGTCTTCAGCTTCGCAAGTAGACTCTGTCCAACAGACAATTCTCGTGCGAACACTTTGGAGCCTTTATTCCGCTCGATAGCCTCTTTAATACAATTTGTATTAAATTGGCGTATATCGCGAGTCAGAGACTTTGAGATCTGTCTGTTAAGGCATCTGATGCGCGAAGCGTCATCAGGGGATTTTAAGATCACCTCCCGTCTTTCTTCAATTAGCCGGCGGGTGGGACCGGAGATCTTCTTCTGTCCTTTTGAACGGAGGGTTTTGTAGAACTTAGACCCTTCCGTTTGGAGAGTTTCCACAAACCTGTTGTTGTAGTCGTCCACATCTACGCATTCACCGAGGCATTCGAAGCGGTTTTGTAGTTCGATCTGAAAGCTCTCGGGGTTTTGGAGTTGTGTTGACGCTGGACGGAGCGTAGACTTCACGCGTAGACTGTTGTTTAGACATGTTTAAAAACACGGCGACTAAAAATACCTACATCAATTTACATTAGACGCTGACTAATTTGGCGGGACTAAACTAAAATACAGTATGTTAAATAACAGAGGGCGTTCCCTTAAACTCGTTAATATATATCATTAATAGATTAAAATAAAAATATCAACATAGAAAAATAAGCATAAAAAAATCCGAATAAAAAAAATTCTAATTGGAAATAAATTTGAAACCTCCTGTTTTAAATCAAAATAGTAGTCGTCATGTATAAATAAATTGCGACGTTGCCGTCTTTCATGTTCGCGTGTACAGTGTGTTTCTTTTACATGTCAATTTAAAATTTTTATTGAATATTTTCTTATTGGAAAAATTTTAAAAACATTTTGTTTTCGAATGGAAATATTTTTTTTAGCATGTATGTATGCTATACTATTTCGGGTTAACGGGAACGCCCTCTGTTAGTTAACATACTGTATATCTTCTGTCCCTTTCTTAATAGAGTAGAGAGAAAAAGATGCACTGAAGTTAAATTTAGTATAGTTCGTGAACAACAGAATCTGTACCATTAAATAATAATAAATAAATATATACGGACAAATCACACAGATTGAGCTAGCTCCAAAGTAAGTTCGAGACTTGTGTTATGGGATACTAACTCAACGATACTATATTTATAATAGATGCATATATAGATAAACATCCAAGGCCCAGACCTCTCAGGAAAAGATCGCTTTCCATCATGACCTGGCCGGGGATCGAACCCGGGACCTCCACGTCGCAGGCAGGCGTGTTGACCCCTGTGCCACGGAGGACGGCAAAAGACGGCATTGTCTCTACGTTCAAATCGCCATCAGATAATTCTCACCCTCCACAGAAAAACAGTATTCGCTATTCGTTTTAAGCCAAATAAAACTTTTATCACGAGCCACAAAACATTGCGATAAGCTGCAGTGCGCAATAAAGGCCCTCCTCCACGACTCCACGGAGTCCACGAGTTAGTTTTTAACCACGTCCAATCTAAGAGTATGATCTCCGTACATCGACGCTTTCGGAGGCTCGTCTGAGTTCACTTTTATGAGTTTTTAAGTGGCCATTATGGCGATTGAAGGCCGAACTTAATGTCTCTATGTTGAGAACATCGTGAACAGGTTCGTGTACGAAAGATTTATTGTGCTGCGTTTGGACTGTGGTTTTTTGGTCAGTATAGTGGGCTCGTTTTTATACACTTAGCGCTGATTAAGGACCAGTTATTTGTACGCTAAAGACTAAATATGACTGTTGACAAGAACCGCAATATTTATTCCTCAGATAAAAATTAACCATGACTACTGAAAAATAAGCCCTTAAGTAATGAGAAAAAGAATTTATAACACTTGTAATTTTGATTTTGTTAAATGATATGACGTAACTAATCTACGATACGGACTCCATGACAGCTCAAACGCATTCATGGGAAGAGTTTTAATTTTATTTGAAAAATATTGCTTACAATATGAAGGAAGCTAGGAATTTTATTATGATCAAAACTTTCAATCTTTAAAACTAAAGTAAAATATAAATTCGACTATTTCATTTAAAAAAAAAAAAACTAATCGCGTACTTGTTGCTAAAACTAAAGTAAAAGATGCCGTCTAAAGACGGCAACTACCGTAATTAAAAACATTCAAACTATAGCCTCAATCATATCTCAGTGAAAATCTATATCACATATTTAAAGAAATTGTATATATTTTTGACAGACAGAAATCAGACTCAATCATACTTTCTTCTTCTTCTTCGTTTTGTTCTTGACAGAACGGTCGTGGCCACTATCGACTAAATTCGAGACATTGATGTAGCTCGCCGCACGATCTCTCCTTCTATCCCTGTTGGACGACAGTCTGGAGTATTCATTTACAGGTCCCCCACTGCCGCCTTGATTTGGTCGGTTCACCTCATTGGTGACCTTCCACGAAGTCTGTTCCCTTTCTACCAGGTAGAAAAAAAATACGCAACTTTAAAAAAAAAATATGAAAATTTCAAACAAACTAAATTAAAGATTTTATATCATGACGTTGAAAGTGTTAATGAAACATTTCAATCAACGAATAAATAAAGATCAAATGAACAAAAATTAACCGAACACAAAAAAAAGAAATCTAGAAAAAAAAAAAGAAAAAGAAAAATATACGCAACTTTAAATATTATATTCAATATGCTTTGAAGACACAACAAGCACCCTTATTTCACGGACACGTCAAAAAATAAAAGATTACATCAATAACGTGCACGCATTTGCAGCCATTTATCACTAAGAAAAAGTACCAGTCCATTAGAACCCCTATTTTTGTGTTTATTGATTCTAATTAGTTCCCAATGACAAATGGTGCCTCTGTTTACTTGAGCGAGTCACTCGACTGACACAACGCGCCCTAAACAAGTTTAAAGTATGAAATGTTGCGCAGGATGTGGTGACACTATAATTTTTATATTTTTTCTCTTGTACGCTGATGACTCGGAGTTGTTAGGTAACTCGATAGTTATTGTCACAAGATAACTGCTTACCTTGTTGTAACTTTCGTGAGAACATTTCTAAATATACATTTGACACTTGGACATGACAATTTGCTCGTTTGCCTGACTGATTGCTTGTGATCATGATAGCTTGCTGCCTGTTTTTCAATTAACCTCTTTTCCATGTTATATTATGTGATTTCACAAGTCAGCTCAGCAGTCGAGTTAGCTTCATCATTTTTGCATTATCTTTGCCTTGCTTTCTAAGTGTTTTATAAAGTTTTGATAGGGTTAGCTAAATTCTTGAATGCTACAATTTTGGATACCTAATACAATAATACGTTTTTAAACGTAAGTTCTCATGCCACTTTGTCAGATATGTCGAAAAATTTTCATAATTCCTTGTACACCTCCGTTGTAACTGCACTTATGGAAACTTAGAAATTCGAAAAAATATGTTTAGTTTATCGTGTTGTGATTATAGTGCGTTCTGGCCCCCATACCTACTACAGCTCTAATTGTTATCTTTGAGACGTTGATATCAATGCTAAAGCGTGGTCAGCACGCTCTTCTTCTTGCTTCTGCTAAAAAAAAACTATTTCCTTAAATATAATAAGATTTCTTTTCTTTTTTTTTTTTTTTGTTTCGATTAATTTTTGTTCATTTGATATTTGTTTATTCGTCGATTGAAATGTTTCATTAACATTTTCAACGTCATTTTATAAAATCTTAAATTTCCCTTCAAGCCATGTCGGATAATGATTGGCGGCACCAATATTATGTTCCGTTCGGGCCGTGGGGCACAAGGGTTGCCGACAATCGGAGCAATGTTTAAACGTTATGTCGATGTTTTCTAAGTTAGAAATTCATTTTTAATAATACGAACAATAAAACAATAATTTGATTTTTCCTCAATTTAAAATCTTCTCTGGCTATAAGCCAGAGGGCTTAAGGCAGAGCTTACTCTTGATATCGGGGTAGCCGCCAGTCGGTTTGCATTTAAGCGGAAATTGCAGAGTTATTTTCGTAACAATTAGGGTAGAGGCATTTCAACACCTCTCCCAAATTTTAGTTCTGTATGTATACAAAAGGTGGACCGACGACCTGGTGGAGGTCGCGGGAAACTGCTGGATGCGGGAGGCGCAGAACCGGTCGTCGTGGAGAACCTTGAGGGAGGCCTATGTTCAGCAGTGGACGTCTTTCGGCTGAAATGATGATGTATACAAAGTGGTGTTGACAATACGACAATAAATTAAACATCGTGTACCTCAACACATTCCCAGTCTACCCATAAAAAATCATAAAAATATATGCATTACTTTAGTCACAGGAAATTATTTCTCATTTTTCACATTTTCTGCATGACGTACATGTTGATAAGGAAGCGCTTACAGGTTGATGACCGCCGCATCCAGCGGTACTAAACTTTAATAATAATGGCGCCAAAAACTAGCAAGTCGATACAGGACCGCGTTGTCGCCGATCGGAGACCAGTGAACCAATATTTTAAAGGACGTTTCTATTCCGTTTCCAATTTTATGCGATTTAGTTTGTTGGAAATTTAATTTTTTTTGTTTCTGTGCTAGGTTTTTTTCTATGGTTTAGGATTATCACTATGAACCAGCATTGTCCGCGTTATCATTTATTATTGTTTTATCAGCACCACTATGTATATTATAAGTATATATTTTGTTTTTGTTTGGTTTTGTTTTTTGTTTTGTTAGTGTACTTATTTAAATAGTGTTAAGAGCTTTTTATCTTTATATTTTTTTCAACTAAAGCACCTAATCATCTAATCTCTTCACCACCTGTGGTTGACTGGCAGGGAATGCCTAAGGCATTAAGTTCGCGTCTGTAGAATTCTTGTGCGAAAGAATAAAGTCTCATTTCGACGACAATCGAATGTCAAATACTTGTCAAAATGTATTGAAATTCAAGGGTTTTTTTGACAGATTGAACTGTGATTTTGATAAGACTGTGAACGATGTTGAAATTATAAAAATTGTCCCTCTGTTGGTTGTCAACGAACAGTCCCACCCAGCTACTCAATTCTTCACGCCTCCGCTACACAAGTTCTAATAACACTAATGTTTTCCTTCCCTGCCTTAGAATGGACTTTTATTTGTGTATCATTTGGGTAATTACAATAATGGGACGATCAGTTAAACGTCTGGTTAATGTACATTTTTATGATTAGCTATTATTTATGAAGAAACCTATTGTAGAATACCGGGCGAAGTGTAGGTGCTTGTAGGACTCCTATATGTGATTTTTTTTTTTATCTTTTCAACATTTATTGATACTGAGGCGGTAAAATAATATACAATATGTTAAGAAAACCCTGTCCGATCCGTGAAGGTATTGTTAGGAATCGATAACTGATTCTACTAATGCCTACAAAGCCGGACAAAAGTTAAAAAAAAGTCCCCTAAAAAAATAAATATTATTTTGCAAAAAGAGGTAACTTAATACATGTGGGGTAGGACACCCTTCCGCAGGCGACGGGGGGCAGGGCACGCGACGCGTGGTCGAATCGCATAAGCGTACCGTCAAAATGGTGTTATCACTTTTTTGAAAATTACCAAATTTCGATTGTTTTTAAAAATTTAGTATTGATACTATGATGATTACGTAAAATTTTATATTATATTTGGTCATGTGTTTACCTAATCTTTGTTATCCTTATGGGTCCGACAGGGTTTTCTTTACATATTGTATAATATATGTATAGGAATACTACATAAATACAAGTTTTTAATATGTTATTCATGTTTACAGGTCAATGGAAGTGTTTGTGAAGACAGGCCGTCTTCACAGCGAGATCCTGGCGGAACAGAAGATGAGCGAGGGACAGCTGCGGAGACCAGGCGCCACTGTCATATTCTGGCTGAAATGCGAACAGGTAAGAAGATAATTAGTACTTAAAATAACTCAACAGCTTTTTACAGCTTTATTCTTACCTTTTAGTTTTCTAGCTAAAAGTTACCCAAAGAGCAATGAAGAGGGCAATGCTTGAAGTTTCCTTACGTTAGTATTTTTCAATGTGTAAGTCGCGACCCCGTAGGCCCGAGGGGGTCGCCAAACCTGATTAACAGCGTCACTTTAAAATTATAGGAGATTCCAAATGGAATCAAACACTTTAAAATTTCAGTGGTGGATTGTGGGAATTCTGTTTTTCTGTTTAACCGAAAGGTACGCAAAGTGGTAAACCAAAATTCCAAGCTAGAAGGTGCAGCTGAGGGTCGATGGCCTCGAAATATTTTTCAATAGGCTAAGGGAGTCGACAGCCTCCGTGGCGTAGCGGTAGCGGACGCGGCCGCTGCGCAAGGTTTGTCGGGTTCGATCCCCGCACAGTGCAAATATTTGTATGCATGAATATGAATATTTGCACTGGCCTTGTCGTGCCCCGGAAAGCACGTTAAGCCATTGGTCCCGGTTGCCATACGAACATCTAGTGGCAGTCGTTACGGGTTGTTTGAGCTCTCAAAAACCAACAATTGGTCTAACTGCAATGCTTCGATGTCGCCTTCAGGTTGTGGAGGTCAGACGGCAGTCGCTTCACGGAAAATGTCGAAGTTTAGCCATATCAGCAGTTGGACTGGTAAAGCGGACCCCAGACTCCAAAAGCTAAAAAGGCTTCGGATGCGACTGGGATTAACGCTGGGATGTTTATTCTGAAAAAAAAACTCACATTGTGTTCTCGATTAGATTTTTACATAATACGTCTGTAGGATAGGAATAGCCACTCTCGAATGGTCTTAATTAATTCTTCTAAAGAGCCCGCAAATACCTATTACAGAGGCCTCCCTCAATCCTGAGGATAATCTCCCTAATCCTAGATTAGGGATTACAAACAAGCGCAGGATTAGTAATGTTACCTCGTTTTATTTTATTGAATTAACTAACACTTACATTAAGTAACTTTCAAAATGTATATTAAATTATTCGCAATGTTCTCCAAGTAAAGTCCTGTTGATTTAGAAACAGGATTTTATAGCTTATTAAAAATATTAAAAAGTCGGTTCACACACCGTTCAAGGGTTCCGTACCACCGTACAATGTTTCGCCAAACGTGGTCGCTCACAATGGGCCTCATACGAAGGCTCAGAGTTACACAAAGGGCAATGGAAAGAGCTATCTACCTAGTTAGTTTCTCTGCGTGATCGAATCAGAAATGAGGAGATCTGCAGAGGAACCAAAGTCACCGACATAGCTCTGCTAGTCGCTAAACTTAAGTGGCAGTGTGCAGGGCACATTGCTCGTAGAACCGGTGGCCGATGGGGAAGCAAGGTTCTAGAGTGGCGGCCACGTTGCGGAAGACGCAGTGTAAGGAGGCCCCCAACAAGGTGGACCGATGACCTGGTGAAGGTCGCGGGAAGCCGATGGATGCGGGCAGCGCAAGACCGGTCATCGTCGAAAGCCTTGGGTGAGGCCTTTGTCCAGCAGTGGACATCTATAGCCTGAAGAAGAAGTACAATGTTTCTGGACCTCAGAAGCATTACATATATCTTATGTATCGGTCTGATGACCTAGATATACGATTTGTTTTATAGTGGCAATTATAGTAGTGGTGTAACCACACTCTTTCAAGTATCTATCTATACGTTTAAAAAAATACAACCCAGTGGAAGACGGACGAATAAGGAGCCTTAGTAAGAGATCCTGCTGGCACCGTTTATTTACAGAACCCGGAAAAATTTATTAAATTTCTGTACTTGAGCTGTTTTAATCCTAATTTTAATAGAATTTATAAACACTTTTACGATAATCTTAGATAATTTTATTGGGTTTTAAAGCCGCTTGTGGTTACATAGTAAGCGTAGGTATCTTGTAATCAAAATGGGCGGTACTTCATCACTATGCTGATATTGGACAATTAATTGGCTATATAATTCATAAAATCTTGTATTGTAGACTCCGAAATATGATTAAAAATTTATACAAACGTTTTTCACAGTCCGTTCGACTGATTTTCATTTGTATTCTGTTGGCATAAGAACGACATTATTACTCTGTGGTAGACCATAACATTGGCAGCCGGCAGAAGTTATCACCCACAAGACAAAGTAGAGTAATTCCTAGTGCGCGGCAATTTTTTTTTTTATAATTATCAAGATTCCACCGCCGTGTCCTCGTAGCGGCGATCGATGGCGATCTCTCGCGTCCGAACCTGGTCCAGGCCATGGTCCGGAGCGAGAGTGCATGACAGGCCGTCACCTCCTTCTGCGAAGCAGTGATGCTGGCAAAGGAGGAGGCGAAGCACGTGAGGCAACGGGAATCCCAGCGACCTCACGCCACTAGCCGCCGCAGGAGACGCCCTGGTCGGGAGATGACACTAAACTCCCAGCCACCGTAGGCGCGGGCCTACGGGCGGTGCGCAGTGGGCAGCTCGCCGCTCGGTAAGAACCAGGCCCGAGTCGACGGCGCGTCGTGTTTCACGCGCGCCTCAAAGAGATGTCAGCACGTCGTGACGGGGTCCACGAAGACCGATGCCTCCTGGGTCAGGGTTGCGGGTTGGTAAACAAGAAACCGTGGCCCTGGCCGTCGCACAAGCAAGTGACGAAACACGGGTGGGTTTTAGTCAGTAAAAGTCTGACACGCCCTTCCGCTTTGCCCAGAGCGGGAGAAGTCATTTGAAGAGTTCCCACCCCAACAAAAAAAAAAAAAAAGCCAAACGTAAGTAATATGTGATGGCAGAACATCTAAGTTTATTGCACAAGTTCTATGACGGAGTTTTTTGGCAATCGAAAATATCTTAGTAGAGTCTTTTTTTATATACCGCAATCCCGCCTCATGATAAGCACTGATGCAATCGTTGATGGTAAAGCGCGCTAGTTGATTAAGTCAATTCACTCAAAAAAAAAAGTGTGTGAATAGGAAGAAAGACAGCAGTTGAGCGAGGTGATGCAATGTTAAACCCAACAACACGACTAACGATGCTGCGCCAGAATCTGCGCCTTGCGGAGATTGATCTGGAGACTCTCCACGACCATTTTAGATTTGGACAAAACAACATTTGGCGCATCGTACCCGGCACACATTGCAACACATCTGCTCAGACCTATCCTCTGTACGGCTTCACCAGACATCATGCCGGAACACGACAATTCGGAATGTCCCAAAACGTCCGTCCTTCGTTACAAGCGCTTTCGCTGGAAAGAGCAGAAGTGGCGGAACAAACTTACCAGTTAACAACATAAAAAATCGAAGAAGAGTCCACACGAAAAAAAGGAATACTAGCCATTTTACTAGGGATACCTAACTACTAATACGGGATACGTAAATATTACAGTAAATGTGAAGAATGCTGACTACCTTTATTATAAAAGTTCCAGCCACCCTCGACAGGTGTCGATGTAATACACACTATAAAAATTACACAAAACTTTTCGCTTCCTGCGCTGGTCTGTTATGACCATGAGTGGCGACTGGCGAGCATTCCTTTATAATAATTATGTCAATCATCCAGTGTTTGTACCCAATTTCTTTAATCATAATTACATCACGTAATGATTTCTGACATTAACTATTGCGAGTGCGATTATCCATCACGTCACAAGTTGCACCTGTAGGTATTTGAACGCGTTTATCACAATCCATCGGCGTAAAAATTCCCTGAAACGTTATGTCAAGAAGATATACATCATCATCATCAACCTTTTTATCGTCCCACTGCTGGGCACAGGTCTCCTCTCATACAGAGAAGGATTGAGCGTAATCACCACGCTTGCTCAATGCGGGTTGGCTTTTCAGACTTAAATTCTAGGTTTCCTGAAGATGTTTTCCTTCACCTTGTAATCAGTCATTGGTGTCCAAGATATACTTAGAAAGTCCATATAACTTAGAAAAGTTACATTGGTATTTGTCTGACCTGGAATTTAACCCGCCCCTTCATACTTAAGAGGCTGGTGCTTTAACTACTAGGCCACCACGACTTAAGATATACATAGTTGTCTCTATAAACGGGAGGGTTCTGTCATCTTTTGTTTTTTTATATACAATATGTAAAGAAAACCCTGTCCGATCCGTGAAGGTATTGATAAGTATCGATAACTGATTCTACTAATGCCAACAAAGACAGGCTAAACTTAAAAAAAAATCCCCCTAAAATAATAAATATTATTTCGCAAAAAGAGGTAACTTAATACATGTGCGGTACGCAACCTCTTCCGCGGGCGGCGTTGGGCAGGGCACGCGGCACCTGTGACGTGGTCGCGTCGCTATTCGCTTATAATAATACCGGTGTTGTCACTTTTTTTTAAAGTACCCAATTTCGGGGAAATTGTAATTAATTCCCGGGAAAAAAGGATTATTTCAAAATTCATTAGTATTGTTACTATGATGATTATGTAAAATTTTATATTATATTTGGTCAAGTGTTTACCTAACCTTTATTATCCTTACGGGTCGGACAGGGTTTTCTTTACATATTGTATATATATTATAAACTAGTGCTTGACCGCAATCCTGCCTGATGGTAAGCAGTGACGCAATCGTTGATGGTAAAGCGCACTAGTTTATTAAGAGCCTATTCACTCTAGCCTTGAAGACACTCAAATTGTCTCAAATGCACTCATCCGTGCATCATCATCTTTAAAGTGATCAAACATCAAGGGCAGCTTTGATCTACCCACTGCTGAGTGCTGAGTATAACCCTCCTCCCTTTTGTGCCCTACTGGCCTGTAAGGTAATTGCGTAACACACTATCAATAGCAATGGGTATCAGTTTGACAGTTCAATAGCATTCATTGCGGTATTTGCGAGAACGTTAAAACCACATTTTTAAACATATGGAGCAAAGGATTAGCAACATGTGATGCATGTGCGAAATGATTCCAAATGTTAATTTTTTTTTTTTTTTTTTTACATATTATAAACCAGCACTTGACCGAAATCCTGCCTGATGGTAAGCAGTGACGCAATCGTTGATGGTAAAGCGCACTAGTTTATTAAGAGATATAACACACTATTGTTACATAATTAGGGTGTTGATTTCAAAATCAAAAGTTATCTTTACAAGTTAGGCTGAGAATCACTTTTAGAATCTCAAAATGCAAAAGACTGTGTCCCGAAACGCCCGCCCTTCACCTTCTCTAAGTGTACTAACCAGCAGATTTAGCGCTTTATCGTGGCATTGATTGTCCTATACTGAATTTTGTAGAAAGGTTGAAAATGAAAATCATTCAGCATTACCTCTTCTGGGATTGTCTATCCAATGGAAACAAAACTAAATTTAACTTCAATGCATCTTTTTTTTTTCTATTTATTTCTTCTATAAGTTCAGTCCTGTCAACTAGGCACAACTAGTCGCCATGTTTTTGTTTATTATGATCTAAATTGTCTATGGAATATCTTAAATTGACAGTACTAAAGTAATATATATTTTTCTTAAAGAAATGGAAAAACAAAGACACACTGTACTTAATTTTGGTTAAGTTTGCGATCAAGGGACTCAGCGCCAAAATTTTTCAAAATGTTACAAATAGAGGAAGTTTTTTCCCATGATCTTCTGAGTTTCACCCACCCATCTTATTAACTTTATAGCTGTGAGTCAAAAAACGGTGTGCCGTATTTAATACCGACTCGAAAAATCTCTCCTCCTCATAAAACCATACAGGGTGTCTTTCTTGAGACAAAAACTCGCGCCTTGACGCGCGTTTAGAATGTTCCTAATAAGTCACAAGCACGCGACAAGCTGTGACTGGACTAAAGCTATTAACACGCGCGTCTACAACCCGCTTCGCCGCGACGTTTAGCACCTGATCTTAGAACACGGACAACTAATGAATGCGCTCCATAAGTGTGATTATCTAAATGCATTAATTAGAATACCCACCCCAGTCATAGCATTGGAGTAAACAAGTTATTTATAAACTAAACACATCGATATTTTTATGCGGCATGTGCGTGGGGTTGGTGCCTTCCCCTCTGCATCCTATGACCCAATACAAAAATGTACAGAAGTCACGATCATGAAGGTATTTGGAAAAATTTCCAGAGCCGAAAATCATAGTCGCAAAAAAGGGATTTTGAGTGAATTCGAACAAACTGAAGAAATCCATATCTACGAGAGATATGAGGAACAGGTGTAATTTTCACTCATCCTTCATAAACCTATACGGAGGATCCTCCAACTACGGGTGTTGTACCTGGTGGTCTACTGCTCGATAATTGATGTCGGGACGTTGTATTCAAGGTAGATGCTCAGCAAAATCTGCTTGCGCGATACAGGTTTTGACGTAAGGTTAGTGTGATGCCGGTGATGCGTAGTTCACATGTGGCGATGTAGATACACACTTAGATGGAAAATTACCGCGGATCGGATTGCTATTTCACCAAATCTCCAAAACTTTCGCAGTTCGTCTACTGCCTACCAATGCCAAGTTTTGACGTGAGAACATCTTATAATTCGATGGAGCCGGCTGCACGCACAAAAACATGACTCATGCGGCGTTACCTCGCTCTGAGGCGTTCCACTTAAGGCTTGAAGTGCAAGCGAGAGCACGGAACGCGTAACAAAGAAGCACAATCGGCCTCCACGTTCGGCTGCGTTCGACATCTGTCTCTCTCCTACTTGTTTGACAGCTGCTATACAATAATACATTTACATGTTTTCGTGAAGTATGAAGTGCAGTCAATGTATTTTCGAAAAAATAAACGTACGCTGTCACGTTCAACGATCGCCAGTAAACCGACTTTACAGACAACCGATTTTTTTTTTCATCAATTTGGTTTCTATAAGACATAATAAAATTGTAAACAGTTATAAAGATAAAACCTTGTAGGTATCAGATCGTCTAAGGTTGATGCACTTTGCTAAGAACAGTGTTGCAGGTGCACCACCACGGTGACACTTCTGCATCTTCCTACATTGTACCGCGCAGATGCGCCCGCGTCGCACCTGCCAATCTCGGCGCGCAGGTGAAACTGTGTTTACGTTTTTTTCAACCCCGCGCTGCGGCCTCCACGAACGAAGGATTAATAACGTTACTTTGTTGCAGCTTTGTGTAGTTTAATTGGGAGTTTAGGGTTGATCAAGTATTTGACGTTTTTGGTAGTGATGTACACTGACTTAGAATGTGTTATTTTTTTGACAGATGATTCAATGATTTGTCAAATGTTTTGAAAGGTGTTTAAAGGACGAATTTGACAGTTAATTATGACTTTTTTAACTGGTATGTATTCTTATATGCAAAGGTAGAACATGGCATTAGACTATTAAAGATGTAATATAATTACGTGCTTATAATTAAGTTGTCTTTCGTTTTTTGGGTTACAATAGCTTTATTTGCGCTAACTTTGTACTGTATCAGCCCATAAAGTTTTTATATATGTAATTATTCATTAGGTAAGGCAGGATGTCTACCGTAACAAAGTTCTGTCAGCTTTTTTAACTTATTTTCTCACCTTTTGCTATCATACCTTGTAACTCCAAACATTAATCTAAAGTGAAAGTAACTAAAGTGAAGTCTAGAAAGTTAAATGTAAACTTAATTTTTCTAATATATTGCACAAAACTACATAGTTTGTTGCTAAAAAGTTTAATAATTGGCCGAATGACATACTACCTTTGCACATGATACCAACATCGTCTAATTATAAATATTTTTCTTTGATAACTGAAACATATTTACTTGGAAATAGGAACATAACGAGGCACCTGGCTTAATTAAAAATGTTTTTTATTTAGAGTACCCTATCACGCGAGGGCCCGGCGCCATATCTTTACTCATGCGCATTCGGCTCTTAAGTAGTCTGTGGTACTGGATGGTTTGCCGCGCATTCTGCCGCCATTACAAATGCTAATGTCATCGGGCTCTCCACGTCATATCTTACCGTTAACCTGATCAATACTGGTTGATACAATCCTGTTTTTTTTTTTTTCACAATGATTGGCTTTTTTACTTTTTTCTTTTTAATTTAGTGAACCTTACTGTCAGATGCAACAGAATATTAGTCTGGCTTAGCTAGTCGGAAATTACTAAACCAACTGGTTGCAAGTTGTAGCAACACCCTGTTATATGGATCGGAGATTATACATTATGATTGTCAAAATCATGTTGTTGACGACCACACTTGCAAAATAAAGCTTTGAACAAACACCACATTATGAGTTACTTATCGAAAACATGTAAAATGCACATCGATCGTATTTAAGTGATCGATGAAAATGCATTATATTTCACCAGAGACCGCTTAGTCTACTTTCTGAATTTTCTGATCAGCTCCAAAAGATCATGGCATGATGTAAAACATCCTTAAAACTTGAGGTATCAAATGGAACAAGCCTTTTTTTAATCCAATTTTTTAAGTTCCAGAGAATAGGGTGTTGAAACAAACAAACTCATTTGCTTTATCATTAATATAGATTCTTTTAATTAGATGGAGGAATGCTAGAAACATTACCACATTCCATTTGCCAATAGAGCAACAACGAATTAATAATTTCTACAACTGCTGCTACGAACACTCCGCCCAACTAATGTCGAACGCATACCGTGTGTAACATTCCTAATATAGGCTTCGGATACACACACGGCTACTTTTTACTTATATTCTAAGCTATGAGCAGATGGAGGACTTGAAATAATTTATACTCACATAGAGAACAGGAGAACAGGTGTCTTTGAATATGAACTTTTATTTGTTTTAGTTTTTTTGGAATATGTTAACGATAACATGAGTTTTAACTTAACTGTGTGTTTCATTACTTTGTATCGAGAATTTGTGATGGCCGCGTGTTTCTCAAAAAGTCTGCCAATTTAATCTTGAGGGTGATAATGCCAATAAAAGTTTATTATATTAAAGGGACGGACAGCAAAATATACTCAAACCTCTTTTTTATAACCAACCCGGTTACTTTGACTGGCTAATTGTGTAACACTACATATATAGGTACTATCAGTAGCCAGCAGCGGGTTTGAGTTTAACAATTCAACAATATTCATTGCGCATCGTCACGTATGGGTTCTCGAGTGGCGAAGACGCACCGGAAGACGCAGCGTGGGTAGGCCGACAAGGTGGACCGACGACCTGGTGAAGGTCGCGGGAAACCGCTGGATGCGCCGAGCGTCGTGGAGAACCTTGGGGGAGGCCTATGTCCAGCAGTGGACGTCTTTCGGCTGAAATTATGATGATGATGATGATCGTCGCGTAAAAGACAGCCTCCGTGGCGTAGTGGTGGTGAACGCGGCCGCTGCGCAAAGAGGCGCGGGCTCGATCCCCGCGCAGTGCAAATATTTGTATGCATGAATATGCGCTGGTCTGGTCGTGCCTCGGAAAGTACGTTAAGCTGTTGGTCCCGGCAGCAGCAGCTAATGGCAGTTGTTGCGGGTTGCTGGAGCCTTCAAAAGTCCAACAATAGGTCTAACTACAATGCTTCCATATCGCTTTCGGGTTGTGGAGGCCAGACGGCCCAAAATATCGAAGTACCAAAGCTGAAAAAGCTTCGGATGCAACTGGGATTAACGCTGAGATGATGATGATCGTCGCATAAAAGGGCCGTATGGTACTGGACCCGGTTAAACAGGGGTACTACGCTGTTTAACCGGGTCCAGTTGCACTTCGGAAGTCGGTAGCCCGGCAAAACAGTAACACAGGCGGAGCCTTATATCCACAGTAGAAAACAAGTAAAACCATAGGCAACAACTAGTTATCGGGTTCACAACTGCCCTAATTATGGGTCAACTGGAACAGCTTATCACTTTAACTATTCATAATTAATGCATTTTGCCCAACACTTGCAAGTTGCAACATTTGGCCTATTATCAGAAGATAAAATATCAGTTTAACTAATTTCGGAAGTCGGTGTCTTTGGTTTTGTATATTCGTTGTTGACACCGACTTCCGAAATTAGTTATTTTTCACTTTGTAGTGGTTTTTGGAAGTCGGTTGTTTTTTTGTAAAAATGTTTTTATTTTACACTTTTTAGTTGTTAAAAGTAGGTACTATGTATTCTGCATCCGGTCAGACTGGAAGCTGACGCAAATATAGTTGGGAAACAACGTAATTTTGTTTACTTTAATTTTTACCCGTAAGTATTCTCTCAACTGCCTATGGTCTTCATCATCAGATTTACCGCAGACCATTATTTTAACCCAATGGGGTGCAAAGGTCTCATCAATATAAATTAATTAAGTCCAACCACAAAGTAGCTACTGTAAACCGTTGAGAAGTTGCCAGAACTGGCCTCTGTCTTCATCATCAGAGCTCTTATGACAGTCATAACCCATCTAGGTGTAAAGTTCTTATCAAAACTAATTAATCGAGCCCAAACACTAGGTAGCTGCTGTGAATTGTTGAGGAGTTCCTTCGACTGTCTCCCGGCTCCATCATCAGATCTACTCCAGACCTTTATTATAAGAAATGTACTACTCGCCCCTGCAATTTTTGAAAGTTCCCCTTGTTTTCTCTAGTCTTCCACCATCAAACCCTGATATCCTTATCATGGGACCACCTTGGGATCGTCTTCTTTCCAAAAGTAAAAGAATTATCAAAATCGGTTCATAAACGACGAAGTTATGCGCGAACAATATATAAAAAAAAAAAGCATATATACGGTCGAATTGAGTAACCTCCTCCTTTTTGAAGTCGGTTAAAAACATCAAAATAACACATACGACACTTCTAACTCCGATAGGCGCACAATCGTTTGTCATCATCATCATCCCAGCGTTAATCCCAGTCGCATCCGAAACCTTTTTCAGCTTTGGAGTCTGGGGTCCGCTTTACCAGTCAAACTGTTGATATGGCTAAACTTTGACATTTTCCGTGAAGCGCACAATCGTTTGTATGTACAAGTAAAACCGCGGGCCGCTGCTAGTGTCATCATGAAACAAAGGAGCCTATAAAGAGATACTATATTATTATCTAAGCTGTTCACACCTGGTGTAATTTCTTACTTAGCATCATAAATTCTAAATTCCTAATACTGGCAACACCTTGAGGCTATTTAGTCTTGTCTATGAACAATTATGCTAAACACATGTTAGGGCAGAAATAATTATTATAATTATTTATGTACTGTAATTACTTTTAACCACTTGCGTTTGCGGGTATTAGAGACGTTATTGTTTATAGAATTAAGGTGTATGGTGGAATGTCAGAGATGCATTTTTAATGTTGTATAATTCTGCATAGTAATACAGTGGACAGGATTACAGTTTTTACTCGAATTAAACGTGTGAATAAACAAGTTGCGCCCCTCGATTTTATCCAAATAAGTTTCGATTCTGTGGGAATATTGGGATAGAAAGTATCCTATAATTTTAATCATCATCATCATTAGGGTTGTAACGGAGGCTTGTTAGCGGAGGCGGAGGCGGATGCGGAGGCGACGCGTCTCACCTCCGCGGATGCGGAGGTTAACGGAGGCGGAGGCGGAGGTGAAAGTACATATAGAAAAAAAATAAATTTATGGTTAATTAAAACAAAATTTTTATTTTAAATACGTACATTAATAGTAGTGTACTTGGTAAAAAAAATATTACCTTCTTGTAATGAAATTAAGGAGAAACAAATTGTGTTTGCCGCATTCCCGCCTCGCACTAGTTGATTTTTGACCATTTCGCGCTCAAACGCGGCCGGACGATTATCGAGCGTCGCAGCTTGCGCGTTATTTATTTTATAAATACGTAAATAAACCTCCGTTAAAACTCCGCATAAAATTGTGCGGAGGCGGAGGCGGAAGCGAAGATACGATTTCTTGCGGAACTTCCGCAGTAACGGAAGCGGAGGCGAAGCTCCGTTACAACCCTAATCATCATCCCAGCGTTCAGCCCCTGTTGCATCCGCGGCTTTCGCCTTGGAGCCCGAGGTCCGCTTTCCTGCTCATTCTCCTCTATTCCGCGCAATCTTTAGCATCCTGTGATGTGAGATTGTTGGCATGCATGTCATCTGTTCCAGCCAGCATTTCTTCGGTCTCCCTTGCTTGTTCCGGCCTGGCGGAGGTGCCATAATAAGACATTTGTTACCCACGTATCTTATAATTTTTTTCTTGATTTTAAACCACCTATATGCCAAATTTCGTCCGTGAAAGAGTAAGAAACATACGTGTATACAAACATTCACGGTCATAATATTAGTAATAAGTTTTATAGGTATTCCCTCACTAATTAAGTCTTAAAAATATATCGATAATCATCATCATCATAATCTCAGCGTTAATCCCAGTCGCATCGCAGCCTTTTCAGCTTTGGAGTCCGGGGTCCGCTTTAACAGTCTAACTGCTGATTTTGGCTAAACTTCGATATTTTCCGTGAAGCGACTGCCGTCTGACCTCCACAACCTGAAGGCGATATCTAACCATTGCAGTTAGACCAATTGTTAGACTTTTGGGGCTCCAACAACCCGTTACGACTGCCACTAGATATTCGTATGGCAACCGAGACTAACGGCTTAACGTGCTTTCCGAGGCACGATCAGACCAGTGCAAATTTTCATATTCATGCATATTAATATTTGCACTGTGTGGGGATCGAACCCGCGCCTCCTTGCGCAACGGCCGCGTTCGCTACCGCTACGCCACGGAGGCTATCAAGTCAATCGATAGTCATCATCATCATATCATATCAGCCACAGAAAGTTCACTGCTGGACATAGGCCTGCTCCAAAGAATTCCAAACAGAACGGTTATTTTGGTCAGGTCATCCGATCATCTAGTTGGTGGTTGCTCGACGCTCCGCTTGCTATCTACAATAAGAAAACCTAAAGCAATTGTCTATTATTTAATTGTTAGCAAGATCCGAAATAGTTTCCAATAAAAGTAATGACCTATAAAAAGATAATTCTTTTACACATTAAAAGTTATACAAACTAAACATTGATTTCGGTCTTTCATTATGTCACTTCTATTTAGTTTTCAAAGTTAAAATCGGGTCGACGACCTTTTACTTTTTTTAAGAGCCTGATTCAAAACTATCATGAGCGTTAAATTCTAAAATATGTTTATGTTTCTACAATTTACGAACAAATATTTAACATAATTAGATGCTTACCCATCCAATCTAAAACCTCCACAACAACTTCCTTAATTAACCTAATAAATAGAGGATTTAATTTTTTCCTCTATCAAAGTACAGCAGGTGCTGCGCTCGCGCACGAGTCTGGTGCGTTCGGTTATCTTCGGCACCTTTCGGTTTTATGATCGGGTTCTAATTGATTGCCTAAATCACTTTAATGGTTAATAGAGAATGTTTTATCCGGCGACGAAACAAAACTATCGTCGCCTAATAGAACTGATCTATATATATATATTATATATATATATATATATTATATATTATAGAAAAGAATAGATCAATAGGTACTTATAATTATGTATACATAGATTACAGAATATAAAAATGTAGGTTTATCAAGGATGGTAGGTACAATAAGTGGGGACATATGTATCCTACAGGTTCAAATTAAATTTGCTAGCGAAATTCCGTAGCCATGATCGCCTTTATTCTGCGACAAAACAAAGCTATCTTTACCTTAAGGTGACTTCCCGTGAGCCATAATTATTTTAAGGTTCATCATCATCAACCTTTTATCACCCCACTGCTCTTGGCACAGGTCTCCTCTCATAATGAGAAGGATTGAGCGTAATCAGCACGATTGTTTAATGCGGGTTGGCGATTTCAGACTTAAGGTTTCCTCAAAATATTTTCATTCACCTTTTAATCAGTCATTGGTGTCCAAGATAAACTAAGAAAGTACATATATGTAACTTGGAAAAGTTGCATTGGTACTCAGTTATGTATATTGCTACTACTACTGCTATTGCTGCTGCTATTGTTAGTACTTGACTGCAATCCCACCTGATGGTAAGCAGTGATACAATCGTTGATGGTAAAGCGCACTAGTTTATTAAGCCTATTCACTTGAAAAACTTAGGAATAGGAAGGATGACGGCAGTTGAGCGAGTTGATGCAATGTTAAACCCAAGACCAGCACGACCAACAATGCTGCGCCAGAGGGAGATTGATCTGGAGACTCTCCACGACCAAACTCGACGAACCGCTTGGCGGCAAGATCCTGTCTTATTGGTGGTTAGTTTAGCCTAAAACGGCACTTCTCCTGTGTGTCCGTTCTCGTTCGTATATACGGAGACCCTCCGAAAGCACGTCAAGCCGTTGGTCCAGACATCAGAAACCCGAAGGTTTGACCACCGGTCACCGGTCTTAACAAAGGACGTCGTATTACTCACCAACTGTGTAGTGAAGGTTAGATTGGCAGTCACTCTATTTAAAATACTGATATTCAGCTGAAGCGGGAACACTGGAAGCCGACCCAACATAATTGGAGATGATGAGCTGAGGTTGACTTTCTACATAGTCTGGAGAGTTGCAGGACGTGCAAGTATGAACCACGTCTAGTTAGAATCCGAAAACAAACTGAACATTCATGCAAGAAAGCTACGAATTATTTAATCCCGCTCGACATAAATCGGCTACCGTCGGCACGCGATCAACGAAGACCTATTTAACGGGCAAGCCGACAGAAACACAGGAAAGGTTACGATGATGATGTATGTGTCTCTGTTCGTCGTAAATCGGCTATGTTCGGCTGTTGTCGGCACACGAGCGGCGTGTGGCGCAGTCAGCCACCTGTTTTGTTTGCGCACCCTCCGTGTGCTATACAGGCTGATTGAGAAAGTTATAAGTGAAAAGGTTGTATAGTTTTCGGTTCTCGGTTTCAGTAAACAATAAAAACCGGCCATGTGTGAATCGGACCCGCGAACTGAGGGTTACGTTCATAATTTTAAAAAAAACTGGTTTCAGTATTTAAGTAAGTACCTATTATTATAGCGGCAACAGAAATACACAATTTGTGGTCATTTTAACCGTCCATCTATCACGGTTTATGAGATACAGCCAGACAGTGTAGTGTTAGTACTAGGGTTTTTTTTTTTTATAATTATATTTATACTAGTGCTTGACCGCAATCCCGCCTGATGGTAAGCAGTGATGTAACCGTTGATGGTAAAGCGCCGTAGCTTATTAAGAGCCTATTCATTTAAAAAAGACTGAGTGAATAGGAAGAAAGACGGCAGTTATCCTAGGTGATGCAATGTTAAACCCAGCAACACAACCAACGATGCTGCGCCAGAGGGAGATTGATCTGGAGACCCTCCACGACCAAACTCCCGACACAACAGCAATTGGAGCATCGTGCCCCGCCCACATCACGACACAACTGCTAAGACCCGTCCTCCGTACGGCTTCACCATCCAACACGACGAATCGCTTGGCAGCTAGACTGTGTCTGGTGGGTGGTAACTTCTACCGGAAGCCGATTCAGCATTTTTATCCTGTTGGGCTAAACTAGGATATACAATGTATAACGGAAAGGGTACATATATACATACCAAGGGCACGCTGTCGATATCATCCAAAAAATTCGTGCCCTTGATATGTATATACCCTTTACGCTACACGTTGTACACATACATAAACTAAACAATTCTACTTGTTACCTACATCAATGCGAGGGTCTACCATGCAAAGATATGAGGTCTTTCATTATTAGTAAAGATAAAAGAGCCCATTATACCAACAACGCAACGGTCCGGAAATTATACTACTGAAGTTACGCTGTATGTACAGACGACAGCTCATGAAACTACTACCATCTGTCAGATTTCCTTACTAGATTTTCAACTTTATCACTAAAGCATTAAGGCTTAAAGTTGATTGGGAATATCTGAAAGTTTGGGTTAGCTTGACCTGCTGTCTTCTGTACAAAACTCATATTCTTATGCAATAACCCTAATAACACACTTATTACTATCAATTTGATTTTGAAGCATTTATAAACCATTGCTCCATAAATTCGTAAAATGTGTCTGCTCAACCACGTAAATAACGCAATGAATGTTGTCAAACTGTAAAAATTAAACGGTTATCGGCCATTTAAGCATTTGAAAGTGCTTATAACTCTCGGCAATAACCTAGAGTCTTTATACAAATGTGTTGATAATTATTTTATTGTCAATGAAGAAATTAATAATCCTCATTATCAGTATCCTTATTTGGAAGTTAAATCCGATAACACAAGTACAAGTGAACTTGTTTTTAATTGAGAAGACCTCCAATTACTTAGCGCTATATTTAAACAACTCATTACTTTTTTACACAAGTTCAATAAATCAATGTTTAGTTACAGTCCATTAAATATTAATTATGCTCTGTATGAATTAATATTAATCATTAATCTATTTTTCATCTACGTTTTAATAACTGAACTTTTAAACGTATTATAAAGTTGCATTTCGTGTCCATCTGTGCGACCGCTTTAGGGAGTATTCACGCACAAAATCCGCGCCCGTGTTGTACTCGACTTACTGACGTTTCTTCACTTGCCTGTGCGACGTCCAGGGCCAAGGTTTCTTTGTTAACCAACCCGCAACCCTGACCCAGGAGGTATCGGTCTTCGTGGACCCCGTCACGATGTGCTGACATCTCTTTGAGGCACGTGTGAGACACAACGCGCCGTCGACTCGAGCCTGGTCCTTACCAGATGGCGAGCTGCCCACTGTTCACCGCCCGCAAGCCCGAGCGTTGTGCCCTCCTCAAACACGACATTCGCTGCTTCCGCCTCGCACATGCCGTGAGCCCATATGCTACTAATTGCTACACTGCTTCGTTCACTAGGCATAGTGCTTCCAGGTGTGTCACAACGTACGCTGGTAGGATGCAGAGCGCGGGCAGGGCGTGCGCAGGGTTGGCGTGAGACGAGCGTGGGGCGTGCGCGTGAAGACCTTGTTACATGCAATTTGAGATCTATTGATAGATTATAAGACTCAAATTCTTATTTAACAAATTTTAATCCGAGGTGGTGTTCGCGTGTCTTGTGAACGTGTCCTTAGTCTTCTTAATGATAAATGATTTATTTTCTGTAAGCTTGTACAGACACTTTTACAAGTCAATCAAATGTTTTAAACTATATTAGTAACTTTATTAGTCCGGCGTTTCCTATCTGACGATAGTCTCTTCATAATTTTGATCATGTCATATGAAGACAATATAAAATCGATGTCTGGTCTTTTGGGGAAAGAATCATACAGATTGATATAATCTCTCTCTCTTTGGTCAGGATGGGAAATCATCAAATGACCTCTCCCGCTCTGGGTGGAGCGAATGGACAGACTTGTGGTGTGTCAGACTTTTACTGATTAAAACCCACCTTTGTTTCTTCACTTGCCTGTGCGCCAGGGCCACGGTTTCTTTTTAACCAACCCGCAACCCTGACCCAGGAGGCATCGGTCTTCTTCTATTCTCTTTGAGGCGCGCGTGAAACAAAACGCGCCGTTGAGAACTCCTGACATTTCTTCCTGACGATGAGTTAACCCGATTCTGTCACTGTACTGTCTGTGTACTGTGTCATGTGTAACATGCGAAGCTAGAAGCGCGGGTCAATTGTCTATAACAAAGTATTGATTACATCCAATCAATAAATTAAACTTCTGAGCTGAAAGTGATGCAAGCAATGCATTTACTTTCTATTCCGTACGGTATCAAAGAAAGAAAAGGTATTTATTGCATCTCGATTCTCGTACATGTCCATCGTAAAACAGCCTGTATATCTCGGCGCACACCTGCTGTTTTCCCGCCTGTTTGTTTTTTCCTTTGTTTCCCCCTCTTTAACCCGACTTGGCAAGTATAATAAGCCAGTACGTATTATGGTAGGTCATTTGACATCAGTATTTTAACCTTTTTAGTATGTTGTTGTTTTTTTTTTGCACCGGAACTGGCTCGCATTCTTGGCATTATTCAAACCTTCTCTTCGCGTCGCGGTGGTAGGGTTGGTGAAATTGCTTAATTTATATCAATTGTCATGTTTGTAAAACATAATTTTATACCCCCTTTTACGATTATTTTCCTTTTCTGTACGCTGAACGGGATTGGGAGGCCTCGTAATGAAGCTTTGCAAATGATGATATAGGTACCTAAATACAATTCTCTATGAAAATGGTGTAAGTTATCTACATAATGTGTAAAAAGTTTACTCGTCGAGTCAGCACTTAAAAATTATAATAGTCAGATAAACATGTTAAAACAGGCATTAGAAATGCATGCATATGGGAAACATTAGTTACTGAGGTCAACACACCGGCTAAAATATAAAAGGATGCAGTTTTTCGAGTCCCTAGCAAGTTTACCCATCTATGGCGTCACTCTGACATGTTTTTATTTAATAATGTCTGCCTCCTTAGCACAAATGCGTGGTAATAAATGATTTCACCATTCAACGCCTCTCAATCAGTGAACGTCAAAATTGTCGATACCACGCCGGTATCAAAGTGCCGACAGATACCAGATACTGATATTGCAATGTAGGCTGATACTACAGGGTCGAACTAGAGCTGGGATGGGTACATTCGACGATGGGACTTTTCAAGTAGTTTTTCGTTAATTTGCGTTTAGTCAACATCAAAATAAAAAAAAAATCAAAGTCATTTATTCAAATTAGGCTGAGAATCAGCTCTTTTTGACCGTCAATATTACGACAGAGATATTATTGAGACAAAGTAACAGTCCTAACCTGAGCAGGTTACGTTACCAAATTCTGGCTTCTGTGGATCTGAAACAAACCTTAGTTTTTTTTTTTTTTTTTTGGGGCAAAACCCGCCACACTATTCCCAACCCACTGCAACTCCTGAAAGCCAGAATCAACAGTGGAGACCGCCAGAAAAACGCCGAGCAATGAAGTTCGACGAGTCCCGGAGAAACGATTCAACTGTCTTGGGTCCCGCAACGAAATTAATCAGAAAAGAATAGCGGAGGAGTAAGAAAAAAGATATTTTTCCACTTCCCTCCATAATAAGCAGGAGACAGAATAGAACTAGGCCAATCGGCACAAAGGGACATTATTGCAACTGGGAGAAGCCCAGATTGCCAAACACCACGGAATAACATTTGATCACGTTAATGGGTCCTAAGTAGGTATTTGCTGTTACAATTGATTCCAATAATAGGTATGGCAAAAGCGCCTGAACGCACGGAAATTAGTTCTAGTTTCAACAAGGTCCGTATAATAAACAACTCCGGATGTAACTTGTACACTATCCAACATAATATTGCGTTCATTCTGCCAAAGAATACACTCCCACAAGATGTGATGTGGGGACTGTTCAAATTCACAGTTCGATGTAGAACACTGACACAAAGGCGAAGGAACAAGTTTAAAAGAATACAGTTTACTTTTAAAGTTGCCATGACCTGTGAGAAATTGGACACAATTGGACAAACCTTAGTTGTGAAACTTTACCAAACTTTTGAAAACAACTACTTCATAACTCATAAACTGACTAAAATTTATTGCGGGTTCAGTCAAGTTGCACCCAACTGCAGGCAACTCTTGTCACACTTACCATTGACTACCTAGATACGGCCCTGTACTCTTCTGTCAGTCTAGCGAGCTCCCACGAATCTACAAGTCCCGACAGGTTAAGAAACCAAGTTCATAGACCCCAAAATAAAATGACAAAAAGTGATCGCGCGGTTGTAAGCACGCGTGAAAAAAAAATCGTCTTAACAAACTGATTAAGAATTTTTGCGCAGATTTCAATGACTCGCGATTATGTGCTGCGGGAAAAACATAAATGATTTTTTCTCATCTGAACTTCTTTTGGGCATTGCTTTGGCGTGTGTAACTCTTCTACTCTCATTTCTGAAATCTATATCGGTGAACCTCGTAGATAACATTACTTTTACGCTAGAATATTGACTTAAGGAAGATTGATGCCATTTTTAATTTAGGCACTAGCTTCAGCCCGCGACTTTGTCCGTGTGAAATTTCTTATTCTCCGTCCCACTCCGTCGCATCGCATCGCCCACCTGCGCCTTTACCGTTTCTGGGCTTTTCTTCTTCTTCTTCAGCCTATAGGAGAAGGAGGAAGACGAAAGCCTCTCCCAAGACTTTCCACAATGACCAGTCTTCTGCTGTCCGCATCTATCGGTTTTCCGTGACCTTCACCAGGTCATCAGTCCACTTTGTTGGGGGACTCCGTATGCTGCGTCTTCCGGTACGTGGCCGCCACTCCAGGATCTTACTGCCCCATCGGCCATTGGTTCTACGAGCAATGCGCCCCGCCCAAAGTCACCGACATAGCTCTTCGAATCGCTAAAATTAAGTGGCAGTTGGCGGGGCACATTTCTCTGCGCTTTTACTGTTTTCAATTTTCGCAGGTCCTATCATGATGTTAAATACGTAGCATCTCTGTCTCCCTCAAAAATTGTGCTATCAAATGCTAAAATATTTTTTCAAATCCAACTGGTAGTCTCAGAAACAAACTTCACCTTTTTTTATGATGGTGTCGTACCTAGTGGGCAAAACTTTTTTTTATAAACTAGTTCTTGGCCGCAATCTCGCCTGATGGTAAGCAGTAATGCAATCGTTGATGTAAAAGCGCACTAGTTTATTAAGAGCCTATTCACTCTAGCCTTGAAGACACTTAAATTGTAGTCCGACGGAAACACCGCCGCTGACAAATTGTTCCAATCCCTCGATGTACGCGGCTGTATGCGATATAAAAGAAGAGGCGATAGCTTCGTCGGGATCATAGTGGTAGGTGGAAACTCGCCATACGGCGGGTCGATGATGGACCTGACCTGACCGGACTTGACCCTGTTACTAGGACTCCACACTCTGTCTGACTTGGAACAACATGCTACTCTGGCAGTCGTGAGATGTACCCGGTACCGTGGACCCAGGCACAGGCAAATTAAGGAACACGGGTGGGTTTTAGTCAGTAAAAGTCTGACGCGCCCGCTCGCCCCGACCAGAGCGGGAGAGGGCTTTTGATGATTTTCCAACCCGAATAAAAAAGGGTGTATCTCATGACCCGTGTTAGCTAGAACGTGAAAATTCACAGAAATATATCAAGTTCTAAAAGCAGAACTTTTATTCGTCCCTTCGTCCGACTCGCACTTGGCCAGTTTTTATTAGTATAGGCACACAATTAGTAAAAATAGGCGTTTCAAATAATCGTAAGTGCCTAATTAAGATTTATATGAAATTCAACAAAAAATCAGGACCTATGTGTAGTCATTTATTTGCTAGCGTTAAAGCACCGTACGTGTAATAATTATCATTATTTTTTTATTGAAACGGTTAAACGATATTAATCTCCATTAATCGGTTTCGTGAACCGTAATAGGTGCCTAGGTGTTTATTTTTTTTACTAAAGCTTTATAAGTTTAGAACAAAAACCATACATATCAGCGAATGATTGATACTCGTAGAATTTAATGGAGATAACTGAAAAGAACGTCCAGACGTCATCTTCAGTTTATTTTACTACACACATCAAAAGTGTCTAGGGATCAACATATATTTTTGCAATAACTTTTCTCCTGATTGATATTAATTAAAATTTTCTTTAAGGATTCATCAAATAAAGTGTTTTCGTTTGTCACAGTAACGATAAACCAAGTCACCTTTGCATTAACAAAGAAATTTGCCATTTTCCTAATAAAGGGATATTTGACATTTGAACCACTAACACAAAAGTTCGAAAAAAAGACTGAAATAACAGTTTTCTCTAAAATTTTATTGGGTAACTTAAACAATTAATAATCGTGTTTCTACCGCGAACACTAACAACACAAGAACATCGGTTTGGCATACTCAAAATGAGTTCATCCAAATCACGCTGTGGAATGGCCGCCCATGTTCGTTGCAACAACAAAAAAGGTCTTCTTGCGACTGGATACCCTCCATATTCGGCAGAGCTCTTCTCTGTAGCATATCCCATGCATGCTCAATCGGGTTCAAGTCTGGCGACTGAGCAGGCCAGAGCAGGACATTGATGTTAGCTGCGGCGAGAGTCTGTCTTACAACTCTTGCGGTGTGCGGTCGTGCATTATCATGCATTAACTGAAATAAGGGACCGATTTGCACTTGTAGAGGAACGATGACGTCTGATACAATCGTTTCAGCATAAATTTTGAGCGTTGAGGTTGCCTCTGATCCAAATCAACTCAGTTCTTCCGCCGATCCAAATACCCGCCCATACCATGATGGTTCCACCACTATAAGGATGGACTTCCTGGCAGGATTTTAATCGCTGTTGGCGTCAAGGGGTTCTCCAGTGTCGTATACGTCTTGTATCCGGTCTCATACCAAAACGAGACTCATCAGAAAAGCACACGAAACGCCATTGTTCTTCTGCCCAATTTCTGTGTTCAAGAGCCCATTGATATCGAATCTACGATTGTGCATTGCTATAGGTGGTACCCGTAGCGGTCTTCGGGAATGAAGGTTCACTTCATGCAAGCGGTTTCTGACTGTTTGGTCGCTAATTAAGTTCCCTGAAGAGTGATGAAGCCTCACGGCTAACATCATGGCGGTTATTGTTGGAGCTCTTCGGGTTAAGATTTGAATGTATCGGTCTTGTCTCCGTGTGGTGCAGCGATACCGTCCTCCATGGCGCTCAGCCACGGTACCAGTGCTTCGGTAACGTGTCCAAAGTCGACTGATAACACTCTGACTTGTATTCAGAGCTAAAGCCACAGTACGTAGCCGGGAACCAGCTTCTATCATTCCCACGGCTCTGAGCATTTCTTCCCTGCTTAAATGACGTCGCCGCTCCATAATAACGTTGGTTTTAATCAGTAGTAGTGAAACAGTAGCACTAATAATGTCTTCAATGCGTTGTATGTTTTTATAGGGAAAATATTGACAGCTGATTTTCATCTTTTACTCGAATTTGATTCACAGTTCCTGATTCAAATTATGAAATGCACCAAAAGGATCCATATAAATTTATAAAATCATAAATTTATTACAAAGCCACATCTCAATCTCAAGAAATCCGCATAAAAATGCTTGATCCCTAGACACTTTTGATGTGTGTATTTACTAAAGCAAGAATTAGTTACGAAAATAAGCAAATAAAGTACGTGAAGTCTGAGGCAGGAATAAACTATGCCATATAAAAACTTCTTCCTCAGCCTATAGATGTCCACTGCTGGACAAAGGCCTCCCCCAAGGCTTTCCACGATGACCGGTCTTGTGCTGCCCGCATCCATCGGCTTCCCGCGACCTTCACCAGGTCATCGGTCCACCTTGTTGGGGGTCTCCCTACGCTGCGTCTTCCAGTACGTAGCCGCCACTCCAGAACCTTGCTGCCCCATCGGCCATCGGTTCTACGAGCAATGTGCCCTGCCCACTGCCACTTAAGTTTAGCGACTCGCAGGGCTATGTCGGTGACTTTGGTTCTTCTGCGGATCTCCTCATTTCTGATTCGATCACGCAGAGAAACTCCTAGCATAGCTCTTTCCATTGCCCTTTGTGTGACTCTGAGCCTTCGTATGAGGCCCATTGTGAGCGACCACGTTTCAGTTCCGTAAGTCATATAAAAACTACCAGCCCCCTATTCGGCGAACACATTTTTGTCAAATGATTGCGACTAGTTGGCATCGTTTGGACCGCCCATATCTACTACGAATGTAATCCATACTATCCATACTAATATTATAAATGCGAAAGTAACTCTGTCCGTCTGTCTGTTACGCTTTCCCGCTTAAACCTCTTAACCGATTTTGATGAAATTTGGCACAGACAATCTTTAGACCCTGAGAAAGAACATAGGCTACCTTTTATCCCGGAAAAATTTGATGTTCCCGAGGGAAATCTAAAAAGCGCAATATAACCGAACTCCACGCGGGCGAAGCCGCGGGCGGAAAGCTAGTAATATTATAAATGCGAAAGTAACTCTGTCTGTCTGTCTGTTACGCTTTCCCGTTTAATCGGCGAACACATTTTTGTCAAATGATTGCGACTAGTTGGCATCGTTTGGACCGCCCATATCTACTACGAATGTAATCCATACTATCCATACTAATATTATAAATGCGAAAGTAACTCTGTCTGTCTGTCTGTTACGCTTTCCCGCTTAAACCTCTTAACCGATTTTGATGAAATTTGGCACAGACAATCTTTGGACCCTGAGAAAGAACATAGGCTACCTTTTATCCCGAAAAAATTTGATGTTCCCGAGGGAAATCTAAAAAGCGCGATATAACCGAACTCCACGCGGGCGAAGCCGCGAGCGGAAAGCTAGTAACTAATAAGTGTCAACAAAAGAAAAACAATGCCGCATGTCAATAAACTTAAAGTAAATAAATATTTATAGAAACCTAATAAACATGGTCCTGAATTCCCAATACTCGATATAAAACTCGTGACGTCGCGTAACCTAAAGTTCCCCGAAGCATAGTCTCCAATGAGCAACAACCTCTTTGGTTCGCAGTGCCAACGCCCAGCTAAAGTTTTGGCGCGAACCAAACGTCAAACATCAGCGTCTATGGTTGTCTATATGTTTTTCTCTCAACTTTTTTAGGAGGCAAAAGTCACAAAAAGTTGCCCGTACTTCGCATCAATGATAGCCATTTAATGGCATCACGACGTGATAAAAAGCACTGGCATCGATAAAAACTAAAATGTAGATCGTTTTGGAATGAGCATACGTGAGGTGTGTTTTTGTTCGATCGTATTGTTGTCGCTGAGCAGTTTTGTTTTGTTATTAACGGCTCCCGCAGACAGGCGTGACGCGCCGGTGCCATTCGATTTTCGTAGAAAAGGTTTCATAGAATTTTTAATTGAGTCGCGCCACGCCTGCCTACGAGAGCTTTAACGTTGCAATTTTCAAACATGTTTAAAGTTTTGTTTAGAAAGAGTTCAGTTGCGAAATATTATAACTTATTGTTTTGTTCTTTCTGGAACAGTTGTGAATTTATTTTAGGCATTGTTTTATTTATGTTTTAGAAAACTTGTTTTGTAGGACATAACTGGGGTTTTAGATGAAGATAACGGATACCTAATGGCGCAATTAAATCATTTCAGGTTTTGCTAGTTTCGTTTTCTTTTTAGTTCTCACGTGTTATAACATTCATTCGAATAAGGCATGTATAATTTGAAGGGATGGGAATTCTTATAAAAAAATGTATACAAAACTATATTTTTTTTATTCTGTTCTGGCCAGGGCTGGGCCTCCTCCAGATCCTTCTCAAATCTCTTGTCCTCGCCACCTTGAACCAGAAATGTATGGTCAAATAATCTTTTGATTAAGCTGAATCAAACTTTTAAAGATTTAATGGAAGACGCAGCGTAGGGAGGCCCCCAACAAGGTGGACCGATGACCTGGTGAAGGTCGCGGGAAGCCGATGGATACGGGCAGCACAAGACCGGTCATCGTGGAAAGCCTTGGGGGAGGCATTTGTCCAGCAGTGGACATCTATAGGCTGAAGAAGAAGAAGAAAATATGAAATTTACAATACTAGGAACTTTCTACCAGTCTGTCCGAAACTACTACGATACGTCGGAATAGAATAGAATACTCTTTATTATGTACCTACACCATATAAATTACAGAACGTAAAAATATATTTTTACAAAGGGTTTTTTTACAGGGGTTTTTACAAACCTTTGGGTGGAATACTAAGGGGAAGGAGAGAGAAATAATGTACTGAATTAACTCTACACCCGTTTAATTGTTGAACCGGCTGTTACTTCGGACAAATTTCGCCTTTCTAGCAAATAGAGTAGATACATTCCTCTCCAACACACCCTTGCACTAAGGGGATATTGTAATACCCCCTTTTTTGGATGAGAAATCATCAAATGACCGTTCCGTGTCAGACTTTTACTGACAAAAAACTATCCGCGTTCCTTTACTTTCGTGTGCGCCAGGAGCCCAGGAGTCACGGTACAACGGAACAACTCGCAACCATGTAATACCCGTGTATTACAATCTAAACTACAAAAAATATTCCCCGTGTCGTTAAACTGCACAGAGGCATCCCTATTTTGAACTGAATAGTATTTCCGAATTCCGATTATTCTAAACGATTATGAATGGATCGATTTAAATCTGTCGATTGCTATTTGCGAACTCATCGGGGTATTAACAAGTTTTTTTTTACAATTACGCAAACTCCAGACACGCGAATGATCGATTTTAAATGTACAAGATTTGTGAAATCCATTACCATATCTACATGCTATAAATGTTTAAAAATATGGCGTGACAGAATATTTTAATTTTGCTAAGGCTAGTGTACATGGTTGTGTTTGATAATGTTACCGGATGTGGTGTGATGTTTTTATTTTTACACAAATATCGTCAACGTTTTTTCTAGTTTTATAGTTGTAAAGAAATAATTTTCAGATAGTATACCCGATACCTATACTTATTTCGTTTCATTTATGTTTCATTTAATACAACGACAAGGTAGCTACGCATTGAAGTATGCTAATAATAACGTTATACGCACGCAACTTCGCATAGACGCGTCATTATTTTAATCCTGGCTCCCACAGTCCCCACAGAAATTATTCTGCTTACGTTTTAGCTAAGTGGGTAACTAGCTAAACTGTTAATAGCTGACTGAAGTCTATTGTATTAGGAACTACGTATCTAGTTATTTCGTACTAGGTAGGTCCAACTTCGAGAAAGAGGTGTCTCGTCGAGTCCAGCTCGGCTGGGCAGCGTTCGGGAAGCTACGCTACATTTTCTCGTCGTCCAATATATCACAGTGTCTCAAGACTAAAGTCATTGACCAGTGTGTGTTGCCAGTGATGACTTACGGAACTGAAACGTGGTCACTCACAATGGGCCTCATACGAAGGCTCAGAGTTACACAAAGGGCAATGGAAAGAGCTATAATCGGAGTTTCTCTGCGTGATCGAATCAGTAATGAGGAGATCCGCAGAAGAACCACAGTCACCGACACAGCTCTGTGAGTCGCTAAACTTAAGTGGCAGTGGGCGGGGCACATTGCTCGTAGAACCGATGGCCGATGGGGCAGTAAGGTTCTGGAGTGGCGGCCACGTACTGGAGGACGCTGCGTAGGGAGGCCTCCAACCGATGGACCGATGACCTGGTGAAGGTCGCGGGAAGCCGATGGATGCGGGCAGCACAAGACCGGTCAACGTGGAAAGCCTTGGGGGAGGCCTTTGTCCAGCAGTGGACATCTATAGGCTGAAGAAGAAGAAGAAGTATCTAGTTACCTTGTATAAGTAATATTAGTTAATAGTTATATTATGTTATCACAGCAAAGACTACACGTTTAGCGCAGTGGTTAAGCTATTCACTGCTGCCCTGCGTGTCGCGGATTCGATTCCCGCACGGAACCAATATTTGTATGACCTACAAATATTTGTTCCAGGGCTGGCTGTTTTGGGTATGTGAGGTTATATGTTTGTAAACGCACCCACGATACAGGAGTAGTTCCTAATGTAGGGCAAAGTTATTTTTTTTTTAAAAAAGAACTAATTCGGATATTGACAGTCTAAGAGTATCAATATACAAATTATATTTATTCTTATGATACACCTAATACATTTTGAAAAAAAAATGAAGCAGTTTTCCTATAGAATTTAGTAAGAATCACCTTGTTTCTTCTGAGATACATACATAGCATTACCAAATTTTGCCATCCATACTTAAAATGCGAAAGTAACTCTGTCTATCTGTCTGTCTGTTACGCTTTCCCGCTTAAACCTCTCAACCGATTTTGATGAAATTTGGCACAGAAAATCTTTAGAACCTGAGAAAGGACATCTAGGCTACCTTTTATTGAAAAATTTGATATTCGCGAGGGAAATATAAAAAGCGCGATATAAACGAATTCCACGCGGGCGAAGCCGCGGGCGGAAAGCTAGTTCATAATAAAATTGAATGTGGCTGACAGACGCTCGATTCGTAATCAGTCTTATCCACAGACACTTCCGTTATATTTTTTTACATAAGTCCTCGAGTTGTAGCCATATGCCTATTATTTCTTGGTATGTACTTATATATGTAGTTCACCCTATACTTAGTTATGTGCCTATACATATTTTCTATAGGTTACTTTTGCAGTTCTTTTTTCTGTAAATTAACAAATAAAGAATGAATGTATCCTTGGTATCCTTGGAGTGCACCGACCGCAGCTTTTGGGAGTTGAGATTTCCCCGAATCTAAACTTTGAGCGGTTCATTGAGTCCAAAGCCAGGAATATTGGTGTTATCGCAAAGGTCCGGCGGTACTTCACACCAGGGCAGCTTCTAATGTTGTACAAAGCACAGGGCCGTTCGTGTGTGGAGTACTGCAGCCACATTTGGGCTGGTGCTGCAAAATATCACCTGGCTACTTTGGATTCAGTGGAGAGGCGTGTGAAGAGACTGATTGGCGACCCAGATTTAACTCAAAACGGTCTCCAAAGCCTGAAGCACAGGCGAAGAGTAGCCAGCCTTTCGGTGTTCTATAGGATGCATTTCGGGGAGTGTGCGAGAGAATTGCATGATTTAATCCCCCCATCTCCGTTCCACCATCGAACGACCCGTCGTACGGCGAGATTCCACCCTTATGTTGTCAACACCACTACGATCCGGACGAAGCGTTTCGCCTCCTCTTTTATACCGCGTACATCGAGGGACTGGAAAAAGATGGCAGCGGCAGTATTTCCAACGGACTACAATTTGAGTGTCTTAAAGGCTAGTGCGCTCTTTACTATAAACGATTGCATTACTGTTTACCATCAGGCCGGATTGTGGTAAAGCACCAGTTTATAACTTATTTAAAAAAATCCTACATACCGATTTAAAACATTCATGTAAATCAACAAGCCTATTGAGAATTATTATTTACTAGCTTTCCGCCCGTGCCTACGCCCGCGTGGAGTTCGGTTATATCGCGCTTTTTAGATTTCCCTCGGGAACATCATATTTTTCCGGGATAAAAGGTAGCCTATGTTCTTTCTCAGGATCCAAAGATTTTCTGTGCCAAATTTCATCAAAATCGGTTGAGAGGCTTAAGCGGGAAAGCGTAACCGACAGACAGACAGACAGACAGAGTTACTTTCGCATTTACAATATTAGTATGGATTAAGGTAGTAAATATTTCTCACAAAATTTATAACAAAAGTAAATAAATATTTATTTCACCCGGGCCCCACAACAATATACTTACCTCTTTTGTTGATCTAAATGCGTTCTGCAGTGAAACATGCCTATCGTGTCAACACGGCCTAACATCTGTTATGCTTTTTTATCGAATTTAAAACTGGTATCAATAGGCACAATGTGAAATAACACTTTTACTCTTACACGGAATTTAAAAAATATAACGCGATTATGTAAAAAAAAAATGGAGAAACGTCCAACTGTTTCAACAGCAGGGTTGTCTGATTTTATTTTAAACTTTTAGTTCTGTAGCAAAATAAATACAAATATTATTAAATTGACACAGATTACCTTACAAGAATAAACTCTTTTTTCTGAACAGCTCAGAAATTATCGGCCAAACAAAAAACTAAATTATTTAGGTAGTACAAAGTTTACCTAACACTAATTTAGAGAAATTATTTTTTGTTCTGTGGCTTAAAAAATTCGTCCAAACACTGGTTATAAAAAATAAAACTAATTGCTACAGTTTTCACTCTCTCGACAGCTGCAACTGAAAGTATTCGAATATATAATCATTAGTTGCAATGTTAATGAGACTGTATTTATGTACTTATCACGAATTTAAAGCAATGACAAACATGACTTTTCTTGACCTCTAATCCAATTTCATTTTCAACCTTTATATTCTGGTTTTTCTAAAAAAAACTCCAGAATGTTGTTTTGCACTTCTATTTTTTTGGATATAAATTCGTACTAGGGATGTTTCCTGGGTAAAAAAAAATGATTCTATTTAGTCCGTCATTCAGATTATAGAAAAATATTGGATACGTATATTTTGTTTTATCAAATCAATAAAAAATTACAAATATAAAAGGCATCAAAGATCAGGAGTGGTGGCTGGTGACGTCACTACTCGCTAAAAATTGTAGCGTGCTGCAATGTATAGTGTATAGTGACGTACGTACGTAGTATGTATAGTGTATGCAATTGTATAGTGACGTCACACGAGTTTTCAACGCACTGTGTAGTCTTCATTCTTTGTTTATATGAAAAAAGAAAAAATACGTGTCTAGTATTTTTTGGAAATCTGACTGACGGACTAATTAGTTTTTTTTAATCAACTACTATTGCTTCGTCAACCCTATCGCACGACAATTAACGCGTACCATCGCGTCTCACTAAGTCAAGGGCAGTCACCGAGGCAGCTGGGTTCCTACTGAATTTTAATACGCTGCGGATTCAGAAACTACGACGCTATAATAGTTTACGACCGCTCCCGAGGTCACAACTCGAATTGTGGTCTTGTAATCTTGTTATCTTGTTGCTATGCGCTTGGAAAAGTTGATTATTCACATATTTCGTATGTGTACCTAATCAATTTTTTTTTCGTGGAGTTCGTAAGATTTATGTATGCACGGAGTTGTAGACCTACGCAGTAGTGTCAGTAACCTGACGTATGATTAGCGATAAGCACTTGGTTGCTATCTGGACAAAATTTTCAGTCGATTTACGTGGTATATTTACACATTATCCCCCTTATTCATAAACGTTGCTTAAAGTTAACTAGTGATTAGCGACTTTTTTTGATAATTATGAACTAGCGCTTGACTGCAATCCCGCCTGATGGTAAGCAGTGATGCAATTGTTGATGGTAAAGCGAAAACTGCAGAATATTGTTTTTGCACTTTCTATTTTATGAAAATTTTAATCATCGTTTAAGGGTTAAGGTGCTTCCTTATACACTGTGGTGTTTATTCATAAACGATGTTTAAAGTTAAGTGACGTTAAAACGTCAAAAATGTGTAGTTAAAAGTCACTAATCACTAGTTAGCTTTAAGCAACGTTTATGAATAAGGGGGTTTAACTGACATTCATTTTTTTAATCTAAAGACAATATCACTCGCTAAACTTTAAATCGAGGTTTTATCGTAACAGTTAAAAAGTACTACAAAAACTAAGTATCAGTATCAAAAGCTTCCCTTTTTTTAAAACTTTTAGCCAAAATTAAATCAATATTTCAAACATAAATTAGTACATCAATCGAAATATTATGACAAAAATTTTAAACTAAAATGGAACGTTCCCGCCCAAAGCATTTAGTTTTCAAAGGACGCATGGGAACCATCAATATTTCTGTCAACATCAATCTACTTTTGGATTAGTACCTACGCACGAGGCGTGCCCAAACTTTCATATATTTACGCAAATTAAATTCACTTTCGATATTTCTCTACACATACAGGACTTGAAGACAGAAAAATTCAAACACCCCGGGACCCTGCGGAACTCCATTGCGTAATACAATATCACGTTCTTTTTTTTTTAAATGATAAGAAACCGTGGCCCTGGCTAACAGGCAAGTGAAGGAACATGGGTGGGTTTTAGTCAGTAAAAGTTTGACACGCCCTTTCGCTCCGCCCAGAGCGTGAGAGGTCATTTGATGATTTCCCATCCTGACCAAAAAAGGGGGTATCTATCGTATTACCCAATAACTAAGCTGTGGAGGTCAGATAGGCAGTCGCTTCATATAAAATACTGGGTATTTAGCTGAATGCGGTAAGACTGGAAGCTGACTCCAATATAGATAGGAAAAGGCTCGACCTACTGCCTACATGATAATGGCTGACGGGCGAGGGACCCGGAGAGTCCAACGTCCCAAGTTGACGTTGTGACGCGTTCACACACGCCACTCATATGAGGAGAGCAGCCGCTGTGGGCTGCTCGCGCGAGAAGAGACCTGTCGGACTCGAGACGACGGGTCAAGGCCTGCCGGGGGTACCGTAGCATTGGGAGGACCCGGTACCCCGGAAAGGCAGATGACGAACGCTTAAGTGGTTTTTTAGCTGGTAAAAGGCCGGCACACCCCTCCGCGTCCCCGAGCGGAAGATGGTCCATGAGGGTTTTTCCACCTTCGGAAAAAAAAGATAGGAAAATGGTAGGCGGATGATTAACTGACAGTGTGTTGCGCAATAACCCAGGATTATCATTAAATGACACGCAGTTCTATTTTCAAATCTTTAAACATCCAATTTACGTGAATCACGTAATAAATTTTAATAAATGTGCGGACTTTTTCATTCATTGGCACGAGCGAGCGTATTCACTGTGAATTGGACGTTAGAACATTAATTAACAAATTCTAGCATAGTAGCAGACGACGTAATGTTGTAATAATATGGAGTATCTTACTTAGGTAGTTAATTTAAATTAATCCCCAAATATTCTGGGCACCGTCCAAGGTCGGGCGCTACGTTCGCTTCAACTTTAAAAGCGTCCATTTGGTTTTGAATTCATTTCAATATTTAACACGATTTATAAGGCGTGACAGAGTAAATTCATTTTTGAGAGTGTTGATAAAAAAGCATTTTAAACGTACAGACGACAGCAGGTCAAACTACCCCAAACTGCCAGATATTCCCAATCAATCTTGAGCCTAAATTCTTTAGAGATAATGATGAAAATCTAATAAGGAAACCTGACAGAATGTAGTAGCTTCATGTGCTTTCGAATGTACATGGTACGACATGATGCACCTAGTAAAGTTTTAAATTTATTTTGCGTCCAATAAATACGTTTTGGTAATGTTATGACTAAGCATCAAAAAACAACGCTAATTGCAAGCTACTCACTTATTAAGATAATTAACTATATTTTGGAACAAAGAAAAAGAAATGATGTGTGGTACTAGCATTTAAATTCTAGACATGAGTTTTGATGTTATCTGTGATTTAAACGCCTTCAATTACTCGTTTAACATAGCATTAAGTAGTTTTTACAAGTTTAATGTACCGAATCGTCGCCAATTTGCGTCTTTTTTTTTACTGAAATATTCATATATCTACATATTAGGATATCAAAGCACCAGTTGAATTCATGATTTTGAAGGATAATGCTCATTGGAGGTCTGTCCGGCTTGGGTAATGAACCGCCTTGTTCTCATGGCGGCGACCTCTCGCGTCCGACACTGGTCCAGGCCATGGTTCGAAGCGAGAGTGCATGGCAGGCCGTCTCCTCCTTTTGCGAAGCAGTGATGCTAGCAAAGGAAGGGGCGGAGCGCGTGATAGAGCGGGAATCCCAGCGCGCTCACACCTTCAGCCGCCGCAGGAGACGTCCTGGTCGGGAGACAACATCGAACTCCTGGCTACCGTCGGTGAGCAGTGGGCAGCTCGCCGCCCGGTAAGGACCAGGCCCGAGTCCACGGCGCGTAGTGTTTCACGCGCGCCTCAAAGAGATGTCAGCACATCCTGACGGGGTCCACGAAGACCGATGCCTACTGAGGCAGGGTTGCGGGTTGTTAAAAAAAAAAACAGTGGCCCTGACGCACAGGCAAGTGAAGAAACAGGGGTGGGTTTTAGTCAGTAAAAGTCTGACACGCCCTTCCGCTCCGCCCAGAGCGGGACCTCATTTGAATTCATCAAATGACCTCTCATTTGATGAATTCCCATCCCAGAAAACGAAAAAAAAGATGTCAAAACGCCAGCTGAATTCTTGATTTTAAAGGATATTGCTCATACAATGCTGCATATGTTAGAAACATTATCAGCTAAGCTACGTATAATGACGCAACGTATGTTGTTGAACTGTCAACATGACAGCCATTGCGTGCATTGTTAGTGGGATACGCAATTACACCGCTTCTGGTCAGTTTTTGATAGGTACTGTTGGCTTACCCAAATAGATTCATATTGACAACAAATCTGTACTAATATATAAAGCTGAAGAGATTGTTTGTTTCTTTGTTTGAACGCGCTAATCTCAGGAACTACTGGTCCGATTTGAAAAATTCTTTTTTGTAGGATAGCTCATTAATCCAGGAAGGCTTAGGCTAGGTTATATAACATCACGCTGCGACCAATAGGAGCGCAGCATAACTAACTCCACGCGAACGAAGTCGCTGGCGGCCGCTAGTCACTAATAAAGCCCAAGATCAGCACCCTAATTGCGTAACACGTCATTACTATCAGTTGGAATCATTTTGAAGCGTATTGCTATTCCATTGCTCCGTATGCTCGAAAATGTGTCAGCTCAACAACGTAAATAATGCAATGAATGCTTTCAACTGTCAAAATGAAACCATGATGATGATTACCCTGCTGGACCCTAATTTATATTTTTTTTTTTATAATTTATAAACCAGCGCTTGACCGCATTCCAGCAGTGATGCGATCGTTGATGGTAAAGCGCACTAGTTTATTAAGAGCCTATTCACTCTAGCCTTGAAGACACTTAAATTTTAGTCCGACGGAAAGACCGCCGCTGGCAAATTGTTCCAGTCCCTCGATGTACGCAGTATAAAGGAGGAGGCGAATCGCTTCGTCCGGATCGTAGTGGTGTTAACAACGTAAGGGTGGAAACCAGCCGTACGACGGGTCGTCCGCTGGTGGAACGGAGATGGGGAAATTAAATCATGCAATTCCCTCGCACACTCCCAGAAATGCATCCTATAGAAGACCGAAAGGCTGGCTACTCTACGCCTGTGCTCTAGGCTTTGGAGACCAACTCGAGTTAGATCAGGGTCACCAATCAGCCTCTTTGCACGTCTCTCCACTGAAACCAAAGTGGCCAGGTAACACTTGGCAGCACCAGCCCAAATGTGGCTGCAGTACTCCACACACGTACGGACCTGTGCTTTGTATAACATTAGAAGCTGCCCAGGTGTGAAGTACTGCCGGACCTTTGCGATAACGCCAAGTTTCCTGGCAGCCACCCTGGCCTTGGACTCAATGAACCGCCCAAAGTTAAGGTTCGAGGAAATCTCAACTCCCAAAAGCTGAAGGCGGTCGGAACACTCCAATGACACATCTCGAAAAGTAGGAGCCAAGGTGAACGGGCTCCTTTTGGCGGTGAAAAGACACGCCTGTGTTTTGGCGGCATTGAATGCTACAAGATTGGCATTGCCCCATTCGGAGACTGCCTGCAGTGCAACACGCGTTCGTTCAACCATGGCCTCCCTTTCGGACCGGATTGATTCCCTAATTACCCTGCCGTTTCCATTTAGTTTGACTCAAAGACACTAAAATCTAATTAACTATTTTACTTTGAGACTCCATTGACTTTTCATCATTTTTATTTTAACACATTAATATTGGAATAGAGATACCCATTCACACGGCGACAAATATCCACGACGGTTTAATGGCCCTTTCGCTGGTGATGAGGACTTATTTAATTTATCGTTTGATATATGAAATTGAGTTTGACTGGTCGTTATCCCCATTACTTTGCTACTTAATTATACTGGTTGTTATCACATTTTGGTGAGAAGATGAATCACAGGTATTTACGTCTTGTGTTAGACAATTTACAAAACTGAGAAAATGAATGGGAAGTATTAACATAGAATGTAAAGAGAGGGACCAAATTGAAAAGTCTTCGTACCAGTAACTTTATTTTTGGCTTTGTAGGAGTAACAAATAACTATTTTACAGTTAGATTCTTTCTTCATTCTGACCGTTATTTCATCACAAAAAGTATATATAGCTCTCGTCTTTCTTTTCTTTTTTTTTTAACGCTTCCTCACACTAAGAATTTCTCCTGTATCGTATGTGCGTTTATAAAAAACGAGACCCAGAACAATCACTTTTAGGTCATACAAATATTTGTTCCGTGCGGGAATCGAACCCGTGACACGCAGCGCAGCAGTCAAACATTTAACCACTACGCCAACCGTGCCTTCAATCCACCTTTATTAATACGTACTTCAAAAGATCGACGATTAAAAATCGCAACACCGCACCATTGCTCGACTTTGTGTCGAGCCATGAATGCGCGCCACAGAACTTAGGCGATCTAAAATTTGGAAACGTCTTGTCCAACCTTGAACGCAGGCACGGTCGCGACTCGCGATAGTGCACGAGTTGAATGTGCTCGTTAAGCGTTTTTTCTTACTACTTAATTAATCTATTAGTATGCACTAAACACAACATTGACAGGGCTGCCATCTTTACACGTCGAAGCTCTAAATTCAGCATACAAATTGCTAAAATCTTTAAAAAATCGATTCGTAAACAGAGATCGAAGTTCAACCACTACTAAATAGGTATTGACTGGTCCACTGGGCAAGAAAATCTATCTACTCATCGTGTTAATAGTCAACGAACAGTGCAGTTTGTCTAATATTAGGTTTTAGCGGTTTTTAGGATATGCAACATGTCTCTGTGTGCCATACAATTTGACACTGACAGAACACGAAGAACTTCAACTATATACGGACGACAGTAGGTCAAGCTATCCGAAACTGTCAAAAATTCCCAATCAACCTTGAGCCTTAACGCTTTAGCGATAAGGTGAAAATCTAATAAAGAAATCTGACAGATTGTAGTAGCTAGATGGGCTGTCGTCTGTGTATAAAACCTTTAGAATGTATCGTCCAGCACAGCCCTATGGGTAAGTGCAGTTCAACGCGCTAGCGTGGTACGGCGCGGAGTTTCGGCACTACATTCCGCCTCTGTTAGTCAGACGCCCACGAGCGTCGGCGAATTCGCACGAATTTCGCACTCGGATGCGCGAACACGTTTCAATAAATAAATTGATGTGACAGCTCCACTTGTTGCGCTATGTCTGCCTTAGTTTTTCTCAATGTTGGAGATCAATAAACTGACGAGATGTCTGTCTAATATTTTTAAATATTTTGCAGTAGTACTCGTAATTACTCCAATATACAACTGTCTGTCTACGTTTTAAGTCTTGCGTTACATCTGTTATCCAGTTGTCTACTTTTCTTATGATTGTTTTTATTTTTGCAATTATTATATTTATCTTTACAAGAAGCTTATGTCTATTATAATGCTTTTCTTTGATGCTACCCACTATCCACTTCTTTTGAGGCAAACTTTGTTGTTAATGTCTATTTATTTCGGTCTATTACTAATCTGATATGACAGCCAACTACTAACTGCGAATCCTTCTAATACTATAAATGCGAAAATTTGTGAACATGGGTGGACATGTGTGTTGATTTTTATTAAATTTGATTTGACAGAATTTATACATAGGATACTGTTTTTTAACACGATTAAAACTTCTTCTAATCAACCTTTACCATTAAATCGTATGGACCAAAAATACAGATAATAAAGGAAATACACTCGAAACGAAAATAAATATCATCTTGGAAACCGTTGCCGCTCATTTATAAACGGATTGTAGTAGGCGATCGTTTGAAAAGTTAATACCACCCGTCTTAACATCTTACTCGAACAGAAAAGCTTTCTCTGCCAAACTAAATATAACAGAATGCCTCATCCAACCATTCATAGTTCCTAACCAACGGAACTCGACACACCAGATACGCCCAAATTTGGTCATGGGTCGTGCGAAATGCAATTCACTATACTATTATATAGTTACGCGTATAAATGAAGCTTTTAAATAAAGTGCTTGAACCGACCGTGGTTAATCAAGGAAATATCACTTTGAGGTACACCTTTGATTTCGAATTAGATTATGGGGTTTGTATTTGTAGCAGATCATTTTGACCTGTTTGGAATGCCCGTGAGAATGAAGCTAATTAAAATGGAGTAACTTATTTGGTAATGTTTGAAATGCGGTTAAACATAAAAGCATTGATTTGCCGAATTTTGCTTATAAATAATAATTATTTATTCATTTATTTTCAGATCATAAAATCCATTTCCTTAGTAAATACGTTCACAACCTAAATTATTAGGGATTTATTCATAAACTATGATTAAAATGATGTCGTCAAACGTCAAAAATGTATGGCTAAACAGTCGCTTATCTTATAATAAAGGCGTTAATGTTAGTACAAGCGAATTATGAAGGTGGCAGCCGAAGGACTTAACAAAATCCAAAATTATTAAAATAATGATTTCATCATCATCATCATCATCATCAGCCCCTACTCGTCCACTGCTGGACATAGGCCTCCTTCATGGCACGCCAACAAGCTCGATCCTGAGCAGTTCTCCGCCAGCCACTACCAGCCACCTTTTTGATGTCGTCGCTCCATCTCGCCCAAGGGCGTCCCACGCTACGTTTGCCGAGACGCGGAATAATGATTTAATTATTCGAAATTTACAATATTAACTTAGGCTAAATCTTATGTCTAAACTTGGACGATGCTAGTACCGAAGTGTCGGAATTTTATTATTGATTTATGAATTACAATTCAAAAATCGATTGCAAAATTGAGTAAAATGGGCTGCAGCGTCAGCGTGACGAGAGTAGTTGATCGGAAACACGAGGCGTCGAGTCAGCAGAGTGCGGTGGTTGCAGTTTTATGTGGAAACATCCGATTGACGTAAATAGCAATCATGTCGCTATGCAGTTGATTTGGTGTAGGCAGAGCTCGTAACAAGCGTAATAACGGTAACGTAATAACAAAGGTCTTAAAACTGTTTTCATATTGCATTAAAATTTGAGTTGAAATAAAATTAAAATAATACTTTAACATTAGCCCGTACGTGAACCATACGCTTTTGCTGAGCGTTTCGACTGTTAGTACTTAAAGTTAGTTAGTTTTTCTCGATGGTAGGCCATAACATCGGCTCCCGGCAGAAGTTACTACCCACCAGGCAAAGTCTTGCCGCTAAGCGATTAGTCGTGTTGATGTTGGTGATTTCTGGTGAATATGTATGAAAAATGTAACTGCTCAGCAAAGTAAAAAACGCAATGAATGTTGTTGAACTGTCAAAACGAAACCCATTGCTACTGATAGTGTGTTACGTACTTACCTGCCGGCTAGACTGGAACCAACCTCAATGTAAAAAGAGTCTGGAAAGAGCATCTAGATGATATGTATGCTTAGAAAGTATTAACATTAATGTAAAATGTGGATTATCAAAATAAAAAGGAACCTTTTAAAACCAAGAAAATCCAACAAAGAATACAGAAGAACCACGATTTAATCAGTCGTATCCAACAGCACACCGCTGCATATAATTTACCCATTTAACATTGTTTCCCAACATCATTTGCAATTGCATCACCTAATTCACAGTCAGGTTTTCATGAATGGAAGTTTAAAGTCCAAAACGATAAGGCATTGAAAAAACCGGTTCGCTGAATAAATGTTAGCGAAACCGTGAAAATTAAACGAGTTGTTGATAAAGTTACGCGTAAGCGCTTGTGGGCGTAGTGCGGCAGACAGGCAGACAGGCTCAGTGGAAGGAGGCTATAGTAATGAATGAACTAAGGTTTCTATTTTTATCGTCAGTATTACGAGTAGGCGCGCAGTTTAAATATAAGCTGAAATTACTGAGAGATTTGAAGCATTTTATTATAAACCTAGAAAATTGATTAGATACTTTCAATATTACATTTCGTAATAAGGAAAAGGCAAAAGGATTTACATATTTTTTTTTTTTTTAGTAATTATAAACCAGTGCTTGACTGCAATCCCGCCCGATGGCAAGCAGTGATGCAATCGTTGATGGTAAAGCGGACTAGTTTATTAAGCCTATTCACTTAAAAAACTTTGGAATAGGAAGGATGACGGCAGTTGAGCGAGGCGATGCAATTTTAAGCCCAAGACCAACACGATCAAACGATGCTGCGCTAGAGGGAGATTGATCTGGAGACTCTCCACGACCAAACTCCCGACACAACAACATTTGTCGCATCGTGCCCGCCACACATCGCAACACAACTGCTCAGACCCGTCCTCTGTACGGCTTCACCAGACATCATGTCGGAACACGACGAATCGCTTGGCGGCAAGACTTTGTCTGGTGGGTGGTAACTTCTGCCGGCAGCTGATGATTTATACTTTTATTTTACAACAAAATTTTATCAAAACCTTGTACATGAAAAACATCAAAATTGTGTACGTAGTAGGTTCTGCTTTCAACGCTGGCAAAAAGTAGGCCAAGGATTAAGAGGAAAAAATAACCCGTTCCTAAAAATCTACTTACACTAGAGCAGGGATGGCGAACCAATGGCACGCGTGCCGTTGGCGGCACGTAACGAAATAATTTCGGCACGGCATGATTTAAAAAAATGTGTTAAAAACCACCTACGGTTGTCTCCAAGTCGGTTTTGACAAAACGCCTTTAAAAGTTCCGGGTCTGCAGGGTCTAGAAATGTCTAGTGAGATTGAAAATAATAATACGCAAGTATAGTTATGGATTTTGTTTTCAGTAATTGTTTGTCAGCACGTCATGGTCACATGAAATTTTTAGTTGGAAAAAACGGCACTTAGATGAATAGAGGTTCGCCATCCCTGCACTAGAGTCTACCATGTACATCTGACATGTAAATGATATAAAAGCCGAAGCAAACAACAAGCGCAAATTCCTTGAGAGTCCTCTTAAATCAGTCAACAAGCGAAAATAAAAAGTTGAACAATCGCATTGTGAATAGGAGGCTTTACGCCCCCAGAAGTCAACTGTCACAACATCCATAACCAACTCGTTGATTTAACGTCCAATTCAAATTTCGAACGTCAGAATTCATCGCCAACCAGAAGCCCACAGATGACATAACATTTGAGTCATGTTACATAGACTGCATAGAGCGATGCGCCCATTGTGTAGTTATTTATGAGTTATAACGAGAGTATTTCGCGCGATTTGTGTCACTGTGATTATGTGTTTTTGTGTTTCGATGCTTGTGTTTCAGAATGTGCGATCGAGGCAGTTTTTGGTATAAAGAAATGTTCACTCTTACCTCGTCGTCTTACACGAGAGATAGAAACAGACAGAGAGAGAAGGTCGCATGGAAGGAGATTCCGCTTTTTCCGTAGGTGACAATTTCTACCAGTCAACTTCTCTACCGTGAGCCACGTTAAAGAACTTCATTTCAACAAAAACCAACACTGACTATCTACCAAGCTATCTACTGTGTTGTGACGGTCTATCTCACGGCATTAACCTGTCAGATTTGACTTGTCCAGATCGATGGTTCCGGCTTCAAGTACGAGGTGTTTCGACGAATCGGACTCGGCTGGGTAGCGTTCGGATACCTCAGTGCCTAAAGACCGTCTTTAACCAATGTGTTACCGCCTACCGGTGATGACATATAATATGCCTCATAAGAAATCTCAAGGTCGCACAGGGAGCTATGGAGAGGGCTATGCCAGGAGTTTCTCTACGTGACTGAATCAGGAATGAGGAGTTTCGTAGAAGAACGAAAGTCGCCGTCATAACCCAGCGGATTAGCTCTTTGAAGTGGCAGTGAGCGGGGCACATAGTACGTAGAGCCGATGGCCAATGGGGCAAAAGGTTCTTGAATGGCGACCACGTACTGGCAAACGCAGCGTCGGACACCCACCGTCTAGATGGTCGGATGACCTGACGAAAATCGCAGGGAAGCGCTGGATGCAGGCTGCGTCTATCCGCTCTTTTTGGAAATCCTTGGGGGAGGCTATGTCCAGCAGACTTCCTGTGGCTGTCATGATGATGATGGATGATGGGAAGGTGAATGCTTCGACTAGACGGGTGTTGTGTCTTGTAATCTACTACCCTTCGTTTGAGTAACGGTAATCTCGCGGATAACTCTGCTTGCGCGATGCAAGAATTTGCGCGAAGTCAGACTGACATGCGTCACTTCCACGCAAAGCGGCTATCGCTCAGTATTTCTGGAGAGCCTATGCAAGACAGAGACAGCTATAACATGAACGAGGGTGAGACAAACTGGATACGGAAGGCGAAGGACTTTATGCAACGTTTTGATGTAACGACCATAGGACCTACAACTTCATACATAATGTTTGTATAATTCCGTAATGGACAGCCAACAGTCATGTTTCCACATAATTAGGAGTACAGGTCATGCAGAGCCAGACACGAGTGATCAGACGCCTGGCGCATGCCATTATAGCTGGTTATTAATAATACATGCTGCACGATACTGATTATGGTGGGTAGTGGTCATGATGGCAGCGGGGACGATTGTAGCTCGACTGTCTTCATACCGTCTTCTCCCGCGGTCCCGAAGCTGTGATGCAATCGTTGATGGTATTTCGCACTAGTTCATTATGAGCCTATTCACTCTAGCCACTGGCAAATTGTTTCTGTCCTTCGTTTTACGCGGTATAAACAACGAAGCGAAACCCTTCGTACGGATTGTAACGGTATCATCAACGCAACGAGTGTCATCTCTTTTTTTGTCAAGGTGAGATTCAGCCTCAACTCTTGATCAATGGCCTCTGTGGAATAGACACCACAATTTTGCCAATTAGCGTTTAACAAATTATTGAAATTCTTTGAATATTTTATTTCACAATAATGACGGATATTGCCAATGACAGTTGAAAAATACGGCCACGTGAAATGTCTATGAGGGAGGTTTGAGGCAAAGTTATGATGTGGCCACTGAATGACTAATGTGTGTGGCACAATGAATTATTATTTACTGAATGCACTTTTTGCTACATAAATCACGCGCTTTTATTTAGTAAACAACACAGTTAATAATCTTAAAAGCCCAATGAAAAATGCGCTTGACACTCATCTTAGCTTTCCCGTCAAAAACTTCCCTTGATAAACTCCCGCAAGAGTGTCATTTTAATTGACATAATTTTAACTTGAACTTTCGATTCGGGGTATGTCCTGGAGGCCAATTTAAAGGCTATCAATGACCTTCTGCCCGTCATGCGAATCAGTAAGAGTACTTTTTTTTAAGCAGTGATGCAATCGTTGATGGTAAAGCGCGCTAGTTTATTGAGAGCCTATTCCCTCTAGCCTTCAATACATTCAAATTGTAGTCCGACGGGAACACCATCGCTGGCAAATTGTTCTAATCCTTCGATTTACGCGGTAAAAAAGAGGAAATAAAAACTGTGGTTGGTGGATGTGCAATTGATTGGTTGATTTAACCAATCAATTGTTTAATTGTCAAAGTATTGTCCGCTCGCTATATAAGCGCAGCCGGAAGGTCGTAGCAATTGCAGTATTTTATTCGTCTATTATTGCTGGTTTGTCGGATATTTTCGCGTATTTTATGAAGGGCTTGCCGTTACCAATGGGACTTTGACCATGACGACTCTGGCGGTGAATAAAGGCGCCCGCAGACATGCGTGGATCCGGTTTAACAATTTTCTTAGTTTTCCTAAAAATTGTTCCACCAAGCCCCTTCGCGTCTGTCTGTAGGGTCCAAAAATGGTAAAATAAGAAACAGGTTTTTATTCCAATTAACGTTTGTATGTAGAGCTTCAATATGTCCTAATGAGTCTCCAATTCTCCATCTATCTCTTCATTGGCCAAACGAAGTCATCCGAACTTGAAAGATGATATTGCCCTATCCTATGTACATATATAGTATTAAACTTTTCCAGAAACATATTTATTGCTAATCTATTGCTCCATATGTTCTAAAATCAAGGAGTTTTCAAACCCCAACCTCGACTAGTCGATCCTCTATCGTGAACATCGAGATAGGTATACCTATCGAAATGGAAGTGCGAAATTTCGCACGGGTCACCTAGTTTCAATTGTTTATGTTTAAAATACGTAATAGTTATGGCACGTGGCTTCAGAGTCTGGCTGTTTGTGTATACAATATGTAAAGAAAACCCTGTCCGACCCATAAGGACAACAAAGGTTAGGTAAACACATGACCAAATATAGTATAAAATTTTACGTAATCATCATAGTAACAATATTAATGAATTTTAAAATAATCTGTTTTCCCGCGAATTAATTCCAAGTTCCCCGAAATTTGGTAATTTTTAAAAAAGTGACAACACCATTTTGTTGGAACGCTTATGCGATTCGACTACACGTCGCGTGCCCTGTTCCCCGTCGCCCGCGGAAGGGTGTCCTACTGCACATGTATTAAGTTACCTCTTTTTGCAAAATAATATTTATTTTTTTAGGGTTTTTTTTTAAATTTTAGTTTGGCTTTGTGGGCATTAGTAGAATCAGTTATCGATTCCTAACAATACCTTCACGGATCGGACAGGGTTTTCTTAACATATTGTATAAAGGAGTAATTCCTAGTGTGGGGCAAATTTATATAAAAAAAAATATAATCTAATCGCCACACTGCATAATAAAGAAATATAAAATTTAATAAACAAAGAAAATTCCACCTCTATTTTATCATTTTCTTTATCTCTGAAGCCACCACAACAAAATATAATATCAGCTGTTTATCATAGTTTCTCGAGATAATCAGCTGATCATCATTGTTTTGTTTATGTTTATTGTACCACGGCGCGGCGCTTGCGCAGTGTTTGTGTGACAACATTGCACAACAAGTGCAATTCTCACGTAACGGTATCTAGTTATCATTCGTGATAATAGTTGCCGTGCAAATGCAAGAGGACGTAATTAATTTGCACGTTATTGCACAATAATTAGTCAATTGTTTTCAACATTTTCTGTTTTACTGCAAGAAAATAGGCTATGATTTTGGTTCTGGTTTAAGGTTGCCAAATATGCTTGAAAAATACGGGATAGACGCTCGTCTATTGCTTATTCTCAACCGTAATATGTTGCAATCCCGTAGGAATATCCGGAAAAAAAAGTATCCTATATCTTAATCCTGATTATAAAATACCTGTGCGTCAGATTTCATCCTAATCCATTCAGTAATTTTTGCGTGAAAGAGTAACAAACATTCATTTACTTCACAAACTTTCGCATCAAAAATCTTTGAATCTTCTTCTTCTTCTAATTCTTGAAGATTTTTTAATTATTATTTTTTTTTACTAATATTGCGAAAAAAGAATCATATTCTATTCGTGAGAATCTTAAATCTTAATATTTTGTATAACAGAAAAAAACCAGCCAGTTAAGTGATTCCAATTAAACCATCTGTCGGCTGACTATTAATTAAAATCGAATAAAATGTAGATAAATACTTCGCGGATTGAGTTATAAAACAATTACCTAATCGTTTTCCAAAAATGGTTGCTAAGCTAATTGAATCCACTTACGAAAGAACCGAGTTATCTTTTATTTTTTTATTTTTACACACAATAAAATATATAAGGATAAGACAAAATTAAGATTGCGTACAAAGGTGCTGCTTATTTAAAAAAAAAATCTTTCAGCAGACCTCCGAAAGGTGAAGTAAAACAGAAATGTAGACAATAGTGAACAAAAAGTTACACCCCATAACAACTACTAAAGAATAAAATAGAATACTTTTTATTATGTACACCATCAAAATTACAGAACATAAATATAAAGATTTTACAAAGGGCGGTCTTATCGCTAAGAGCGATCTTTTACACACAACCTTTGGATGGAATACTAAGGGGAAGGAGAGAGAAATAATTGAGGTAATCTACAATGTACTATTTACATAGATTATACAATAAATAATATATACACTAAAGTATATAATATATACGTAAAGTATATCATACTGGTTTAGATAAATATACAATATGTAAAGGAAACCCTGTCCGATCCGTGAACGTATTGTTAGGTATCGATAACTGATTCTACTAATGTCTACAAAGCCGGGCTAAACTTAAAAAAAAAATCCCCCTAAAAAAATAAATATTATTTCGCAAAAAGAGATAACTTAATACATGTGCGGTAAGCAACCCTACCGCGGGCGGCGGGGGACAGGGCACGCGGCACGTGGTCACGTCGCTATTCGCTCATAATAATACCGATGTTGTCACTTTTTTAAAAATTACCATATTCGGGGAAATTGGAATTAATTCCCAGGAAAAAAAGATTATTTCAAAATTCATTATTATTGTTACTATGATAATTATGTAAAATTTTATATTACACTAGCTTTCCGCCCGCGGCTCCGCCCGCGTGGAGTTCAGTTATATCGCGCTTTTTAGATTTCCCTCGGGAACATCAAATTTTTCCGGGATAAAAGGTAGCCTATGTTCTTTCTCAGGGTCTAAAGATTGTCTGTGCCAAATTTCATTAAAATAGGTTGAGAGGTTTAGGCGGGAAAGCGTAACAGACAAACAGACAGACAGACAGACAGACAGAGTTACTTTCGCATTTATAATATTAGTATGGATTTGGTCAAGTGTTTACCTAACCTTTATGATGCTTATGGGTCGGACAGGGTTTTCTTTACATATTGTATACATCTAATTAATAAAGATCCATGGATGACTCAAGGCGCATCCAATTGAACTCGAAGTCTATCCTAACTTACTTAGTAGTTGGCAAAAAGCTTGGCTGATTAAATACAGTACAATTATAGCAAATAAGTAGCTGTCATTGAAATATGTACTACCCGTACTATGTATACGGAGGTCCTGGAGGACGGGTCTGATATGAGCAGTTGTGTTGAGATGTGTGCCGGGTACGATGCGCCAAATGTTGTTGTATCGGGAGTTTGGTCGTCGAGGGTCTCCAGAGCAATCTCCCTCTGGCGCAGCATCGCTGGTCGTGTTGTTGGGTTTAACATTGCATCACCTCACTCAACTGCTGTGTTCCTTCCTATTCACTAAGTTTTTTGAATGAATAGGCTTAATAAACTAGCACGCTTTACACTCAATTACTGCATCACTGCTTACCATCAGGTGGGATTGCAATCAAGCACTAGTTTATCTATACTAATATATAAAGCTGAAGAGCTTGTTTCTTTATTTGTTTGTTTGTTTGAAAGCGCTAATCTCAGGAACTACGGGTTCGATTTGAAAAATTCTTTTTGCGTTGGATAGCCCGCTAATCCAGGAAGCCTTTAGGCTATATAACATCACGCTGCGACCAATAGTAGCGGAGCATAACTGACTCCACGCGAACGACATCGCTGGCGGCCGCTAGTAATTAATAAAAAAAAACCTATATGTAGTGAGCGGTCTATTTATTTATTTATGTATTCCCAACAGTATACTGTAAGTCACTTTTATGTGTGTCGATATCACAGCATTGTATATTTATCCAAACTCATAATAAACATCGGGCAAAGTTATGACTAGGGTACGATTGTAACTCAGTCAAAGTCAATTTTATCTAGTATTGAAATTATCTTCTGTATTGAGGACGAGGACACAAATGAATTACGTGATTCATGTGAACTGTGACACACAGCATAAAAAGATACCAGTAGTCTGTAAGACCACTATATTTAAAAAAAAAATAACGTATTTATTTTAGGTAACAAAAAAGCACCCTGAATACATATCCACGAAATACCGGAAACAAAAGTTACACACAGCTAGTAACGTCTGCTACAGTAGTGTCCAATACACGGGCAGTCAAACCTCCCGGCAATCATTGCCAGAACTGCTTTTTTTTATAAATTATAAAAGCGCACTAGTTTATTAAGAGCCTATTCACTCTAGCCTTGAAGACACTCAAATTGTACTCCTACGGAAACACCGCCGCTGGCAAATTGTTGCAGTCCCTCGATGTATGCGGTATAAAGGAAGAGGCGCAACGCTTCGTCCAGATCGTAGTGGTGCTAACAACGTAAGGGTGGAAACTCGCCGTACGACGGGTCGTCCGATGGTAGAACGGAGATGGAAATGGGAGATTTGTTTTTTTTTTTTTATCTGTATTATTTTTTATTCTGTATATGTAGACCCGTGTGGTACCGGGCTTAGAATAGTCCCATCCCATATCCTCCCCTGAGTGTCGTAAGAGGCGACTAAGGGAACTCTCACCAGGGAAGCGGGCAGCAGCGCTTCTCCTGTGGAATACCAAATTACTGCGATCCCCAACCCGCCTGCCAAGCGTGGGGATTATGGCGAACCCTCCCAATGTAATGAAAGCTTTGGGGAGGCCTTTGTCCAGCAGTGGACCTCTATAGGCTGAAGAAGAAGATGTCTCGATAAATAGTTCAGGCGTTGGTCCTATGTCTGATCTCTCTCCGATCGTGTCGGACTACCTGCCAGCCCATCAGACTATGATAGTGGAAAAAGAGATGGTGCACCTGTGTCTGCAAACTTGTGCACTATATCTATGTATTATGTTCTGAGCCGAAGGCTAGTCTCTGTTGCAACTGATTTTAAATACCTATCGTGAAACATACGGCAATGGAAGCCGCTGTTTTGCTCCCCAAGGGAAATACCTCACACGTGTGTGAGCTTTTCGTATTACATTATTTATTCAAAAGTGGATCTACTTTTCCGTCCATCCTGTGGTCGCGCTAAGTATTTATATGCACACAAGTGCATGTGTTAGGTTAGGTTGAGCACATGATGCATTTCGGCGCGTATCCGACCGACTACGTCTGAACATAACCCTTACATGTGAGGTAATCGTTGTGTGGACGATATTTAATATAGATTTATTGGCGTACTGATTGTATTAGTGGTGAATAGGGAGTATATTAAGACTGTGGTCTAAATTTAGCGGTGAATTAGGGTTTTATTCTCAGTTGATCTATAATAGACTGTATTCTTTACACGTTAATGCTGTTTATCTAATACTGGTTTTGCCGGAAGGCGGCAAAATTGTAGAGAAATTCGTTTTGTAAATTGGTCCTTTATTTTAACTTATTGCTCTTTAGGATGGAAAAATGAAAGTGTCAGTAAACCAACAGATGTCTGACGTGCAAGCCAGCTGATGCTACAGGTTCGAATCCCATCTGAAACAAAAATAATAATTTTAACTAATGCAAGATTTAATTGTTTTACATCTCAAAAAAGTACATTCTTGAAACAATTGAACGCATTTGTGATTGTGGAGTGAGATTTTGAACAAAAAATCAACTTTGTAAATTTTCCTCATTTTCTCAGTAAGTAAGTACCTATCATATTACAAATTTCTTTTCCCCTTGTTTGTTTCCTCTAGCACTCGGCTATACGCTGGAGGATAAGATCCTTTTATTACAAGCACGTGTAGAGAGCACACGTGTATGGGAGTATGTACTAGATTTATTTTCCACCCGTCTTGTGCATTTAAGCCCTAATGTTACAATGTTATTCATTGTATATAGTAATACAATACACTGTATTGAACCTAATATTGTATGCCGTTTATCAGTTTGACATATTTTGTCAAAGAACGGTTCGATACAAAGACGAAACTTTAAGGAAATTTATGCTACAATTCATCAAAATTAGTGCATTTAAGCGTGATTTTGACAGATCGATACGTAATTTTACGCTTAATTTCGACTCAGTATTGTACCTTGTGAGCCTACAAAGGGATTTTTGAAACTGGATTAATAGAAATTTTCTATCTTTTAAAGATAAATTGCAAATTGTAGCGCCAACAGCTTTCCATAGCTGGCAGGATGGACTGTGAACCTCTGCTTTAAGAGGGGACTCTAGAGACGTTTTCTCCATACGTATTCCGCTGTTTTCTTCGTAGATAACGCTTTTAGAGCAATGATGTTTTTTCTACAATTTCACACCTTGATTATACCCGTCCCTATTATTTGATTTTTTTCGAAAACTTTATAATAAATAAAGGAAATATGATGTTTCAAAATCCCGAAAAATAACCCATTTTTACCGCGATATCCCGACGACTATTACACGAATGTGAAAAGTTTTTGACAAAAAAGAAAATAATAGAGGCATAAGTATACTCATCCTCTAAATTTTGGTGTAAAAATAATTGAGATCTGTCGTGTTTTGAAAAAGAAAACAGCGGAATACGAAACATCTTTTGGTCAACGTTTTTGTAGGTGAAATCAGCCTGAGTTGCAACTGTCCCTTTCCCACTTTACGGAGAAAGGTTGAAAGCGGCGCGACGGCAATAATTTCTCAAATTCCTCGCCACTAGAGTCCACTCTTAAGATTTCGGCTGGGCCGACCATGCAGCAATAATGTCACAATCTGGTTCTTTTATTGTATGTTTTTTTTTCCTTACCCGGCTCAGTAAGGCCGTCTCTTCTTTAATTGGATATGAGTCTTTGTGTCTGTTCTCTATCGTCTATGGTTGCCGTAATTTCTGTTAACAGTTTTTTTTATAATTATATAGAAGTGCTCGACCGCAATGCCGCCTGATGGTAAGCAGTGACGAAATCGTTGATGGTAAAGCGCACTAGGTTATTAAGAGCCTATTCACTCTAGCCTTGAAGACACTCAAATTGTAATCCGACGGAAACACCGCTGCTGGCAAATTGTTCCAGTCCCTCGATGTACACGGTATAAAAGGGGAGGCGAAATGCTTCGTCCGGATCGTAGTGGTGTTAACAATTATGTTGTTACTGGGTGGAAACTCGCCGTGCGACGGGTCGTCCGACTCCAATGGTGGAACGGAGATAAGGGAATTAAATCATGCAATTCCCTCGCACACTCACCAAAATGCATCCTATAGAACACCGAAAGGCTGGCTACTCTACGCCTGTGCTCCAGACTTTGGAGACCGTTTTGAGTTAAATCTGGGTCGCCAATCAGCCTCTATAAAATAATTAAAACTCATGTAATAACAGGTAAATTCATCATGTCCGGTCATAGGTTACTGCTGATTATAGGAAAATCTATATTCTTAGTCAAGTTTAGTCTACAGTTAATGGCTCTCAGACATTACTATATCCGCCACTAAACGCAAACGAAGTAGGTAGCCTATTTCAAAACGGGTTTAAACCGCACTAATAGAAACCAATTATAAACGTATTCATACACTAAAGGACACAATTGCATAGCAACCGTCCAAAGTGAACTGATGTAGTCGTATAGTCTAATATGCACATGCAGTGTACACTGTACAGTCGAATAAAGAGACAGGTGTACAGGCAGGTAACTTGAAAGAAGAAAGAAAGAAAGAAAATACATTTATTCAGCACAGACTCAAAGACACACAATACATCTAACATAAACATACATCAGGTAGCAACAAAATAAAATAAAAATCAAAGAGAAAATTAAAACCCCAATGTCAAAAAATGCAGCTAAGTGTGCCTCGCGGCTGCACCAAAAAGATCCGGTTCAGCAATAATGACGGACAACTTGCACTCAATCGTACTTTCAAACAATATTGTGGGGTGTTAGGTGGCTGAATAGGCTATTACACACTTAAATCTTCTGTGGTCTATAGGTCCAATAAACGTTGTTTTACGTGTGAAAAAGGGAGAGGCAAGCCTTTGCCCCGCTGGTGAGAGAAAACAGCCAACTTTTAAGCATATTTTAAGCTTTGGTTTTCGAAATCTAAATTACTGCGCAAAATATTTTATTAAATTCGCAACCGGGGTGACTATTACCAGCTCTCTGATTCTTTCTCTCTCTTTAACTCTTAGCTTCTATTATAAAATGCCAACTAGCAGATTATTGAATCATATATTGTTAATCGCCTTTTTTTGATGACATTACCCGTGCGGGAAGGCCACTAATACAAAATTAGCAGAGTACTAATAAATTACAAGCATGAATATTTTTGCCTGCATACTAAACTCTTAGTTTGATTATACTGTGCACCTGTAATCGTGCATGAGAAAGGTCAGTGAAGGAACGACACACGCTTGACCCAAATTACATAACCGTGACCAACACGGACATACCTACTAGCACAGAATGAATAGTACAAGTAGTATTAGAGCTAGTGTACTCGCCTGCTAGCCTGCTAGTGTACTCGCCTGCTAGCCTGCTAGTGTACTCGCCTACTAGCCTGCTAGTGTACTCGTCTGCTAGCCTCTTAATGTACTCGCCTGCTATCCTGTTAGTGTACTATTCCGTGTCCTCGTAGAGATGATCGGCGGCGATCTCTCGCGTCCGACCCTGGTCAAGGCTATGGTCCGAAGCGAGAGTGCATACAGGCCGTCACCTTCTTCTGCGAAGCAGTGATGCTAGCAAAGGAAGAGGCGAAGCGCGTGAGGGAGCGGGAATCCCAGCGCCCTTATGTCTCTAGCCGCCGCAGGAGACGCCCAGGTCGAGAGACAACATCGAACTCCCGGCCACTATAGGCGCGAGCTTGCAGGCGGTGAGTAGTGGGCACCTCGCCGCCCGGTAAGGACCAAGCCCGAGTCGACGGCGCGTTGTGTTTCACGCGCCCCTTAAAGAGATGTCAGCACATCGTAACGGGGTCCACGAAGACCGAAACCTCCTGGGTCAGGGTTGCAGGTTGGTTAAAAAAGAAACCGTGGCCCTGGCACATAGGCAAGTGAAGAAACACGGGTGGGTTTTAGTAAAAATCTGACACGCCCTTCCGCTGCGCCCAGAGCGGGAGACGTCATTTGATGATTTCCCATCCTGACCAAAAAAGGGGGTATCCTGTTACCCAGTAACTCAGTTATGGAAGTCAGACTGGCGGAGCCAAATACACGTAAAAATACATACTAGTGTTCAGCTGTATTCGGCTAATTTATGTGGAAAAGCCAACGCAGAAGATGAGTCATCAAAAGAAAACCTACTTTCTGAATCTGTTCATAGTTTACATGCGATGAATCATGAGCACGCATTTGACGCATTGTATTTTCCGAGTGAGCACAGTGTGCCAGTGTATTGAATGAGATAGGAGTGCTGTAGTGTGTTGTGTGGTTGTACCAGATAGCATAATACGCTTAATCTAGTTTCAGTTATGTGAAAGTGGGTGAATCCTACTTATATAGATACATATGTATATGTATGAAATGAAATCGTTTATTATGCAAGTATGGTCACTGATCACTTTTACACGTCATAGTTTTTTTAAACTAGCTGGAGCTGGCATTTCCTAACTGACTACCTCTGAGAAGAAAAGCCGAAACAACCGTCTTTTTTCAAGTCCAGACATTACAAATTAAAATGTTTACAATAAAAATATGCGTTTGCTTTGTACATAACAATCAATATACGTGATTATACACATCCTACTAATATTATAAACGTGAAAGTTTATATGTGCGGATGTAGGTATGTGCGTTTCTCTTTCACCCAAAACTACTGAACTGATTTGGCACATGGATTCACGTCCCACGTGCCAAATTACATCCATACATGTGCAGTGTGCCTCATGGGCCCACGATACTCTCTTGCTAAGACTGGTTGTCAGATTTCCGAACTTCGAAGTCAATGATCGACGACAGACAGCTGCGCTGGACCATCAGATTAACATGCTTTCCTAAGCACGGCGGGGTTTCGCTAGGTACAGATGCCCAGATGGTCACCTCTCCACGGACAAACAGCGGCAAGCGTAACTTAACCAGCACCCTAATTACGTAACACACTATTACTGTCAGTTGGAATCATTTTGAAGCTTATTGCTAATCCATTACTCCATATCTTCGAAAATGCGTCTGCTCAACATCGTAAATAATGTAATGAATGTTGTTGAATTGTCAAAATGAAGCCCATTGCTACTAATCGTGTGTTACGCAATTACCCTACTGATCTTAGTTAGCCACGAGCCCCTTTTCTTTTTTTAACAGTCTTCAAATAGGAGGAGGTTACTCAATTCGACCGAATCTATGCTTTTTTATGTCTTTTCGGGGATAACTTCGACGTTTATGAACCGATATTGATAATATTTTTTTTTTTGTTGGAGAGAAGATATTTCCAAGGTGGTCTCATAATAAGGACATCAGCTGAACAGAAGCTTATTGCTAATCCATTACTCCATATCTTCGAAAATGCGTCTGCTCAACATCGTAAATAATGTAATGAATGTTGTTGAATTGTCAAAATGAAGCCCATTGCTACTAATCGTGTGTTACGCAATTACCCTACTGATCTTAGTTAGCCACGAGCCCCTTTTCTTTTTTTAACAGTCTTCAAATAGGAGGAGGTTACTCAATTCGACCGAATCTATGCTTTTTTATGTCTTTTCGGGGATAACTTCGACGTTTATGAACCGATATTGATAATATTTTTTTTTTTGTTGGAGAGAAGATATTTCCAAGGTGGTCTCATAATAAGGACATCAGCTGAACAGTACTTTTCACAACTCAAAAGTGTAAAATAATAACATTTTTAAAAAAAAAAACAACCGATTTTCCAAAAACACTACAAAGTGAAAATAACCGACTTCCGAAAATAGGTATTTTTCGCTTTGTAGTGTTTTTTTTGTGGAAGAGAGTTGTTTTTTTTTTTTTTTGAAAAAGTATATTATTTCACTAGCACAGAATCATCATGCCGTCCATACAGATTAACTGCAGCCCCTGTAGCCAATGTAACATCGCTTCGTAACTAAGCGAAATCGAATACCAAACCAACCAATGGCGGCAACGATTGACCACGTGATTTATCGCGTCGCTTGATCAATCGTTTTCGTTATTGGTTGGTTTGATATTCGATTTCGCTTCGCTACGAAGCGATGTTACATTGGCTACAGGCCCTGGGCCTGTCGTCTGGTCGTCCTGGTCGTCCAATTAGTCGAGTCGTGAGGTCGTGACCCACACGATAATAATCGATGATTTTAAATCGTACGCGATGTTTATAATGCGCTAACGACCAACAATAGACATGTTTCGACTAATCGAGGACTGTCCTCTAATCATTGTGATTACCATATTCATGGCATATGTATGACAATGAGTATCAAATGTTTAATGTTAGCAACCGTACGAAAGACCAACACTGTTTCGCCGGGTAATTACGTAACACACTATCAGTAGCAATGGGTTTCATTTTGACAGAACAACATTCATTGCGTTAAGCAATTAGGGTGAATTAATTAGCAACACGCTTCAAAATGATCCTAAGTAATAGGTAGTATCGTAATATCGTTGGACCGGGGTTGCGGGTTAATTAAAAAAGAAACCGTGGCCCTGAAGTAGGAGGTGAAGGTACGTGAACGAACACGGGTGGGTTTTAGTCAGTAAAAATCTGACACGCCCGTCCAGAGCGGAAGAGGTAATTTGATGATTTCCAACCGAAAACAAAAAATAATTATAGTTTAAAAAACTAAAAAAAACATGCTTTTAAAATATCAAACTAAAAAGTTAAAAATAATTTTAAAAAAAGCGTGAGGCGCTTTGTGCTATAAATTTTGTATATTAAGCGCCTCACGCTTTTGTTTAACTTTTTAGTTTGATATTTTTTAAAAGCATGTTTTTTTAGTTTTTTAAAAAGCATGTAAAAAGGTGAATATCGTGGTTTAAGATTTGTTTAAAAACTTGTGTAGTTTATAAGCCTTTCCTAGTAATCTGTCAGATTTGCCTTACAGATCAGACTGATGGTCTGTCAGATTTGATTTATCAAGTAGGTACCTGGTCCCTTTGGACGAACCTCTGCAGTACTCCCTCACCCAATGTAATTAGAAAACATTGTAAAACTCAGTTATTTAAAAGAGTGACCATGGAGTTTCTTGCCGGCTCTTCTCTGTGATGCTATGTCCTTTGCTCCGTACGGAGGACGGGTCTGAGCAGTTGTGTTGCGATGTGTGCCGGGTACGATGCGCCAAATGTTGTTGTGTCGGGAGGTTGGTCGTGGAGGGTCTCCAGATCAATCACCCTCTGGCGCAACATCGTTGGTCGGGTTGTACGGATTTAACATTGCATTACCTCGCTCACTGCCGTCTTCCTTCCTATTCACTCAGTTTCTTTGAGTGAATAGGCTTAATAAACTAGCGGGCTTTACCATCAGGCGGGATTGCGGTCAAGCACTAGTTTATAGTTCATCATCATCATCAGCCTTTTTTTTTATCGTCCCACTGCTGGGCACAGGTCTCCTCTCATACAGAGAAGGATTGAGCGTAATCACCACGCTTGCTCAATGCGGGTTGGCGATTTCAGACTTATAAAGTCCAGGTTTCCTCAAGATGTTTTCCTTCACCTTCAGTCATTGGTGTCCAAGATATACTTAGAAAGTACATATAACTTTAGAAAAGTTACATTGATACTTGCCTGACCTGGAATCGAACCCGCGCACTCATACTTGAGAGGCTGGTGTTTTAACACATTACTAGGCCACCACGACATTACTAGGCCACCACGACATTACTAGGCCACCACGACATTACTAGGCCACCACGACATTACTAGGCCACCACGATATTACTAGGCCACCACGACATTACTAGGCCACCACGATATTAATAGGCCACCACGACATTACTCGGCCACCACGATATTACTAGGCCACCACGACATTACTAGGCCACCACGATATTACTAGGCCACCACGACATTACTAGGCCACCACGACATTACTAGGCCACCACGATATTACTAGGCCACCACGACATTACTAGGCCACCACGATATTACTAGGCCACCACGACATTACTAGGCCACCACGACATTAGCTTTTTATATCAACTGAAAAGTGTTTGTTGTGACTAGAAGTTCCAACCATTATGTACATCAGTTTTATTTTATATTCATATAAGTTTTCCCTAATATAAAAACTATGATCACAAGAGGATCAGCCATGCAGATTTTATTCGAGCGCGGCGTACAGACCTCTCATAATCTAAAACCGATTTCGCAGCTTCAATACAGTCTAGATTGCCAAACAGCTTACGGTAAGGAAATTACATCTTTTCAAGTCCGCCTCAGCTTCATAAAGGTTTTCATAGAAGATGTTGTCTCACTGTGTTTACCTGTTTGTTGATGAAAAATTCCCGCGTTTATGTGCGCCTAGTACTTCGCGTTTAGTAAGCAATGACGGTTGTTAACGGTCAAGTCCGAATTTTACCAATTCTAACTCTATCCGCCAGATTAATTCAGATATTGGAGGAACTTTTATAAGAAAACTTCCTGACCCGGCTAACCATAAAGGGTAATTGTAAATAAATAAATATATCTTTCCATGACTGCTGTATAAGCACTTCAACACTTCGATATACCGATGGTCAATGCAGCATCGCTGGAGAGACTGCAGCGCAGCCCAAGTTTCGACGCAATCAAAGGCCTGCTCATAGTCCACAAACGCCAAGCATAGTGGCCGTTTATACTCATTGGTCTTCTGTATAATCTGCCACAGCGTATATATGTAGCCTATGGTGCTATAGCCTTTACGGAACCCGGCTTGTTCGGGAGGCTGGAAGGCATCGAACTTGTTTGCAAGACGATTCGTCTTGATCACCCTCGAAAACAGCTTGTAGACGTGACTCAAGAGCGTAATCGGATACTCCTTAATTGCGTAAATCTTACTCAAATTTGAATCATTTTGAAGCATATTTCTAATCCATTGCTCCATATCTTCAAAAAATGTGTTTGCCCAACAACGTAACGCAATGAATATTGTTGAACTGTCAAAATGAAACCCATTGCTACTTCTTCTTTATTTCTTTTTTGGCTTCGCACGGTTTGTGCATTTAGTCAGTGTCACGTAATGAGTTACTCATGTCGAAAAAGACGGCCGTGTGAACCGTCTTACGAGGGAGGTTAGAAGCAAAGTCATGACATGGCCACTATACTGCGATATTTCACTGTTCTTTATGAATTACTAGCTTTACGCCCGCGGCTTCGCCCGCGTGGAGTTCGGTTATATCGCGCTTTTTAGATTTCCCTCGGGAACATCATATTTTTCCGGTATAAAAGGTAGTCTATGTTCTTTCTCAGGGTCTAAAGATTGTCTGTCCCAAATTTCATCAAAATCGGTTGAAAGGTTTAAGCGGGAAAGCGTAACAGACAGACAGACATACAGACAGACAGATAGACAGACAGACAGAGTTACTTTCGCATTTATAATGTTAGTATGGATTTACTGAATGCACTTTTTACTACATAAATCACGCACTTTTATTTAGTAAACAACACTATAAATAATATTAAAAGTCCAATGAAATATGAGCGTGACACTCAGCTTGACTTTCCCGCCTAAAACCTCCATTACTACTTCTAGTATCAGTCAGATCAGGTAATCACAATTAAAGAGATGGTTGGCGCACTGTACTTGAGTATATATGTTTGTAAAAGCACCCACCATACAGGAGTAATTCCTAGTACCTACGGGGCGTTTAAAAATATCCTTGACGTAAGTATTGATTGCATCACAATGCACGCATTTATCACTTTATCTTATCTGCTGTCGCGAATTCTGATTTATTCGGTTCACACGGGAATACTTCGTTCCCTAGGTAATGCTGCTACATGGGGGACTGGGGTCTACGTCCTGCTATTCAAACAGAATTCGGGACGCCTACCACCTGTATAACTTGTCAAGTATGAATAAAACTGGATCTTTATTAACTTGAAGATTGTGTGTATTTTTGGGGGTCATAGTTTCCTTACGGTTATAATTATTCTTCTGTAATCTACTGGCTTTTTAGACTTCTAACTTTAAAGGATTCAACTATTCAACTGACTTCAAAAAAAGGGGGAGATGCTCACTGTTTTTTTTTTATTTATTTATTTTATTATTTATGTACACACAATAAAATACATAAAGATACGACAAAATTAAGATCTGAGTACAAAGGTGCTGCTTATTTCTTAAGAAATTTCTTCCAGCAGACCTGCGAAAGGAGAAGTAAAACAGAAATGTAGACAATAGTGTGTAAGAACAAGGAGGAAATAAAATATGAATATGATAACTATTAAAGTAATAATATTAAATATACATAAACATTTTTTTATAATTTTATCTCATAACTTTCGACTGTTTGAACGGATTTTGATGTTTCTATTTTAGGATTCCGTAATAATCTAGGAACCATTATAGTTTCACCAAGTCTGTCTGTCTTTCTGTGTACCAATATGTAAATCAAGTGTCCTCAAAGTACGGATAAATATTTTACTAACCCTGACAATATTTTACTAGGGGGTCCCTTAAAACGTAAAGGGTTTTTTTTTTCATTTTCAACCCTGACAATATTTTACTAGGGGGTCCCATATAACGTAGTGGGGATTTTTTAATTTTCAATCCTAACGTGGGACTAGGGTTTTGCTAGATTTTTTTTGGTTTTTGATAATGTTAGTATTTTCGCAAATAATGGCTACAAAAGTAAAAAACATGCGTGTTTTTTTGTACAAAAATAAATATTTAATTTCAATTAAAATACAGGATGCCTTGTAAATTGACGTATATGGAATGCGTTCATTTGCAAGTCATTTTAAGTAGCCTGCAAATTATTGCGTTCGGGGTGGGAGCATTTGTGCGATGCGCCAAATATTGTTGTGTCGGTTGTCGTGTCGAGTTTGGTCGTGGAGGGTCTCCAGACCAATTTCCCTCTGGCGCAGTACCATTGGCCCTGTTGTTGAATTTAATATTGCATCACCTCGCTCAACTGCTGTCTCCCACTTTTCTCACTCAGTTTTTTATAAGTGAATAAGCTCTTCATAAACTAGCGCGCTTTACCATCAAGGATTGCATCACTGCTTATCATCAGGTGGGATTGTCAAGCACTAGTTTATAATTATAAAATTATAAAAAGTCCCTGGAGAAAGTGTAACGTTACAATCCTACTGACGCATTTCCAGCCTTCCTCAGCTATACGCTGGTGATCGTGAGTTCTTGCGAAATCCTAATCATTAAACACAAGACTATGCATTCCACTTCTAGATCAGTCAAGACTTTGCCTGTCGTTTGTGTCAGGTTATCAAATAAGTCTAAATAACAATTATTTACATATTTTACAGACTGTACACGATCAACGACTGGACGCCCGAGTTGACTCGATGATAGAAGAAGGCCTCATTAAGGAGCTACTGGACTTCCACGACAAACACAACAAGCAAAGAATACAGGATGGAAAGTGAGTTGGAACTGTTTTGTATTCGTATGAAATCGTCTAAAATAATTTACTTAGCTTCGGGGACCCGTGGACACCCAGTCCCCCATGGACTTAAGTAGGTAAATTATTTTAAAAAAAACGCTTAGAAAATGTGAATGATTTTTCTAGGAAACCTTTTTGGAATTACATACCTAAAAAATTAACATTGCAATCATGACAACATAAAAATTATCTTGTTATTTAAAAGTAAGAACGATCAGTCAGTGAAGTCTGTCGGTCAATACTTAATTTACGAAAAACAAAGGGCATTGGATCCACACAAATTATCCGTGAAATTAAATGGCGCTAAGTAAAACATTTTGTTAGTAAGAAACGCAAAATTGACAGGAAACTCTTCTTTAGAATGTTACCAACATTACCTGCCCCTGGCGAGATACGCAACTAAAAATCGTTTACTAAATTTGACGTTTGTCGAAGAAAGTGGCGCCACCCTGAAATGTCAAAACATACTCGGTTTGAGTAATTATGTATTTGATAAGCTTGATAGCTGAATTGATGGTTGAATAGTTTTGCAAAACTTTATTATCAATAATGGCTTCCTTGAACTTGACTTTTAAAGTTTCACTAAAAGCCAGTCTGATTGGCGGGTAAGAAAGAATAGTAAAAACAATAATTGGGGTAACGTATACGACACCTTAAATATGATTATATAGGTATATGTGTCTGTCTCTTTTAGTGCTGCTTTTTGTTTCTTTGACTTTCAAATCACTACGATGCTAAAGTAGTTTTCTCTTTAAAAGACACCACTTCGTCCATGAGAGGCGATTCCATAATGAGCCACGTCGACACGAGCTTAGGAAAATGACTAGGCTATACGAGGGCCGCTATTGTTGAATCCGGAATAATAAACTGAAACAGATATATTGACCATAATGACATGACTTCTAGTTCTTTCGATCCAGGGTAAGTACCATTGGACCACCAGTAGACCTCGGTCTCGTTGATCCTGGACAGTTGTTTTGTCCAATTCCTTCTGCCATCTTCTAAGGGGTCTGCCTCGACGTCTTCTAGCTGGGTCAGGGGTTAATATGGCCTACAGCTTATTGGGCAAACGGCAGGTGTGGCCTTGCCCAGTCCTACTTCAGAGCGCAGTGTGGTGTTACGAATATGATCTGTCAATTGGTTGCCTATAATAACTGCGCTCCTTTGCACTTTGGTAAACGTCTTAAAGATCAAATCTGGGATCCAGAGGTCAGAATAGGAAAAATGCACGTATCCATAATGTTTTGTTTGAATGATTATTATTACTTTTTTAAATATTTGCAATGATGATCACTTTTGCATACGTTGTAACCAATTTTTGTAGCACTTCTTCCATTCTGATAAAGTTATCTCCAAAACGAATATTTTGAACGCATCAACGACCTCTTCACGGCTGACCACGTAATTTATTCTTCACGGTTAGGAATAAATAGAAGTCTTTGGGGGCCAATTCGGGGCTCTACGGCGGATGACCCGTTAATTTGCTCTTTGACTTACCAAATGCCGAGTTGTTTCGGCCAATGTGTGCTGCTAAGATTGTCGTGATGAAGAAGGATTCTACGTTTTCGGTTGTTCTTTCTTCTTTCTTTAAAGACTTCTGGCAAACACATGCTCGTGTACCATTGATTATTAATCGTTTTATGATCCTATAGTCGTACGTGTTCATTTTTGGAATAAAAGATTCGATTTGCTTCAAAATGCTTTTTGAAAGAATGGCTTCATCGATAACGAATTCAGCTCATCTTGGAACACCCAACCAGTTGACTGTTGTTTAGTTTCAGGATCATACGCATATATCTAAGATTCATCACTTGTGTAGATATAATATAAGTAGACAGTTTTTTATGCACACCAATTGTATTTTTGTATTTTTTTTACACAAATCGAAACTATGCTTTCAAAGATTCAAAGATCTCTTTTATTGTTATAACAACAAATGCAATTTGTTTTTTATTGCTATCTTTTTTGTACGGAACCCTCGTACGCGAGTCCTACTCGCACTTGACTGGTTTCTATTTTAATATTACTCTGTAACTAACCATATGACCATAGCATCGGCTGCCGGCAGAAGTTACCACCCACCAGACAAAGTCTTGCCGCCAACCGATTCGTCGTGTGATGTCTGGTGAAGCCGTACGGAGGGCGGGTCTGAGCAGTTGTGTTGCGTTGTGTGGCGGGTACGATGCGCCAAAAGTTGTTGTGTCGGGAGTTTGGTCGTGGAGAGTCTCCGGATCAATCTCCCTCTAGCGCAGCATCGTTTGGTCATGTTGGTCTTGGGTTTAACATTGCACCACCTCGCTCAACTACCGTCTTCCTTCCTGTTCCTAAGTTTTTTAAGTGAATAGGCTTAATAAACTAGTGCGCTTTACCATCAACGATTGCATCACTGCTTACCATCAGGCGCGATTGCAGTCAAGCACTAGTTTATAAATATTAAAAAAAAATACACAAATGGCAACCTACGTACAAATACTTGCTCGCCCATTCATTTTTATATGCAACAGAACAGCATCGCAAATCAGTAATAAAAATATCTTATTATGCTGATGGGGTGTTTTTTTTTATAATTTATAAACTAATGCTTGACCGCAATCCCGCCTGATAGTAAGCAATGATGCAATCATTGATGGTAAAGCGCGCTAGTTTATTAAGAGCCTATTCACTCTAGCTTTTAAGACACTTAAATTGTAGTCCGATGGAAACACGGCCGGTACAAAAGAAGAGGCAAAACGCTTCGTTCGGATCGTGGTAATGTCAACAACGTAAGGGTGGAAACTAGCCGTACGATCGTCCGATGATGGGGGAATTAAATCATGCATTCCCGCACTCTCCAAAATACATCCTATAGAATGCCGACAGGCTGGCTACTCTTCGCCTGTGCTCCAGGTTTTAGAGACCGTTCGTCAATTAGCCTCTTCGCACGCTATTCCACTAAATCCAAAGTAACCAGGAGGCATGTTGCAACACCAGGCCAAATGTGGCCGCAGTACTCCACACACGAATGGACCTGTGCTTTGTATAACATTAGAGGCTGTCCTGGTGTGAAGTACCGGCGCACCTTTGCTGATGTTGATCTTGAGCTGCATCTGAAAATAAACCAAAATGCTAATAAGGTCTCTGATAATAAAACTTTCCGAATGGCCAGCTTCTTTACAGTTACAAACAAAATACCAACGCACAAAAAAGTTGCATAAAAACAAATATGGCGTTCGCGGGCAATGTCCTGAGTGTCATCTGCTATGCGGTGTTGTGGTCGCGAACTACGCACAGGGTCGTGTTACACGGCCGAGCCTATTTTACTACGACCTCATTTCTTGGTACTTTAAATTTATTTAGAGAAATTATGCCTAAAATACTACCCTGAAAACACCTAAAAATTAGGTTATTCTAGACACAATAAAGGCCCCAATTCCCTTGTTTAGAAACTAAATTAAATTTAAGTTCAGTGCATGTTTTATTTCTATTTCATTAAGAAAAGGACAGAAGACAAAATGTCAGTTTAGACCTGTCAAATTAATCCGCTCCTGACGTATATTGGCGTATTTATAGTCGCCATGTTTACAATCGCGTCCAAACTGTCTATGGAGTATCTTAATTTGACAGGATTAAACTAAAATGTTATCTTCTATCATTTTCTTAATGAAATAGGACTAGATACACTTGAATTAAAATTAGTTTAGCTTGTGAACAAGAGCATCGGCTTCAATGTCTTACCAAAGAAAACTTCTTTCTCACTCTCACTGTGTTATCTCTACTTAATTTGCTGAAATACTTACAAATAGTAGGTCGTACGTTCAGGCGCTTTTTTCATTTTGTGTCAATTATTTCATCACCACTTCTCTCAAAACTGTAAAATAAAACATCGTGAGGAAATCGGCAATTCCTGGAATCAAAAGTGCGAAGACATGTGCAACTTACCAACCAACACTAGGTCAAAGTGGTGAACTACAGGCAGCCCTCTCGAAAAGCCAGAGGGAACATTTTTTGTAGGCCATAACATCGGCTGCCGGCAGAAGTTACCACCCACCAGACAAAGTCTTGCCGCTAAGTGATTCGTCGTGTTCCGGCATGATGTCTGGTGGAGCCATACGAAGGACGGGTCTGAGCAGTTGTGTTGCGATGTGTGCTGGGTACGATGCGTCATATGTTGTTGTGTCGGGAGTTTGGTCGTGGAGGGTCTCCACATCAATCTCCTTCTGGCGCAGCATCGTTGGTCGTGTTGTTGGGTTTAACATTGCACCACCTCGCTCAACTGCCGTCTTCCTTCCTATTCACTAAGTCTTTTTTATGTGAATGGGATTAATAAACTAGCGCGCTTTACCATCAACGATTGCATCACTGCTTACCATCAGGCGGGATTGCAGTCAAGCGCTATTTTATAATTATTAAAAAAAAAAAAAAAACTTTTAACCTGTTATAATATTGATGATTTAATAGGTATAGTGGCTGGTAACAGTACTGCGTTAGATATGTATGTATTGCCTACCAATGTACAATAATGTGCGTTAAATAATTTAGAAACAGCTATAACAGCAACTTTCATCATGATGAGTATCTACCTACCTACTTTCATGATCGATTAGCTTTTTTATTTACATAATTGAAATCCATGGAACAAAAAACTTAGTATTTCTGATTGATTCTTTTTTAACGCAGTGTGTAATTGATATCCAATCTTCCGGGACCAACGAACGGAACTATCGTTTTTTTCTGATTTTCAAAACGGAAAGTTGTTTCTGGTTACACTCTATCTATTTCAATTGACTTACCAGAGACCATTCAAAGGTCAAACTCTTATTTATAGGAATAAAGAACGAAATTATAATAGAATTTTATTTAGGCATAGTTGCTGCAGGTGGTTCACAAACAGTTGGTTAACATACATCTAGGAAATGAAAGCAAAATTGTTTTAGAAAATAAATAACCAGGATCACCAGATATAGATGAATTATTAAAAGTAACAGATGTTTTAAAATAATGCTTAAGTTAATGAATAGAAAAAGTCAGTTAATTTACCAAATAAAATTTCAATTCAAATCATCGTTTGGTCTCTTACTATACTTTCAACTATATCCGACCCTGGTAACTTATTTCCGTTGGTCACTACCAGTATTTACAAAATATAGGATAATTTTCTTTTTTCTTTACTCAAAACAAGGAATTGTAGGACACGTTAAAAATACAGTTATATAAAAAGCACTATTTAAAAACCGAATCCTTAAAACATTCTTGGGCATTAGTAGACTTACTTTAGACTTCTGAGGAGCTGGTCGAAACACATAATTATATTAAATAAACATTAAAATAAAGGCCAATGTTAAAACAAGGCCAATATCCGTAATTTAAAATGTACAAAATCTAGTCACAGTTTCTGCGATAAACAAATATTAAAAACTTGTTGAAATGTAGGAAAATTAGAAATATCTTTTGACAGATTGAGACTGAGATCTCCAAATTTAAATAGGCTTTTAGAAATAAGGGGTTAGTGTAATTTTAATAGCAAATATCAAGACTAATTAATTAGAGGAGCGCTGCGTATGCGCGGGTAGCAATCAGTGAAAACCAACTAAGTGTTGGCATGTGAGCCAACTAGATACCCTTTCATAGGATCTTAGCCCGTAGACGAAGTTATCTTGGACACTCAATATGGAAAAAGTTAGATGTGTTCTTTTTCGTTTAATGAGCTCTTGATCCATTTAACTCTTCTTTTTAGTTTAAATGAGAATTGGTGTTGATATAACTCTCTTAATTACTTCTATCTTTTCTAAAATCTCATATCAGCCCCATAATAGGCTTTATGATTGACAGATACATTCCATACAGCAGCTTCTACTAGGTAAGTCAGCTAAGTTTTTAAATTTGATACTTTAAGCCCACAGTATGTCCGGTACTACCCCACAGTATTTCCGGTACTACTCCGGTAAACTCTGGGCTTAAAAAACAGCACAGAATTGGTGTCCTAAGATGAGTGAGGAATGAGGCGGGATCGCGACATACCACGTATAGGATGACGGGACGAGGTGGTTGATTCCATCAAACCTGAAAGGTAGACGGGTGGGCGCGCGAAAGCAGAACGAATGGAGGAAGGCCCTTTCTCAGGAGTGGTACAGGGTAAGCAAGTAAAAAAATACGTTAAGCTCGCAAAAGTTTAAAAGCAAACTAAATGCCATAGACAATAATGACTGTTTAAACTAGGAACCAAACAGCGTAAAACGTACGCATTGAGTCCAAGCTTAGCTAGTCGATCAAGCTGGTTTCCTGACTCAGTGTAATAATGTGGGCCAACACCAACAGAGGCCTGGTCCCTTTGTTTGGTTACATAACATTCATACATAAGCAGCCTACAATGTTCCCCCCACTCCTGGGACCCAGGCCTCCTCTCGGTGAGAGGGAATGGGCCGTAACCTACCAGGCGGGCCCAGTGCGGGTTGGTAGATGTGGTGGCTAGGACATGCGGCACTTGTTTGGTTGAAAAATCACAATTTCCCTGTAACGGGGCCATGTGGCCGATTTGTTTATGATACCTTCCTCACGCCGTTTTGTTTTTTAAATATCGTTGAATTGAAACGAATTTTAATATTCATAGGTTTGAATCTATGACCTACATGTCAACAGTTAACCTTGCTCTCAAATGTGCTGTTACTATACTATAATGAATTGAAATTGAACCTTTCCTTACCCCCCCCCCCCCCTACATGCAAGTAATTTAGGGATAATATATCAAAATTGTGCATAAACCTAGTGTCTGCACCAGAACCACCCCCACTTGACCCTTTTGTATTGCACGGGAAGACACATTTCCAAATAACAGTTCTTTCATTTCACGTGCAAATCGATAAAAACACGGAAATAAACTAGTAACGCTGCAGTTTCATAACGGCATTAAATCTTGGTAGAAACTGAAGAGCAAGCTCGTTTTGGATTTTAAATGTAAATATTTTCTATCTTGAACATTATTGGTTTTAACTACATGTGAACATTGTGAAGTAAGCTGGACTTGATCAAAGTGTCTTAAGATCCTCGATCGGTAAGGCTTGGCGTGGTTGGCAGTCACATCCACCTATACCAACGCGAAGCTCCCTTAAAAAAAAAGGAAATAAACACATTTTGTGTAATTCAACCAATAAACAAAGTTGAGGCATTTGTCAATACAATTTTACGTATTTTAATGACTTTCAAATCAACTGCTTAACACATGCATTGTAATACTTTAAGTATAGACTAGTTTATATAAGTATCAAAAAATGTAGCCTATTAGGAAATTAGCTTGCATGTGTGTCATATTTCATTCAATTCGGTTAAGCGTTCTATGCAAATCATAAATATCGAAACATAAATAAACTGTTTACATTAGTAGGAAGTAGGATTATTACTTTTATGAAAATCATCTATGTAGAAAAGGTTGATAACATCTGTCTTTTAGGCGTAAACTACTTATTCGTTGCTTAGCAACGGTTTGTTTACCTCTATTCTTTATCGAATTTGGCTATAGAATAGTTATCACTTCCAGTAACTCGAATTCTTGGTAAACTTATAGGTCTTCATAGCCGGTGGGTTCATTACTCGGCCGTACATCATTCTACTACACAACTACCCTCCAACCTACTTCAGTGGTCCTACCCTTTGAATGAGGGCACTAGAGCTGTTAGTGACCCTTCTTCAAATATGTTGTTGCTATGCAGCATGGGCTCTAGTTCTTGGTGATTGAGATAATTGGGGGCCGAAAAAGATCATATTTCATGAAAAGCGGTTGTTTTAAGTTAGGCTTTTTGTTTGCAAAGCTGCCTCTTCTAAAAACAGGGGAGGATTTCATTGCGTGGCTTGATTCACTCGAAAAGTACTTACTGTCATTGTTGGATCTTTGGAATTAATTACGGGTCGGCCCAAATGTCTAAAAAGCAGTCTTATCATATTACCCAGTAACTGGATTGTGAAGGTAATCACTCCATGTAATATTTGGATAACAGACCACCTTAACATCCCCCTTATTCATAAACGTTGCTTAAAGTTAACTAGTGATTAGCGATTGTTTATCCATACATTTCAGACGTTTGCACGTCACTTAACTTTAATCATCAGTTATGAATGAACTCCTTAAACACTGAGGTGTTTATTCATAAACAATGATTAATGTTAAGTGACGTTAAAAGGTCTAAGATGTATGGTTGAATAATCGCTAACCACTAGTTAACTTTAAGCAACTTTTAGAAATAAGGCACATGTAGTTGGGAGAAGACCAGACAGATTCAGATGTTATTGTTCCCGAAATCCCGAGGCATTCAAAGTTCTACCACAGTATAAAAATCATACAGTAGATCGACGCCTTTGATCTCGTGTAAAATGCCGACATCGTCTAGACAGTAACACATCGGCCAGGGTTGTCACAAACACACAATATTTATGAAATTATTTATTTATTGCAGATCAACATCGATAGCTGTATTATATTTAATTAATTTGCTATTTTTACTAAGGGAATAACTCGAGACAGATTTAAGTTATTTAGATGGCATTTTCGTAACCAGCACCCTAATCCACCTCGGAATTAACACCCATATCATATTGTAAATATGTACTTACATTTAAATTGACATCCGCCATCTTGGATTTCAAAAAGGATAGCTTTTTCGTAACAAGCACACCAATTATATTTACTTAAAATTGACACCCATATTGAATTACAAAAAAATTACGTCCGCCATCTTGGATGTCAAAAAGGATGCTTTTTCATTACAAGCACCCCAATTATACTCAAAATTGACACTCATGTCAAATTATAAAACAAACAAATAAAAAAACAAGCGCGTCAGCCCTTAATGATAGATACCAAGCTACGAACATCGTTTTGTTCGCAGCTCGGGTGCCGCTTACCCGCGTCTCGTCCCTCCCACCCCGCACGATTGCTCTGTGCGACTGTATGATTTTTAGACTGTGGTTCTACTATGAGCTAGTAGATATAGACAAATAAATATCGGAAGTTGTCTAGACATTCGGCAATGTCTTTCAAAACACCTCAGAATTCTACAACTTTCAACGTGATTTCGGCGGTTTGAATCCGGCAACTAATGTCAATTCAAAACATTTTTGACGTTTCTACCATCATTATAGCTGAACGAAATAATCTCACTTTCAATATACCCTAAGCACGTTGGCTAGACATTTTTTTTATGGCACGTGGTTACGTGTATAACACGTTAATAATTAAGAACATTCGCGATTGATTAGGTAATTACCGATAATAAACCAATAGATCTAATATATTCGTTGGGATGGTTCCCACGTGTAAAGCTTCTTCACATATTTTATTATTTAATCTGAGAATTAATTAATGTGTCACGATCCTGGACCACAAGGTTTTGGATTTAAATATTAATAAGTTTCGACAGGTACTAATGAGAAATAAAGTTGTGCGAACAACATTTTTGCGGTTTGTTTTGTTGAAACTTTCGAAATATTTTGGCAGTATTCAGCGTATATACAACGTAAACCGGAAAAATATATGTACGGACGACAGCAGATCTTTATCTGCTGTCGTCCGTACATATATTTTTCAAGAATTCAATACACATACATGTACATATATTTTTTAAGAATTCAGGTAGAATTCTTTAATTCTACCTGAATTCTACCTGAAACTATTAAATATTCCCAAATCAACCCTGAGTCTCAATGCGTCAGAGATAAAGTTGAAAATCTAATAAGGAAATCTGGCAGATTGTAGTAGCTTGATGTGCTGTCGTCTGTACATACAAAGCACACGGGTTCTTTGATTGATATCAAACGTTATTGGAAGGGTTTTTAAATCCAAACTCTACGTGTTTGGAAGTAATGTGAATTTCTAATATATTGAAATACAAGAAACCGAACTTCTCAATTTGAAATAAACCTAACACTTTATCATCGACTTATGCAAGTATGCACGTAGTACGATGACACATTTGTGATTTGAATTTAAGAAACATACCTATATTCCAATATTCAGCCACCAGAGTGCAGTACTGACGCATACAGTAAGGAATTTTTGAATGGTCGTATGGAGGATTATACGAACGCCAATGTTTGCATTTATACCTAATTTTTTAAATTTAATGGAATAATAGTACATTATGGTACTAGTGTGTAACATTGGTGATTACCTCCGAAGCGCTATCCGAACCGTACACGAGGGTCTTAAGAGAGCCGAGGACGGTAATCATCAATACACGTACACGTATAAATTTTTAAACATACTTGTGACTAAAATAACAACAAAAGCTCATTTTTCCTTGGAGTTTTCAGGTCTAGTAAACTTTGCATAACGTTAAGGGCTTCACACCTTATATCGGGCGGTGTAGGTACAACATAAATCATTTTCTTCGCAACTAGTGCTTGTAGCCATTTTAATTAATAAATAACTATTATATTAATTTCAAGAGTGAAATCGAGTTGTGAAAAATGTTTCACTATGGCGGGAAAAATACCTAATCTGTTTTCCTATGCGCGCGCATTGCAATCGGGGAGTTTTGGCGGGAATATCAAGATGAGTGTCACGCTCATTTTTCATTGGACTTTTAAAATTATTTATAGTGTTGTTTACTAAATAAAAGCGCGTGATTTATGTAGTAAAAAGTGCATTCAGTGAATAATTTATAAAGAACAGTGAAATATGGTAGCATAGTGGCCACATCATGACTTTGTCACAAATTCCGCGCCTATTCTGCCACGTACAAAATGGGGAATTTAAAATTTTCTCTTATTACAGAGAAAACAAAAGTTATTATATGACTGAAAGTTTTATTTATTAAACACGTATGAGTTAAAATTATCTATTTATATAAGAAGTTGCATGAAATGAGCAATAGGAACATTAATTTATTTGTTCTATTGAACAAGTTTTCTTTTTTTTAATAAATTCTTTTGAACAAAGCTACTCAACCAATTAAATTTAATAAAAGATGGCAGAAAAACGCCATATTGTGAAGACGTATTTTATTTTTGCAATGCATTTTATAATAAGAAGATATGAATTCAAGACGAGGCTATCATGGTCTAAGATACCTTTGCCTGCTCAGTGTAATGCAATGCTCTGGCAAATTGAACAAACAACCAATTTATAACTATTATAACTTACTAGTGAGTTATAGATTTTCTATACCTAATCTGTAACTCACTAGTGAGGTATAGTTCTTTTTTGTCACAGTTTAATTATGGGTGTCATTATGTGCCTAATTGAGGTGATCGTAGAGCCACTTTATGAGCAAGTGAGTTGAAAAGTTAATTGTAGGCAGGCGCGTGCGCTCCATAGAGGCACATAAGCACTGCATACCCTAATAATTTTCTAATTCGGAATACCCGAATCGTATTAATAAAATTTATATAAAAACCTCTTTAATTATTGGTAATAGTGCCATTTATTGAGGCTAGTGCAAACTACTAACACAAATTACAATGCCCGCGCAGCGGCTTTGCTACGTCCGCGCCACTTCACGACGTAAGCAGGTACTAAATTTGCTTATTTGTTATGGAGGAATGGCTGGAGAGGCTGCATGGTGCCCTTAGTTTTCGGCTGACGCAGGTGCTTACTGGACATGGATGTTTCGGTAAATACCTGCGTCGCATAGGGCGGGAGCGGACGCCCGTATGTCATCACTGCACGAACTGCCACGAGGACACGGCGCAACATACGCTGGAGGAATGCTCAGCTTGGGCCCAACAGCGCTGTGTCCTCGTCGGGAAACTCGGTGCGGGTGATCTCTCACTTCCAGTCGTGGTACAGTCCATGGTCGGAAGCGAAGAAGCGTGGGATGCTGTGGCCTCTTTTTGCGAGGAGGTGATGCATGCAAAGGAGGCTGCGGAGAGGGAGAGAGAACATGCTTCTCACTCCACTCGCACCAGAAGAGTAGCCGGGCGTCGCAGGGCGCTTAACGATCTCCGGCCACCATAAGAAAGACCATGCGGATGACGAAATTTGGGACGTGACGTCGCTCGAGCGCTAAGGCTCAATGAGGGGACATGCGTATGTGCGTCTTAGTGGTGGTCTGTGCGGTCGTGGTATCGGGTGCAGTTGGTGATGGCGCCCGCTAGGGATGGTGGGCTCATACCAGACGGGGGTGCGGCGAATGCAGTAGTATATACCGGGCCCTCGTCTCATGGTACTCGAAGGAATAGTGGGGTTTTAGTCGGTAGGAGTCCGACATAACCTTCCGTTATTCCCAGGCGGAGGGTATCCATGAGGATTTCCCCACATAAAAAAAAAAAAAAAAAACTACTAAATTTGCTTGGATATTTGCTAGTGTGGGAATAAAATTATTTGATTGTGTGTGTAAACTTTTCGCATGTTGTCTTGCAATTTCATTCATATTATAATCCCAAATAAGCAGTGCCTACATTATACGCTGGCCGAGTTAAGAAGCTGCTGTCAGCCAACACCATTGTTGTTTGTTACTATATGTGTTATTTAATATATATAATTATATAATTTATATGCAATATGTATTATTTTAAAACGCGGTATTGACATTGTTCAAGAATATTACAGGCGCGTGTTTTAAATGATAACCTCATTGATAATGTAAGAAAATAATGAACAGGCTCCGATGTCTTTAAAATCAGACGAATTCAAAACCTTAACTTATTAACTTATTTTACCTTGAAGTTTAGCAAAATTAATAGTTACTATTCCAATGAGTATCTACGAGTGAATCACAAGGGATTTTAAAACGATCTTCCAATTTTAACGACGACGTTTTGCAGAGTAACTATTTAAAAAAAGATAGGCGCCGTGATTTTACTTATAGGCAGAAAATATATTTTTTTTTTTCGTGAAAAAAAAAACTTAACATCTCACGATCATTCGGTCATTTATATGACTTGTTCTTATCAGTAATCACATATTTGGATGTTCATAGTAGCCCTAGCCACGCACAAACATCAATTAAATGTTGACATGCGCAAAAGTCACACAATTATAATATAAGCACAGACATTTCGATAGTTTATGTATGCCTACCCTATCCAAAATCTCTGTGCACGCCCCTGATTGTAGGTATTATCGCTTCCACTAGGTCGTTTCTTTAAACTGCACAATTTACTATCGTCGTATCATCAAAGCGTGTAACGCAAAATATTGAAAAAGTATATTAATAAATATTAAATTGCATAATATTAAAGAATTAACACAATTCAGATACTTAATTATATTTATTGATCTACTTTTCCACCAAACCCTTCTTTTCCCCTTCTGACACCACGTTTGCAAAGCAAATTCGTTACACTTTTAAAATTTTATGCGTAATATTCCTTATTCTTAGTATTTTTAGATAAAACTAATTATATCAGTACCAGCTGTTATCTAAGTGATATAGTTTTAGGGATTGCATATTATAACTAATGATAGTTTAATATTGCTGTAAGTACCTATTAGATCGGTCTGTTTAGCGAAGGTTATAATAAAATTACCAAATTACTTACGTCTTAAAAACATCACACCGGTCCACAAATCAATCTCGCACTATTGGTCTACGAACAAGTGATTAAAACACACATCTGCGATAAAAATATCTAAATATAGGACACGAATCGAATAACTTTTGAAGGTTAAAAGTCAGCGTGAGGCGAACAAGCCCGGGGTGAACGAACGATACCTAACAAACGTTACGCAACCGATGATCGCTCGCTAAATAATTATACCATCGACAAAAACTCCGCCACGAAATGGCGCGCAAATATTCATATTCCATTTTTAAGTGTTCGGGTTTATACATTGTCTGTGAATAAAATAATATATTGACGTTTTATGCAAAATACGTTAGTCGTGCATTGAGCGTATTTATTTTATTTTTATTGATATCTAGTTACGTAATTTCATATCTAGATCACTTGTTCTACCATCCTATAAGACAGTTTCCTGCTCGATCAAATATGCACATTACGACTATAAAACTCAATATGTATAAACTTACCACAATAAGCCACCCGCGCCCTAATTGCCCTTGCCCATCACACTAGGTAGTCACAATCTGTATCAATAAGAATTTTTATTTTATTAGCCTATACTGCTGGGCAAAGGTTTCAGTCAAATCCTTCCAAGAACTCTTCCCGCACCAGGTCCGCCAGCCGTCGCACGCAGCATTTTGTTCACGCAGCATTGTGTTATTCTATTAATATAAGGACGTATAATACTAATATAAGCACCTAAACAAGTGCATCAAACGAATAATGACGTCATCGAAGAGGGATGACATGATGATGATTAAAGAAACTGTCTAAACCTAAAGCATACCCTGACGTTACCATAAAATTAAAGATCATTTCATTCTAAAATTAACACGGGTTCATGGGACTACACATAGAGTTAAACAAACGATTTGACGAGCATCCGACACCTACAGCTTCTTCCCATTGCCAAAAACAACAGAACTAAAAGTTTTTGAATGTTCCTGCGAAACCGACGTGTGCCTATATTTACTATTATCCAATAAAACAAACGCCGAATACGCCCACTAGTAAACAATCCCCGCGAGTTCCACTTCCCCGAAAGATAGACGATATTGAAATGATAAACAAACTATTTTTGCATCGCATTATGTTCTAATACCTTACTACTTATCTAAAGCTAATCCGGCACCGGACTGACCCTGAACGGTTTATCTTTAGTATAATATATAACTTTTTAAACAAATCCAGTAAAGTAATTGCGTATTATATTATCTGTAGCAAAGGGTTTCATTTTGACAGTTCAACAACTTTCATTGCGTTGTTGAGCAAATGTATTTTGTCGAAATGATGGAGCAATGGATTAACAATATGCTTCAAAATTATTCAAATAGAGAGTGTAGTGTGTTACACTTCTTCTTCAGCCTATAGAGGTCCACTGCTGGACAAAGGCCTCCCCCAAGGCTTTCCACGATGACCGGTCTTGTGCTGCCTGCATCCATCGCCTTCGCGCGACCTGGCCCAGGTCATCCGAACCGCTCCCTACGCTGCGTCTTTCGGTACCTATGTGGCCGCCACCCCAGAACCTTACTGCCCCATCGACCATCGGCTCTAAGAGCAATGTTCCCCGCCCACTGCCACTTAATTTTAACGACTCAAAGAGCTATGTCGGTGACTTTGGTTCTTCTGCGGGTCTCCTCATTTCTGATTCGATTGCGCAAAGAAACTCCGAGCAGAGCTGTTTCCATCGCCCTTTGTGTGACTCTGAGCCTTCGTATGCCTCGACAGACTATTCAGTACATCATCTGTCTAGCATTTTCCCAAAAATGTTAGGGTCAGCTTCCAATCTAACCGGATTCAGCTGAACACCAGTATTTTACATGGAGCGACTGCTTATCTGACCTCCACAATCCAGTTACTGGGTAATGCGATACCCCTTTGTAAGAGTGTAGTAGGCAGACTTCGGACTTCTGACCACCCGTGATGACTGCCAAAGGTCTACAAATGACAGCCGGGACGAACGGCTTAACGTGCTTTCCGAGGCACGGAGGGGTCTCGGTATATAAAAATCACCCATCCACAGACCAACCGGGGCAAGCGTAGCTTAACCTGATCCGTCGATCAGCACCCTAATTGTGTAACACACTATTACTATCAATTGGAGTCATTCTGAAGCATATTGCTAATCCATTGCTCTTTTATTACAAAAATATGTCTGCTCAACAAACGTAAATACCGCAATGAATGTTGTTGAACTGTCAAAATGAAACCCATTGCTACTGACAGTTGGTTACGCAATTACCCTCCTGTGCGACTGTTAATATTTAGCCACTGATTGTAAACTACATGTTTAGATATTTCACTAGTAAATAATTATGGTCTTTGCTACTGGCTTCCTTTATCGGCATACATATAGGCTTGCTGTATTACCAAGTAACTTAAAATCAATTTGTTTGAGAAGTTCCACTGTAGTACACTTTGCTCGTATCTCATCATCAACCTTTTTATCGTCTGCTGGGCACAGGTCTCCTCTCATACAGAGAAGGATTGAGCGTAATCACCACGCTTGCTCAACGCGGGTTGGCGATTTCAGACTCCAGATTTCCTCAAGATGTTTTCCTTCACCTTGTAGTCAGTCATTAATGTCCAAGATATACTTAGAAAGTACAGATAACTTTAGAAAAGTTACATTGGTACTTGCCTGACCTGGAATCAAACCCGCACAATCATACTTGAGGGGCTGGTGTTTTAACCACTAGGCCACCGCCACCGCGACTTCTCTGCTCGTACCTATTTAGCTTTTAAGTCGTAACCAAGTCGACGACAATAAACTCCATGTATTAATACAAGGACACAAAATAAATATTACTTAAATCCTGCCAGAAAAAACGATAAAAACGATTTTTCCCTGATTGGCCTGGGTTGAATGTTTATCTATATTATGTATCTATTATAAAATATAGTATCGTTGAGTTAGTATCCCATAACAGAAGCCTCGAACTTACTTTGGGGCTAGCTCAATCTGTGTGATTTGTCCGTATACAAGATGTAAAGAAAGCCCTGTCCGATCCGTGAAGGTATTGTTAGGTATCGATAACTGATTCTACTAATGCCCACAAAGACAGGCTAAACTTAAAAAAAAATCCCCCTAAAAAAATAAATATTATTTCGCAAAAAGAGGTAACTGAATACAGGTGCGGTTAGCAACCCCTTCCGCGGGCAGCGGGGGGCAGGGCACGCGGAACCTGTGACGTGGTCGCGTCGCTGTTCGCATATAATAATACCGGTGTTGTCACTTTTTTTAAAATTACCAAATTTCGGGGAAATTGGAATTAATTCCCGGGAAAAGAGGATTATTTCAAAATTCATTAGTATTGTTACTATGATGATTATGTAAAATTTTATATTATATTTGGTCAAGTGTTTACCTAACCTTTATTATCCTTATGGGTCGGACAGGGTTTTCTTTACATATTGTATATTTATTTTATTTATTTCGTTTGAGAGTTTACATAATCAACCTGCAATGTTCCCACTGTTGGGACACAGGCCTTCTCCCGGTAAGAGGGAGTGGCCCGTAATCTACCACCTTCGCCCAGTACGAGTAGGTAGATATAACATGCCCTAGATATTTTTTGGCTCTAATACATGCTGGTTTCTTCACAATGTTTTCCTTCCCCGTTTTGAGAGCAGTGGTGATAAGTAATTTACAAAAAGTAAAGCGCCTGTTGGGGTTCGAACCTACAGCTTGTAAGAACGTGCCAGATACCACTAGGCCACCGCTGTTTTTATTCTTTGACAGTTTAGACGTGATTAGGAACATAACATTTATACAACTATTTACGACAGGCGCTACTCATTTTATAGCACTAGTCTAATTTTTATATTCTGTCCATTTTCTAATGAAATAGAATGAAAAAGACGAATGAATTAATTTAATTTTTAAAAAAGGAAATTGGTGCCATTCATCGACATATTATACTCTATGGTGCCATTGCTTAATTATTCACCTCTGTAAACACAGATCATCGAGGATAAAAGCTTAAACGTTACGTCTATTTTCTTATCAAGCATTTATTCTCGACGGTTAAAAGACCCTTGGCAGTAACCGTACCCAGAGTAGGTAACATCGACATATAGTAATGGACATGCCGTACGCGTATAATCTGCAGTAATTTTTTGGTTTCAAAAAAGTGAGAGAGATGGCCTATGCTTTCGGTCTAGCACTATCTCTTTCCTCATAGATGATTGATGATTTTGAGACAGATAAAGATGGACGAAACTTCGTTTCCTCTCTTTCTTTCGGAGTGCCACAATAGGGTATTTAACTAAAAAAACTAATTATTCCGTCAGTCAGATTTCCAAAAAATACTAGAAACTCGTATGACGTCACTGCACGCTACACTTTTTAGCGACCAGGGACGTCACCAGCCACCACTCCTGATTTTTATTGTTATGATAAAACAAAATATACGTATCCAATATTTTTTATAATCTGAATGACGGACTAAATAGAATCATTTTTTTTACCCATAAAACATCCCTATTCTCATCTCTAAGGCATGTCCATTAGTATATTACTTATAGGTATCTATGGTGGGTAACATTAATAATTTATTTACTATCGTTTTTCAGGCCACCGGACTACACTAAAGGCGTCTTCCAAACTCTCGGCTTTAAAGAATTTCATGACTATTTAATGTTATCCGAAGAGGAAAGAAACAGCGATTCCGGAAAAAAATTGCTCACTCAAAGTATTGAAAATATGAAAATGGGCACCAGAAGGTACGCCCGCCGCCAGAACAAGATGATTAGAGGAAGATTCTTAGAACATCCTACAAGAGAAGTAAGCAGGTTTTAATTAAGTGTCCAATAAATAAAACACCCTATAGTAAGGCGCAGTTTTACGTTACTTGTTATATAATAGAAAAAAAACCTACAGGTAGGTAGGTAGGTAGTAATACAATGTAGCAACCATTTTCCGTGTGATAGATCAAATAAGCGCAGGATATAGGTAATACAATGTAGCAACCATTTTCCGTGTGATAGATCAAATAAGCGTTATGTAAGTATTACGTGATATTAGTTTATTGCGCGCATTTTTTATATTCATTTTATTACCTACTAAATGTTCATACGAAAACACATTTCTTACATACCACCCACGCCCCGCGGTTTCATCCTCGTAGGCTTTGTTCCCTTGGGAATATCGAGATAAAAAGTATAACATCTAAATCCGTTCAGTAGTTTTTGCGTGAAAAAGTAACAAATTTCCATCTATCCGTATAAACATCCACACAAACTTTTGTATTGATAATATTAGCAGGATTAATAATATTAATATAAGTACATAAATGTTAGTAGAAGACAGAATTTTGCATTTCGAAATAGTTCATAGGTACAACAACTCAGTCCTAGTTCTATTTTTTTAGTAAGGTTGAATAGAGCCATCTCGTGTCAAGTAGCTAAACTAGAATAAAGAAAATAAATAGCGACATCCAGTGTGAAATAGGTGAACTACTGAATTTGAATCACTGCTTCAAATTGTTATAATTTAGAAAACTAGATGGCGCAAACATCATTTTATTTTCAGGTACCACCTATATATGAACTGGATACTACAGATGTTTCAAAATGGGATCATGAAGTTAAAAAAAAAGCTATACACATTGTAGAAAGTTACTTGAACGAAACTCCATGTGAATTTAAACCATTAACAAGCGAAATAGATGAAGTGAAAAGAAGCGTTGATGGAAATTCATACAACCACTGTGATGTGTGCAACAGAATATTCATAGGGGATAATGTATATGCTATTCATCTTAAGTCCATCAGACATAATAAAGTGCTGAAGAAGAAGAAACACCTTGAAGAGCTAAAGAGAAAGACAGAGCTGACGGATGAAAAGACTTCTGATGTTTGATGATTTGATTTTTTAACTATAATGTGGTGTAAATGTAACTTAAGACTAAACAATAAACTGTTTTTGTCAGAATTTATTTATTGAAACAACTAATATATACATCTAAACCATCTAGGCTTAACTTAAACATTTTCCTCTTCCTTTATTGTCTCAGATGGTACTTTTTTAGCCCTATAATCATAGTGCTCAAATTCAGGATATTGTTTAATAATTTCACTATATGCCTGAACTATTCTGGCAAATTCCATGTTAGCAATCTGGTATGGTCTGGTAACCGGATCAATATCAGCCATCTTATACATTCTCAACGCCATTTCTTCTCTAACATGTTTAGGGAACAAAGTTTGAGCACCTCTAATTGAATACTTTTGTCTCATAGAAAATATTTGCCGAACAACTTTTTCCACCATTTTGAAAGGATGCTGTATTATAGGGCGTTTCAACGGTGTTAAGGTCACAACTCCAACATCAACATCTGGTTTTGGAAGAAATGCTCCTCCTGAAATGTCAAATTTATATTTTACTGTGCACCAGTTCTGGCACATTACCGATAGCCGGCACCGTTGACTGCTTAGAATTTTTGCTACCATCCTTTCAGCTACTTCTTTTTGAAATGTCAATGTCATTCTAGTTCTACCAAAAGCCCATGGACCTTCTTGCTTAGATATCAGCTCTAACCAGCGTATAATCAATATTGTAGATACACTAAAAGGTAAATTGCCAATTAAATGAACTGGTGGAGGTGATTCAAGCCATTCGGTCTTCACATCTTGAGGGATAAAATGACCTATGTCAGTTTTTAAAATATCACCAGTTATGATGTCTACATCAACTTTATCTCTGCATGCATCAGCTAAAAGTTCCAGTGATGGCACAAAACGACGATCTTTTTCGATCAGGATTAATTTTCTAGGAGCTCTTTGGATAATGGACCTTGTTATTCCGCCGGGACCAGGACCAACTTCGCACACAACATGTTTTTCTATATTACCAGCAGCGTTCACTATTTTTTCTAACAAACGTGGTTCCATGAGGAAGTTCTGAGACAATTCCCGAAGAGCACGTAATTTATAGAGACGAATAACATCTTTAATACTTGGTAGAGGAGGTAATCTTATCTGTAAAGCTTTCTTCGCAGCCGCCATATTACTGCTGCACTTTAACGGGTTCCTCAAAGTCGTCAAGGAAGGTTTCTTGTTTCACGGCGAATATAGAGTACAAGTAAACACTTAGCACTCCAGTTCCAATAGCTAGTCCGGTGATTCTATTTTTTTTGGAAATCTGCTGCAGCCTGTTTACTCGTTCACGGTTTTTCTGCTCTATCAATTTCATGTAAGTTAATTCAGCCTGTTTAAGTACTGGATCTTGAGCAGTGCTGTTGATTTTTGGCTTGAAACTTGCGTCGGAGTCTCCCATTACGAAAACACAAAATCTAGAAAGTATAACCTCAAAACGCAGTTAGCAAAGTTCTAAAGAACGAATGGATAATTGACTATAGATAACGAAATGTTATGTCAGGAACGAATGATTCTACTAAAGCGTTCCAGGGTCATGCAAAGTTAAGTTGAAAAACATAATGTCATGCTATTCTTTTTATCAAAATAAAAACACTTATATTGTCAATATATTGAAAGCAAACTACTAATTTTCAAACATGAGTTAAAAAAATACACGACTATAACTGAATATTACTGGCATAAAAATATCTTCATTTATTTTTATACAAAAACTAAACAGCTGTTCCTGACGTCTTCCTTATAATCAACAAAACAAAAGCTGTGCGCGCATCTATCCTTTTCTAAACAAGACTTCTCTGTCGCACTTATGCATTTGCATCGACTCGAACTCGCAACCTCGCACTTCTTGTGTCAAAATCGTCAAATCCCGTCTCGCGTTGCAGACGTTAGCTTGTGCGACTGGTTTGGTTGCGCACTAATATCGCGTTAAACTTTGTTGTTTTGTGTTATAAAATGCCTTTTATTTCAAAAGACTGGCGCTCACCAGGTGAAGAATGGGTGAAAACTCAAGAAGGATGGGAAAAGAAGAAAGTGTTGGAGTGTACCGCACAAAGGTGAGTTGCGTTGCAAAATAAACACAGTCCTTTGTTCGCATTTAGTTGAACGCAACGAAATAACACGGGCCGTTTAGTTCATTAATATTACCTAACATTAGTGCGCTAAAATGGTAATAATGCTTGATTTTTGTAGTGTTACTGTGATTGTTGAAAATCGCTATTTTGTATTGCAGATATCCCGCTATAACTAACTTTAATAACCCCGATGATAGTCAGCAGAAGTCGTGGTGAGTGTTGCTAAAACTTATCCTTACATTTGTTGTATTTTGCCGTGATCAGCTGTTGTCTGTTGTGCGCTGTTATTGATTTTACTGCGCGCGTGTGAGTGAGTCCTTCGCCTGGTTTTGTGTGAACCACTTCGTGTAAACGAAGAAAGCGTATAATACATTTCCTTGCTTGTTTACATATAGAGGTATGTATTTCCTTAAATGTAAGTACATAACTTAGCTTCGCTTTTTTACGTAGGTACCTACTGAAAGCTACTTGTAAAACAAAGCACTTCATTAAATTGAAACGTTCCTTTCGAGTTTCAGAATAATCGAAATATAAAGCAGTAGGTACCTACTTAAGGTGTGCATAGGAGGAGGTACGTACGTAGGTACTATACATTGCATCAGTGAAATTGGGTTTGTTTACCTCCGCATACGATCGGTTTTATTGGTAAAAACCGGTTAGGTCACAATAACCAAGACAAAACCACGTTATTGAACCTAGGTACAACACTGGTTAAAGGAGTAGGTCTTTAGTGTTGCTAATTAAATAAATAAATTGCTAATGACTACTATAACATACAGCTAAGTATCCAACCTATATAATAGAGGTTCAGCTTTGCTAGTAGGTATATCTGTACTTCCAAATATCTATTGTAAGTATTAGGAACACAATTTTTAATATACTTACTTCGAAATATTTCAGTATCCTATATAGGTACACACTATGAATCGCAATATACATTATTTTGAACGATAATGCGAATCAATTTCTTCGTATGATCGCAACATGTGTGTTCATCAATGTAAAAAATGCAATGAATTTTATTGAAACTGTCAAAATGAAACCCATTGCTAATGATGGTTTCTTACTCATTACACCGCAGATAGATACCCATGTTACGAAATTGGGTGTTAATATACCAAGAACTGAATATTGAAAACGAGATCTTAGAATAAATCTGTTTTCATAGAAAAACTAGCGGCCGCCAGCGACTTCGTTCGCGTGGAATTAGTTGTGCTCTGCTCCTATTGGTCGAAGCGTGATGTTATGTAGCCTAAAGCCTTCCTGGATTAATCGGCTATCCAACGCAAAAAGAATTTTTTAAATCGGACCAGTAGTTCCCGAGATTAGCGCGAACAAACAAACAAACTCTTTAGCTTTATATATTAGTATAGATACAAAAAAATAGTCTTTCCTAGATGCTGTCGTCTTAATCATAAACAGTGACGTGAATCGTTATTTATAGCTGTCCGAAGCTACCTAGAAATTAAACAGGACGACTGACACTGCCATTCCTAAATTAGTCTAATACTATTAAGAAATATCTAAAATACCAAATTAGTAACGTTAACCAAAACCTGATTTTGAAATTTATCCAGAGTTCAGAACGAAAACTAAAACTTCACGAAATTGAATTGAAACCTGAATGAAAATTTTTAAATACAAAAAAAGAACGCCTGTCAAAAATATAAATAAATATGGGTTTATAGCAAATTATTATAACTTTTAATTCCCTACACAAGAAAGTTCAGATTACATTACAATTTTAAACTTTTATGAACTTTTTTCTGTACACGCTGAAACCAACTTAATTACCATTTTAACAAAGTTTATATTTGTTTAACTTCAAAAACATCTATTTGAAACAAATTAGTCATTTCTTTTGACTGGAACAGCGAAGCGGCACTCAGCCTTGCGACTGAAATTTTTCTTTTTCCCTCTTCTGACTTTTCTAACTACGTGGCTAACGTGATAAGGTGGAAAAGAGCGAAGAGCCTCAAGCCAACTGCTATTTCAATTCCATTACATAAATACAAATCAGCGCCATTTGTCTGCGCTCAAAATCTCAGATTCGGTAACCGAGAATGGAGACAATCGAGAACCGAGATATCACGGAATAGACAAATTGATACAGTAAGAACTCAGACACGGTAGTGGTACCTACTTAATTTTATCTATGTTCTAAAAACATTGATATGAATAAAATTACAAACTATCTAAAAGATATTGTATCGATGCGTAATAAAGAAAATAGGTGGTTTGATAAAACAAAACATCCGCAATATAATCAACAAACGTGAATCATCATTTGTTGACAAACGCCACTTAGAATTTTTTTAATGTCTAATTTTATGTAATTTTGTTAATTAACGTTAATAGGGATGTATCCTAGGTATGAAAATCAAAAAAATAATTAGTCCGTCTTATAGACAATAAAAAAATTTAAGACCCGTATTTTTTATTTTGTCGAAATTACCAAAAACTACTGAGATATAGAGTATTAAACTTACGGAGTGGGGGCTAATTACATAATGCCGTGGTATATTTTGTGACACGGCGTGACGTCATGCGACATTTCAAATCAATATATCTTCCTAAGTTTTTGAATGAAAGAAAAAATAAAAAATACGTGTTCAATATTTTTTATAAATCTATCTGGTGGACATTAAATTATTTTTTACGATACAACCCAATTACAACTATGGTGGGCTGGTAACATTCTGAGAAGCGACTGACATTATATTTTGATACAATATTTTACTGGGTACTCAGACTTCAAAGCACTTCTTCACTTCTAGCACAAACTGACTTGTCATTGTAATACATAGCCTATACAATGCGAGATCAGCTTAAACGGGAAATATATATATGTAATGGTTTTTGTATGAAAATCTAATAAAGAAATTTGACAGTCATAGTTAGTGGCTTGATGTGCTGTCGTCTCTTACCTTCTAATGATCTAAAACCATTTTTATTCTACAATTGGGAAAACTATTAGTTTTTTAGGTGTTGTTAAAGATGTTAAATATTACTAACATATTGTTAAAACTAAACAAAACATCTAAGAGTCTTTAGTTTTCATATTAACAAAGAAAATAAATCCAAGTCTGATCGAAAATCAAAACACTCGAAACAAAAATAAACGGTCTTGGGATTTTGGTTTTAGTTAATATTGTTTGTCATTTACAAAAATAACTGAGATGAAAGGATCCAGATGCCTGATGATAAATTATTATTATTCTCAGGGTAAGTACCCTGAAGAAATAAATAAGTACAGAAAAATAATCGCCATTTTAAAAAAATCGATCAAATTGTATGTGTACGAACTCCAGATTCCATTTATGAAATCAAAAATAAAATCCATAGACGACGAACACGACGAGTATTTGATAGAAACGGCAAGTCGTGACCAAACACAAAGTTTTATTTGTATCTAGGTCAGACTGAAATGCACAGTTTAGGTCAAACCGCTCGCCTGAAAAATTACTTAACATGAAGAACCAGTGTTTGGCAGACAGAATTTATTTACCAATGTATTTAGAGCAAAGTGAAAAGAGTTTTATTTGTTTAATAATTTAGCTTTTCATTCCTGTTTTCCTTCGGGCTAAATATTGTTCATTTGTCTTGGTCCGTGCATGTAAACAATGTGACCATAGTCGTAAAAAATCCGGACTATTTTTAAGTCATATTATTGTCATTTTATCCATTGTGAGACTATGAGAAAAACTGAACAATTAACTGGTTAACGTTTATGAAACTCATTTCAATTTAATTTTACCCGTAACGATATATTAAAATTCAATCCAACACTCCGGACAGGCCATTAACTTAACGACATTTAAATTAAAAATGAGACAAAAATAAAAAAATAAGCTCATCCCAAAAAGGTCCACCTACGGTTGACGGAAGGTTCCGGATGAATCAACATCTCTCAAAACATGTCCCAACAGGAAAGTAGACGGTTATTCTTAAAATCTTTAAGATTGTGGTGGTAACAGCTCTTTGAAAAATAGTTGCAATAAAAGGTAAATGTAAAAATATCTTACAAATCATTTGCAGCCATTGCTTTCTATATTGTTGGCTCATTTTTTATGCAAATTGATACATTGCTAATGACTTCGCTGTGGCTATTTAAATTCCGATTTATTTGAAAGTTTCACTCTAATTAAACAATACTCAATTTCGGCACCTCATTGAAAAGGTCAAATAATTTTGGAAGTTGCACAATGACTCTCGGCGTAATTTCTTTTATATCCCGAAAGAAAACTGTCTATTATTACAAAACTAACATATCCGATCGGTAATTAGAACTGTCAAAATAGTTCCATAGCAACCATTCCGGAACTGCAGCGATCTAGTTATATAATAGCCATTCTAATAATAGCAATAACGGCCGGTAAACTGGTCAGCAAAATAACCAAACTGCCATGAATCATGTTCTCTTTTTTGAGACACGAGAACCGGTAGAACGAGAAAGGGCGAGGTGGACGGCTAAAAGGGGTTGTTGTAAATATTCTGTCCATGGCTTGAGGTTTTGGGGTAATGTACGTCAGCCACAAAAATGACAGATGTAAAAGTGAACGAAGCTTAGTAATAGTTCAATCTTGCTTCGTTCGACTGTCTTGTTAAATTCCTAAGTTGTTTTAGTGTGTGATGGATAACTTAATCAATACAAGCGATGGTGCATTTTGATAGAAGAAATAGGCAAAGTTATACTATCAACATTTTATTGATCTCACTATTGAACCGTCGTTCTAAAGTGCAGAATTAAGGAGCGGTTGCTTCTCAACGTGGGTCACCTTATACCTTTGACCTCTCAATGTCCAGTCAACTGTGACCGACCTTTTAACCTTCCAATGCTTATACTACAAGCTAAAAGTTGAGTATGTAAATATATTCCTAGCCTATCTTCCATCAGAATTTTGTTCCAATTGGAACAATTCTAGTTCATAAGTCTCATTAAAACCATAACTAGGAATAGAATAGGAACAGTCTGCATATAGCCTCTAGACTAGCTCGTTTTCTTCTAACGAGTATTGCAATTTTTGCAAAATGAAGCTACATGTACATATTTATTTGCATTTAATATTCTCGCATACGAAATCCTAATGCATACTGCGTTAGAAGAAGGGAAATTGTCAATTTGCTACATTCTACGAAAGACTAGTGAAGCTACTTTTCCTATCTCCACAATTTGATCTTCAAACTTCAGTTGCTATGTTGCAAAGCAGGTTAGGTTTATTGTCTTTGAGTGTGCTCGTTTAGAAAGTTCTTCTGGCAGTACGTGTATTAATAGTCTTCTAAAATTAGGGCCACTTCATATCTAAACATGCTGATAAAGTCATGATGAGACTTGGACGTTTCTCTAATCCAAATAATAAGTTTCCTGATCTGAAACTGTGCAGATTGTTACGCCACTTCTTCTTCCCAGCAAAAGCACTAGGAAGTGGTGAAGGGCGGAGGTTTTGGTGGCCTGTCTTTTGTACTTTTGACATTTGAAAATTGCTCATTCTAAGCCTATTTTGTCATCAGCAATTTACTTACTAATAAAATTCCAATATTGCATATCTGAAACATACATATCATAGACGACAGTTCAGCTCCATTTAAATACTGGGTTGCATTGCAGCCCAGGTCGGGAATTAGAAAGTAGGCACGATAATCGTACTACGTTTATAGGCAGTTATGCTTACAGATCATTGGGACGACTACGTTATTACACTTCGTTTCTATTCTGCCATCATTTCTATTTGCGTGACCATGGTTCTTTGAGTCGATTAATGGCATTTCGAAAATGTATGCGATGCCATTATGTTTTCAGTACTCACCATAAGTAGCATTTTCTAAATTGCTTTTCTTTTCACAACTTTTCTTTTGTGTTACTATAGAATGTATGACTCCCGCCGTTCCGGATTTCGAATAGCAAATTACTCTAGACACGTAACACGTGTTCAAATGACGAATCATTTCGGCAGCGCAACAATGTTTGTAAACGTCAGTATATAGCCCCTTACTTTGAAGTTTAAATGATCCTTTAATGTTTATGAATCTCAAGCTGTCTATTAATAGTTCTAGAAGCATATAAAGTACTTAATTAAGTTCTAAGTCGTCTTTAATAATCCTAGTTATAATATTTTATTGAGGCATCAATAGCTGTCTGTCTGTTCAACTATCACGAGTTCAGAAACTACGCATGAGCGATGAAGATTTCATATTGCGAAATATGAATAAATCAGACGTCAGAACCAGACGTCCATAGACGAACTGTAATGGATGATATTAGAATATTGATGGCCATACAAAATACTCACTACGATCTTACTATAGGTACATATAATCTGGAAAGAAGCCAACAATCTCTTGCAGTTTTATTTGGAAACTCTTCTGGTTGGCAGTATTCGATGTTAAGAGTCCGATTTTGTTAGGTGCAAAAAAACAGTCAAGATTGTAAAATGGTGGAAAAAAACCTTCAAATATCAAAGTGCTGGAAAGATTGGTAATATTAACATAATGTGGTGCATGTTTCGACTGAACCAAATAATTTTCCAACTGATGTTAAATATAAAATGAAATTCGCTGAATATCATTCGGGGCAAGTGAAACGATGCAGAAAATAAGGTAAACATTCAGCTGAACGTTTGAGCCAGCCGCAGTTCATTTACCCCTGACTAACTGTGTTACTGTTTTATTTTATTGTAATGCATGTTAGGTAAAGTGTTTACTTTTGGACTGGACCGGAATACATAGAATACATGTTTAAGTGGATTTCCAAGCCAAGTTTTGTGACAAAGAAATCTTAGTGGAATTGTGGTTGGATTTGACTAAGGCTATGATCAGTAGGTATACCTACGGGTGACGGATGATTTTGAACTGTACTTGAAACTGGAACCGTATATCTAAAATGTTGGTTACAATCAAGCGAAACTAGATAGATGCGTTTTAGGTGAATTCATACCAATCTATACACACACATGCGGGTCGGCGATTTCAGACTTAAAGTCCAGGTTTCCTCAAGATGTTTTCCTTCACCTTGTCTTCCTTCGTCATTGGTGTTCAAGATATCCTTCTCTGTATCAGAGGAGCCCTGTACCCAGCAGAGGGACGATAAAAAGATTGATGATGATGATACCAATCTATTGTATCTTCCCAAAATCAACGGTCACTATTTAAAATTCTAAAGGCTATATGAATCAGTAAAGGCCGTTTCCTTTGTCTTTCATTTTAAAGACATGAAGTCACGGGCGATTGCGCGAACGATACACCGTTGAGGATCCCGCAGACTGGTGGAACAATTCCTATAAAGTTTTTTATGGAAATTATTCTACCAGAATGTCTATGCGATATTTCAAAATTAAAGACATTGAGTCCCATACACGAGGCATTGGTCAAACCTGTAATCAAAAACTAAAATCACCATAGACAACAAACACAAACGAAAATTAGAATAGATTATTAAACAAAGTTTTAATAACCTGCAATAACATTTTAAAATCCAAACATTATATGTAATTCGAAGTATACACGGAATTACAATGATTCACAAGATAATCAGGTAGACAGCGAGACGCCTACGAAACAGTTGGCAATAAAATATAACGTTTGTTGAACTTTGAATTGCATTCTGAGGCTAATCTTTAAAGCTGCCTTTTATCGAGTTAAATAACAGTAAATAATAATAGGTATTTACTAATAAACACAAAACTGTGAGGATAGCTGAAGCAACTCGAGAAATGATATCCAGGCCGGTCGCGTGCCATTTCAACGGACATGTTTGCGAGGATACTTAGTTTAAGATTTATTTGACTCGTGCAAAGCGCTGCGCGGAATATGTTTTAAAAGTTTCTGCTCTAGCTTTCAGACCACACGGAAAACTCGGCATCATTAAAAATACATATAGGTATAATTATATTTTCGCCAATTTGTTCACTCAGAATTCATACTCTATGGTGTGACTGCAATACAAAACTATTGTTCGGACGACAGCAGGCCAAGCTACCCGAAACGAAACGAGCGATTAAGTTAAAAATCTAATAAAATAAAACAGATTGTAGTACGTGTCGTGGTGGCCTAGTGGTTAAAACACCAGCCTCTCAAGTATGAGTGCGCGGGTTCGATTCCAGGTTAGGCAAGTACCAATGTAACTTTTCTAAAGTTATATGTGCTTTCTAAGTATATCTTGGACACCAATGACTGAAGGTGAAGGAAAACATCTTGAGGAAACCTGGACTCTAAGTCTGAAATCGCCAACCCGCATTGAGCAAGCGTGGTGATTACGCTCAATCCTTCTCTGTATGAGAGGAGACCTGTGCCCAGCAGTGGGACGATAAAAAGGTTGATGATGAGATTGTAGTAGCTTGATGTGCTGTTGTCTGTACATAACTAGTGTATGTGGTAATACCTAGTTTCATACTAATCTTTACTTTAATCGAGATTCTTGTTTAAGTTTTTTCTAGAACTCTACATAGTAAACTTTTGTCGATCTCTCAAAGACCTTCTTTGAATATTACCATTAAGATTTGATGACAATTTGACTAGTCATTAATAATAATAATAATAATACTTTATTTGCATGAATGTAGGTTTACAAAAATAGTATGCTCTTCATAAAAATAAAAGTGGACTCATTTACATTCTACCAATAGTTGTGGTGTGCAAATATTTAAATTTATATAATTACAATTTCAAACTCATTACATTATACAGTATGTTAAATAACAGAGGGTGTTCCCTTAAACTCGTTAATATATATCATTAATAGATTAAAATAAAAATATCAGCATAGAAAAATAAGCATAAAAAATCCGAATAAAAAAAATTCTAATTGGAAATAAATTTGAAACCTCCTGTTTTAAATCAAAATAGTAGTCGTCATGTATAAATAAATTGCGACGTTGCCGTCTTTCATGTTCGCGTGTACAGTGTGTTTCTTTTACATGTCAATTTAAAAATTTTATTGAATATTTTCTTATTGGAAAATTTTTTAAAACATTTTGTTTTCGAATGGAACTATTTTTTTTAGCATGTATGTATGCTATACTATTTCGGGTTAACGGGAATGCCCTCTGTTAGTTAACATACTTTATATTAGTCATTAATATCAATTTATAAAATGTCAGATTGTATATTTTATTAATTGAAATGTCCACGATTTTTATTATAATGTCAAAAAAGTATAATGTCATTTAATCCAGTCTGAATGGAATCCGCTTAACAATTAAATGGTTCATCAAGTCGGTTAGGAGATCAAACATAAAGCCCTAAGGGGACTAATAAAAAGTTTTTTTTTTTTTTTTAATAATTATAAACTAGTACTTTGCCGCAATCCCGCCTGCAGCAGAGATGCAATCGTTAATAGTTAAGCGCGCTAGTTTATTAAGCCCATTCACTCAAAAAAAAACTGAGTGAATAGGAAGGAATAAAGACCGCACCTGAGCGAGGTGGTGCAATGTTAAACCCAATGGAGACCCTACACGACCAAACTCCCGACACAACAACATTTGGCATACCATACCCGGCACACATCACAACTGCTCAGACCCGTCCTCCGGTCGGCTTCACCAGACATCATGCCGGAACACGACGAATCGCTAGGCGGCAACACTTTGTCTGGTGAGTGGTAACTTCTGCCGGCAGCCGATGTTATGGCCTACCACCAATAAATGTATGATCATTAAAAAGATCACGTTAAAACTGAAGGCCAACTTGACCGTTAGTGAGAGTATTATAATGGAAGGAAGTAAGAGGCATTGATCAGAGATGTAGGTATGACTGATGGTTGAATTTTATACCAGTTAATCGACTTTGCTGGTTCATAATTTTATGTACGAATTATGCACTTGTGTAAGACATATAATATTTTAGGTATACACACTGAATCATTTAACATATCACTAAATATTGCCTGTTGATAGCTTTTATACAACGTGTAACGTAAAGGGTATATACATTCCAAGAGCATGGCATCTTTACATGATATCAAACGATATTGCAAGTTTTTTTTAATCCTATCACTTTGTGTTAGGAGGTTATCAGACAAAACGCCGCCTGTGATAGGCTACTACAATACTAGGCGCATTGAATTATTGAAGATATTTATCGTGATTTTGGTAATTAACGGGACGTGTAACGATTAGTTATTAACGTATGTAGTGTGGTGCCACGTTTGTTATGATTTGAATTTAAAAAAACAAAAAGCCGAAAACTTGGTATATATTTTTGAGTATTTTATTTTGAGTTGAAACTCTTCCCATATCGTTTGGTATCATATAAAGATGCCATGCCCTTGGTATGTATATACCCTTTATGTTACACCTTGTATACAAAAGAAATCAAGCATAATCAAATCTGATGAGTTTTATTTAAAATATCTTATTAGATAAAAGGTATGTGATATATCGAATAATCTTATTAGATACTAGCTGCGCCCCGCGGTTTCACCCGCGTAGTTTTCGAATGTGTTTTTTATATGCTCCGCTCCTATTGTTCGCAGCGTGATGTTATATAGCCTAAAGCCTGGATTAATGGGCTATCCAACGCAAAAGAATTTTCCAAATCGGACAAGCAGTTCCTGAGATTAGCGCGTTCAAACAAAGAAACAAACTCTTCAGCTTTATTTATTAGTATAGATAAGTTGTCTGACTGTTGTAAATCTGCCCTGAAGCTTATTTTATTTAACACCTTAATGTCATATTAATAAAAACAAGCAACATCATACCTATCTTGTTAAAACAATTAACTGACTATCTGGCTCTATCTACCACAGTACCGCTCTCTTTTTTGTCGATAAGGGGAGCAGGTTTAATAAAAATAAGCTGAATAAGCTAGCTAGCTAACCATATCAACAATATACTTTATTAATATCTTCACTTATTCATGTAAACGGACTAGACAGCGAATTATTCCACAGTTCTATTTCAACTATAAAAAGAGACAATTGATACTCAATCTCGATTCTTTATCTGGACTACAAGACAAAGACAAATCGAGAATATAACTTCAATCGAAACACGCCACACCTAAAACCTACCACACCCACTGAAAAGGTTAAAGTTAGCCTTTTAGGGAATTGCACTGATATCTAATGCATCGGGTTATCTTTAAACGAACAAAGCTTTCGGATTTGGAACTTTAACTGGAAGGAATAAGAACCAAAACCCTATACATATTCAAAACTTCTATACTTCCACCTCTGAAAACAGCCATTTTTGGGTATTCAATGTTTCGGGGTTCCCCAAGGCTCATATCTTGATTAGTAAAACCTTTTAGTAGGGTTTTTGTTAACAATGTGTCTAATCGAATTGATTGATTGGGAAAATTACTTAACGTAACTGCTAGACAAGATGTAAGCCAAGATAAGCTTTGGAGCCTGCTATTATGTGTCACCCAGTGGCTTAATCGTCACATTTTTGTCAAATGATTGCGACTGCTTGGGATCGTTTGGACCGCAGTTGATATTATTTTATGTGTTCGCCGATTAAGCTGCAGGGTATTCATGATGAATACCCATCATTCTATTGTCCTTATTGCAATTAGATCGGTGCAGTATATCTTCCTCTTTCATACTTTTCTATCAGTCACTTTTCTAGCCATATTATCTTAAACACAGCCCATGCATTAATTGTTTTTGGCTTCTATGCAAGTAGCATTACATGTCTATACCATGACAATCGATTCACATAACTTTTCAGTCATCCAGTCCCCTTCAAGACCTTTCCTAAGCAGTTTTGTAGTATTTTATTTAAATAAATGCTTGATTTGAATATACGCAGAAGATTTTGGTACAGACGTAAGATTTTATTTGGCCCAATAGTTCTTGTAAACTATCCATACTAATATTATAAATGCGAAAGTATCTCTGTCTGTCTGTCTGTCTGGCTTTCACGCCAAAACTACTGAACCGATTTTGATGAAATTTGGCAGAGACAAGCTTTAGACATAGAAAAAGGACATAGGCTACCTTTCATCCCGGAAAAAAATTGGTGTTCCTGAGGAAAATCTAAAAAGCGCGTTATGACCGAACTCCACGCGGGCGGTGCCGCGGCCGGAAAGCTAGTACAATAATATAAAAGAGCGCAAAGTTTGGATCCATATCAACAGAATTTCCTAAACATTCTTCAGATATCAGTAACATTTTAATCCGGTTTCTGTTCGGATATTTTAAAAACATTGGGTGTTTTTCGTCTATGCATAGTATTAAACATCCGTCTCCATACCACATAGGAACTATTACTGTGGACTCATCGATGTGGGGAATCTGGGTCTGGCTAGATGCAATTTAGTGTGCAAAGGAAGTTGGAGTGTTGGAGTAAGTTTGATTTGGCTGTCTGCTCAATTGCTTTGTGGGCTAAATGAATTGTGTTCTCCGTAAACTTTGTTAGGCTGTGGAAGGTGTATTACCTTATTCGACTTTGCATTTCTGAGTGAATCTTATCTTTTGAAAGCATTATTTTCTATTTCCACATTATTTCGACGACGAAGACATTTTCCATTAGTATCGATTTCATTCTCATAGCTGACAAACAATTAGTCTTTCTAGTTTGTTGTTTGCCCGCCCATCTGCTCTCATTTATTTGGGCTGAGTGATAAAACTCATCTCAAGTTTCTGTAAGCGCTATAATGAAAAAAGTTTTGTTTTTCTACCAATACTTCGTTATCATCTGTAGCCCGAAAGTCTGTCAACCACTCTTGCCTATCTTTTTAGTATCAGGGCCTGTAGCCAATGTAACATAGTGTTACGAATGGACCTTATGTCGATGGCATAAGGTTCAATATCGCGTGGCATGCAGTGTGTCACTTTTAAGCCCTATTTCCCCAGATCTAGACATTTTAAAGGTACAATAATAAAACGCATTGCTAGACTTAGGACGGCCTATCGAATGGTACAGGTCTCAACAGTTTTGTCAACAAAGTGTCGACATCGAAATTTCCAGAAACCCGTTTCCGGGAATTACCGTAGGTACTTATTTTGTTGTCCTTGAAGTAATGCGCTATTATTATTACGTCTAGAGGAATCTGGAATGCTCGATCAGCTGACCTATATGTATATAGCGCCGTGACGCCGGCGCAGAGTCAGTCTGCATTCGACTAGCGATACGAAAACAGCGACAGTTAAGAAGCGATCTTTGAGAATACCTACTGCGACAACTGTAACGAGAACTTTGAGTACTACGTGAAGTAACATCTGATAGTGTTATTGTGTGTTTACAACACGGACTTCGTGGACATAAAGGGAAGACTCCGGTGCAACGTCAGCGACATTCCACTTGTCATTGCCTACAATCGACTGTACCTTCGTTGCCAATAAACTTCGTAACCCTTAACCGGCATTTTAGTACCCCTAGCCCGTAACAATAGCTTCGTAGCGAAGCGAAATCGAATACCACACCAACCAAAAACGATTGACCACGCGACGCGATAAATTACGTGGTCAATCGTTCCCGCCATTGGTTGGTTTGGTATTCGATTTCGCTTCGCTACGAAGCGATGTTACATTGGCTACAGGCCCTGGGTTGTGTAGGTGAAAAGGCTTGCCTGCAAATTAGGCACCACCTTTTTTTTGTTTGGACTGGGAAATCATCAAATGACATCTCCTGCTCTGGGCGGAGCGGAAGGGCGTGTCACTTTTACTGACTAAAACCCACCCGTGTTTCTTCAATTGGGTTGTATCCTAAAAAATAATTTAATGTCCATCAGATAGATTTATAAAAAATATTGAACACGTATTTTTTATTTTTTCTTTCATTCAAATACTTAGGAAGATATATTGATTTGAAGTGTCGCATGACGTCACCCCGTGGTACAAAATATACCACGGCGTGACGTAATTAGCCCCCACCCCGTAACTTTATTACGCTGTATCTCGGTAGGGTTTGATAATTTCGACAAAATAAAAAATACGGTTCTTAATTTTTTTTTATTATCTGTAAGGCGGACTAATTATTTTTTTTGATTTTCATACCTTGGATACATCCCTATTGCTTGTGCGCCAGGACCACGCTTTAGCACCTGACGTAAACTGACGTTTTTTAGTCTCTATATTTTTAATCCTAAAATGTCTAAATTGTATCTTAATGAACACGATTAAACTTAAATTTATCTACCGTCCTTTTCTGAATTAAATATAGAGAACAAGATACACGGAACTTAAATTTAGTTTAGGTTTTGAACAATCTTCTTCGTTTTTATAAGTCTCTATTAATAGCTAGGTGTAGGTATACATTACTTTATGTATAACTAAAAAAAATGGTCGAGGCTGTATCGTCATAGAATAAAGAGGGGAAGTAGGTTATCTGCGACCCAATCCGCGATTTAATTGCCTACTGTCTTAGGGTTGACGACTGTCCGCGCTTCGTCGGTCACGGTTGTCGCCCAAACCGCTAACAAATATTTATAGACTAAGAGCTTATGTTTAAATTATTTGCTTAGTATTTAGTTTACATATACTAGTCAGTTTTTTTTTTGTAATTTTTATTTTTAGTTTTGTACACATAAAGAACCATATTTATTTTTATTTTTAATTAATACAAATATAAATAATACAAACATAACATCTATTGAATCACACATTTAATACAAAATTACAAATTAGCTACAGAAAAATACCTACTTTCTTCGGTTTCGACTATTACGAAACGCGTTGTTATTAAACTTTAATGTGTAATATATCCGTATCCTTGTAAATAACTTTTAGAAATATAATTGGAAAAATATAAGTCTTTTATTTGTTCATAAATAGACATACCAACTTTGCAGTTTATGTGATCATTTTTTAAAAGCTAATGTGCCGAAAAGCCGTGACGCGCGAACCTCGTTCCGTGTTAGCCGCGACTAGCGCAGTCATAGGCACTCTAATATTGTGTTTAGGTGTGCGTGCGGCGACGCATAGATACTATGGCGCACACATACAAGCCGCGCGCGGTCCGTTTGTATGAAGATAACGTACTTCCCTCTCTTTATTCTATGGTATCGTGGAGTCAATATACTTAACAGTTTTTATGTATCTAACGAGGTACATAAAAAAGTGTTATTGTTTTATTGGGCTTGGTACTTGCTTGGATAATAGAAAAAAAATGTTCGACGTTCTTAATACGTTTTATTAGCATCTACGTTTTCATTAACTATCTTGTCAAAATTTGTATTTAATAGATTAAAAGAGAATAAAAAATATATATATTTCGCTTGCTTCTTGCATTCTATGAACACGGCATAGTAATAATAATAATAAGCGTAACCTTTCACTATTTCAGAGTTGGTCCCATCAAATCCCATGGGAAAAAGTTATTCATATTCCACTATGGGTAGTTGCTAATCCTTGAATTATTTCCAGTGATGTCAAATTCAGTGCATACGGATAGGAAAATTGATTAAATTATCCGATTAATTAATCGCCTAACCATTTGACTAAACGGCGATCGTTCAACTTATAGTCTGAATTATATTCAATAATTTGTTATTTAATGTGTAACTAAGCCAGGCCACCCAGACCTAATGGACTAGGTAAGAACTGTGATTTGTCGGGTGCGAGACAAAGACAGCGAGGCTAGCTTCTAAAGGCCTAGTTGACTAAACGCCTAATTTAACCATATACAACGTTATTTTTTCTTTATGAAACCTGAATATAGTTTCTTCAGAATAAGCAACTGAATCGATTCCAATAATTTTTACACCATATTTTTTCCCAAATATATTTAAAAAATGATGCAGTGTGGTTACCGAGCGCACATTATAGTTCACAGCGGATCATAGTGTCCTAGGGCCCCCGCCGCGCTGTGCCGCTTCAGGCGCGAGCGGTTCGTTGACCATATTTTTGTACGGACAGCCAAGTAACTTATGATATCTTTTTGAAATTTTGTAAATAAATTCTTTACATAAATATGTATACTGGACAAGTGTTTCGGGTTTCGCATATACAAAACATAACGTTGTATATTATAACACCCAATCTAAGCTTGATCTAATAGTTGCCTACATATTATAACACCCAATCTAAGCTTGATCTAATAGTTGCCTAAGATTTCCATAATATGAGTACATATTCCTTATAGTGATGTTAAACATCTATCAACAAATAGACAGATATAGGTCATGGTCGAAATTCGTCAGGAAATGATTGAGTAATCATACTGCGGATGCAATACTTCAACACTTCATAATCATAGTGTTTTTTTCTCATAAATGTAGTCTGTTAAGAATTGGAACGCTGATACTTTTTATAATTAAGGATGTGAATATTGAAGTTAATTTGAAATATAGACGTATTGTCTGAGAAGAAAAATGTTATTGAACGATTCATCGTAATCGTTTACATTCCAATATTGATGAGCGTGGCGATGTGCGTCCGTAATAGGGAAAAACTATTCATTAAAACGAATTACTTAATCATTATTTTCTTAACCAAGTCTTGCCCTCCTCCTCTCCTCCTCCTCCTCTAAAATATTATCAAAAAACTTCATTGAATCGAAAATTATTTGTAACTCTCAAGAAAACTAAAGATATCTATCGATAGATAGACTAATAGTACTCTATAGACTACCTACATTATTTCTCTCTCCTTCCCCTTAGTATTCCATCCAAAGGCTGTCTGTTCCATTGTATCACCCTTAGTAAAATCTTTATATTTATGTTCTGTAATCTATATGGTGTACAATTGTATTCTATTGTATTTCATTCAATCATTTTCCAATTTTCTCTTCTAAAACAATTTCAGCTTTGAGTTCCTTATGAAATATTAGATCAAACACCTTACGATCGTTTCATAATCTTATATTCTAGTCATCTGGAATGCCTTTCTTGTATTATATTCATAAAAGTGCTCTCCTGATATTATAATGTTCTCAAATATAGGTCGCTGTGTCGCTGAGCTTTGGCAACGAACTGATAAGGTCTCTCTGTTTGACATCGACCTCTTCTATATTATTTTAATATTAATGACGACGGTTTTCTTGTTTGCTTAAATCTTTTATGTCGCCGTCAAATGTGTTGTTTATTTAGTTACATGTGCTACTTCCTTTATAAAATGATATTGATAAAAATTGCAGTTTCACTACATAGTTTAAGACTATTTGTCTTTGGCTTACATTTTCCCTTTCATGATATGTACCAAGAGCTGTTTCTTCTTAGAGCAGCTCGCTCAGACATGAACTTAAATATTGTCAAACCAGTGTAACATCATCAACAACATCCAGCTTAACATGTCAGTTGTTCTAAAGATCGAACAATAGAATGTCCGCAATCCCGCCTGATGGTAGCAGTAATACAATAGTTGATGGCAAAGCGCGCTAGTTTATTAAGAGCCTATTCATTCTAGCTTTGAGGACACTTAAATTGTAGTCAGACGGAAACACCTTCGCTGGCAATTTTTTTCAGTCCCTTGATGTACGCGGTATAAAAGACGAGGCGAACAGCTTCGTCCGGATCGTAGTGGTGTCAAAAACGTAAGGGTCGATACTCACCGTACGACGGGTCGTCCGATGATTGAACGGAGATAGGGAAATTAAGTCATGCATTTCCCTCGCACGCTCTCAAAAACTGCATCCTATAGAAATCTGATAGGCTGGCTACTACCCGCCTATGCTCCAGGTTTCAGGTTTTGGAGATCGTTTTGAACTAAATCTGGGTCGCCAATTAGCCTCATCGCACGCCTCTTCACCGAATCCAAAGTTAACAGGTGGCATTTTGCAGCACCAGCCCTGATGTGGCTGCAGTACTCCAGACACAATACCAGCATCATACAATTTTGTCATGATAAATATGGAAGCTGCTTCTGAAACCCCTGCTTACTAAAATAACAGTATCTATTAGGTATATTATAGTATACCATTACAAAGCCCATAATAACTTGCTCTCTATATTTAAGAGCTATATTTTCATCTCTTTCATAGTTCTTTCACCATATGCTACAACTTCTTCAACATTATGATCCAAGTTTACTTTTATAGCTCACGATAAAAGCTTTAATTCGAAACCAGTGCCTGACATATTTCTATATGATGGTACCTAAAATAAAAAGTTTATAGCTTCATACTTTGTGAGTTGCAATGCTACTATATGTATAATGGAAAATATTTGCCAAAATCGTTTCTGAGGTTAGCATTTTTAGAACGTTTCAATTTCTAAAACGATTTTCAGCACTTGCTATAATATAATTGTTCTATTTTCCAACTGAAGTGAATAAATGAGTTTGGAGTTTGAAGTTTCTCTGCCAAAACATATCAGCAAAAGCTCGCTTCACGCGCTCTTGTGCCGACACCTATGAACACAAATCGGTCCAACAGTCCAGCTCAGACGTCTGTTGTCTTGTGATATACACACTCTGGCATTACGCAGCCGGGGATATTTAGTAATACGTAATCATGCAACACTAGGTCCAAAATGTAGTCGATTATGATACTCCAATTTGGATTTTTTTTATTTTATAAATTATAAACTAGTGCTTGACCGCAATCCCGCCTGATGGTAAGCAGTGATGCAATATTGTTTATTGTAATACGCGCTAGTTTAGTAAGATTCTATTCACTCTAGCCTTAAAGACACTCAATTTGTAGTCCGACGGAAACACCGCCGCTGGCAAATTGTTCCAGTCCTTCGATGTACGCGGTATAAAAGAGGAAGCGAAACGCTTCGTCCGGATCGTAGTGGTGTAACTACCGTACTCATACCCAACCAAAACCCTATGGAGAATTTCCACAAGGCACTACATTTAGTTTCGAATTCATTCGTATCACAATTTCCATTTATTTGTTATCACTATTTTGCTGGGTGTTAGTTTTAGATGACTTTTTTTTTCTTGTTTTACTTAATGCTTCTAAATTTGCTTTCTCCTGATTCTAGAAGCTATGAACACGAAGATTTAAAACGTGCAAACACCTAGATCCGCCTGCAATTACAGCTTGCTTACTTTCCCTATCTCTTTATCTAAGTAGCCATCATTATCATTACCAACAGCTTTTCTCGATAAACTGAGATTATTTACAACTTTGTCCATACAATTTTCAACACCGAGAGCTTCAAGAACATTAAAAAAAATTGTTCGAAAGCAAATAATCATAATTCTAACAAGAAACGGAAACGTCGCGCTTGGAGACCGCTGTCATTTACCAATCAACAAACATTGTATCATTGCAACCCTACCAACAGCAAAAGATAATCTAATCGCAGTAATTCTTGTAGACTCTGCATCAACTGCACTTGGTTGCATCAAGTTACCATCCTGACATATTAAATTGTACGTAATTTCTACAAGATAAGGTTGAATTTTCTATTCTTCCTCCATCATTAAGGTTATTAGTTGAAGTGGGAGTGAGTGAAAGTGCTTTAGATTCCCTTGTGTTTATTTTCAGACTGCGGAAGTGTACAAACATTAATAATTACAAGCTACTTTTGCTTTTGATGTGCATGTTGATAAAAATAGGTGATTAGTGCAAGAAGGTAATTAAAATTTTGGGGATAAGTTTTAATATTTTCTATGCTGCGCTCCAAATAGCTTGTATATGATGAGTTTGGTGTTTATTATCCTTTAATAGGTAAAAACGTTGATCTAGTTTATAACTATTGAATGATTGAATCTATCCCATACTAATATACAAGTTCAAAGAAATTAATTTTTCTTCTTGTGTCACAGTGGGCTATTTTAGCTGCTTGAAATAAATAATGATAATTTTCTTTACCATGTTGTTTTCAGTAAATAAAGAAAAAAGTGAGAGTAGAACTACTGTTACTTCAGACGTAATTTGCCATTACGTAATAAATGAACAATGGTACATTGAAACCTCATGATGCTACAAAACGATGCACAGCAAAAATGTTCAACTGATAACATTTTCCAGAGAAAGTCTTGTAAATAGACCACGGTTTCTTGGAAATATATTTCTTTTTTCTTGGAAAATAATAGTGTAGCGTAAATGAAGAACAATGTAATGAGATACATACAATGGCAATTCAATAGTAGGAAGAATGCTGCCAGGCTCAAGTGCGATTGGGTGGATCACATTATCCGTATGCACGATGGCCAGTGGGCAACGGTCTGGGTGTCTGAAGATGGAAGGCGCCGCCGAGGGTGTCCAGATAGTGATGGTGCGATGATAGGACTCTTACCTCGAGCGTAGGTTCGACATGGCGCAGGAAAAAAGACCCTGGAAGGATTTGGAAGATATTGATACAGTTTACGACTATTAAACAAAAAAACAAGATATGATTTACATAAATTGTATTTTAAAACTTGGTGAGTCCGATATTTCCTAACCAAAAAACCGAAACAAACCCGAATATCACTCTTCTACTAATTTTGGACAGGCAATACTAGGATTAACTACTGTCCAAGATGATCTTTAGAAAACCAATCACACTTAAATTATAAAAAAAATTGAATTGTAGAATTTGTATATGTTTGTCAGTTTGTTATTTCTTTACGCAAAAAGCTATTGAACGAAACTTGGATAAAATTTGGCACACAGATAATTTATAACCAGAATTAACATATTGGGATACTTTCATCCTGATAATACTACGGGGTCGAAATTTATGCGGTGAAACCACAGAACGCAGCTAGTAAACTAACAAAAGTAAATATACTATTAGTAAAGGTGGAAAAAACTAGTACAGCCGTACAGGTAACATTTTGGCAATGTATGACTATAGAACTACGTCTTATTTTGTGCCACGACTAAACTTTCTTATGACGGTGTTTATATTAAACAATGTAGTACGCATAACAATTTTACACTAACACCTAAAATAGCTCCAACGAAGAGCCACGCAAGGCCATCTGTAAAACCAAAACAATATTAATTGACATATTAATCCACACAACTATCTCGGAATAAAATGAAACAATGGTTAGAACACTAGAGCTACAATTTACACCAATGCTCCAATTAAATTAGTCATTGAATTTTAAATGACAGAATATTTACAAAGTTTATCGCAACTTCGCGAGACGCAGTGGCTTCTTGCCATCCACGATCAGTATCTGATGAATTTACCGCCATTGTTTTGAAATGTTTCCGACCAACGAACTCCTGACGTAATCATTGCAAACCATTAAGTAATGTCGCGCACTTTTCGAAATAGACACGGAAGAAAATGGCTCCCGAACAGATTTAGAATTCGAAGCATCCAGTTATGTATCGTATTTAAAGTGCTGGCAACACAATAAAAGAGGTTTAACTTCTAAAACGGGATTGAAACAGTTTATAATCGTTTAGACACGTCTCTGTGAGGGGTGATTAAAGGTTGGTCGTTGTCCGACCATCCTTGGCAAAAAGCCAGGATGCCAACTCAGGGAGAAATGTTTGCCTTGTCGGCTGTTTGTAACTATTTTACTGTCTATGGTCGGTTGTTCCAAATTCTAATTTTTAAACTGAACTGTCACGGTCGAAACAGCTGTAGCTCGGGAAAGAAATGATATGTTGCACAATTCAAATGAAACCTTTATGACTCAGTTATTTTTAATCTCTACATCATTTGGATGGGTCTTCAATTTACATTCCATTAATTTTAATTAGGAAATGATCGAAGCAAGGAATACACATATGTGTACTGCTATTTGGGCTGGATGAATAATTGTATGACGATACGACCTCCCTTTTCTGTGTTTATGAGTTGGTATCTTCAATCTCTTTGAATTGGCTACTACTAGAGATTCAGACTTAATCTACTGAGACTACCGACACATAAATATAAAATGTTTTTAAAGTTTTTCATTAGTTACCGTAGATATGAGATAGAAGTCTGACAAACTAGGAAATCAGTGCCCGTTCTAATTATCACCGTTCGCGTGACTGAGGAATAAGTCAGTTCCCTGTTCAACAAAAGACTGCCGATTGGAACCCTGTGTATCGTGAATCCAGCTGGAGGATCCTAGACCAGAGAGACGGCCGGTTGGTTCATATTGTTACGAATGGACCTTATGTCGATGGCATAAGGTTCAATATCGCGTGACATGCAGTGTGTCACTTTTAAGTCCTATTCCTCCAGATCTAGACATTTTCTAGGTACAATAATAAAACGCATTACTAGACTTAGGACGGCCTATCGAATGGTACAGGTCTCAACAGTTTTGTCAACAAAGTGTCGACATCGAAATTTCTGGAAACCCGTTTCCGGGAATTACCGTAGGTACTTCCGAGTGACCTCGAAGTTATGTGCTATTATTATTACGCCTAGAGGATTCTGGAATGTTCGATCAGCTGGCCTATATAAGCGCCGCGACGCCGACGCAGAGTCAGTCTACACTCGACTAGCGATACGAAAACAGCGACAGTTAAGAAGCGATCTTCGAGAATACCTACTGCGACAACTGCAACAAGAACTGTGAGTACTACGTGGAGTAACATCTGTACTGTTATTGTGTGTTTACAACACGGACTTCGTGGACGTAAGAGAAGACTTCGGTACGACATCAGCTACGTTCTACTTGTCATTGCCTACAATCGACTGTACCTTCGTTGCTAATAAACTTCGTAACCCTTAACCGGCATTTTAGTACCCCTAGCCCGTAACAATTGGTGTCAGAAGCGGCATGCCGGTCACGCCAAGGGAAGACGAAAGAGTTCGCACGCGACGACAAGCAGCGATGGATTTGGCGCGTCAAGAGGAAGTATCACTTGGTGTCCCTGCACCCGTAGAAGATGCGGCCGTCGTAACACCGACGAATGTGAGTGCGCCTACTACCACCACCACTGCCGGAGCCAGCGGACCCGATTTTTCGGCGTTACTGGCTCACTTGACGGCGCAAATAAAGCTGAGTATAGAACAATCCCAGGCAGCAACCCAGGCTCAAATAAAACAATCCCAGGTGGAAACCCAAGCAAAAATAGATGAATCCCAGGCAAAATCCCAGCAACTAGTATTAGAACTAAATAAACAGTGGAAAGAAACCAAAGAAGAGGTTAATGAGCTTAAAATAAAAACAGCACAACAAGATGCCCGTATGGACCAACAAGACATGCGTATAGACAAACAAGATGCGCGTATGGAGAAACTAGACAATACCATCATGGAGTGTGAGAAAGAAATACAGTTTCTCCATAAAACGGTGCAGAAAGGAGGCATTAAAGGTGTGGTACCTGTACCCAGTGCTTTGCCGACCTTCAAGGTACCTCATTTTGACGGAACAACATCATGGGTGGCCTTCCGTCTTCAATTTGAAAAGGTCGCAAAAGGCAACAATTGGGACGACGATCAAGCTGTAACCGCCCTTACGCTTGCTCTGCGTGGTGATGCCGTACGAATCCTCGAGAATATTTCCGGCGATTGCAATACCCTAGCCTGTCTGTTAGAAGCGTTGGAGATTAGATATGGAGAGAAACACCTGGAACATGTCTACAGGGCTCAACTCCGCGAACGCACACAGAAGAGCAGCGAGGGCTTGCAACAATGGGCCACGGAAATAGAACGTATGGTTCGGAAGGCGTATGCATCAACACCGGGATTGATTGGCGCTACTACTCTACGATTATTTACCGATGGGATTCGCGATGCAGAAGTCAGGGCTGCAGTACGTCTGGGTCACCATCAGACCCTGAAGGCAGCTTTGACGCATGCTCTGGAGGTGGAAGCTGTACGTCAGGATGGCCCACAACACGACCGTATTCGAGAAGTGACCGCACAAATAAAAGCCCGACGAGGACCAACTTGCTATGAGTGTGGCAAAAAGGGGCACATTCGAATTGATTGTCCCAGTAAGGCTAAGGGAAGAAGAACTTCTTGGTCACGTGAAGAGGCCGCGGTGATGGCGTGGCGCAAGCGCGATGCGAAGGTCGAGCCCGAGCGCCCGTGCGAGCGAGTCGAGTGGCGCGAGCGGAGCGATCGGAGCGGGCACCGCGAGCGACCCGCTGAACGAGAGCGGGAACGCGTCAAGGACCGGGAGCGAGACCGGGACCGGGAACACGAACGTCTCGGCGAGCAAGAACACGAGCACGAGCGGTCGCGCGGAAGGTCGTGGAGTGACGCAGACGCAAGGCGGGACAAGGAAGTCGAGGACGAGGCGCGAAAGAAGAAGCGCCTCGAGAAAAAGGCAAGACGAAAGGACCGCCGTCGCCAGGTTACTTCAGGAAGTAAGGGCCGACATTGTGACAAACAGGAAGAGAACGTAAGGATTATCCAGGTGAATGCTTTGGATGAAGACTGGGATAATCAATCATTGAAAGACGCACAAAAGGAAGACAGTGACTTGAAGACAGTAATCGAATGGAAACAACGTGGCCAGAGGCCCGCTTGGAGTGAAATATCAGCGCTTAGCCCAACAGTAAAAAGTTACTGGGCTCAATGGGACAGCCTGATAATTGATAATGGAGTCCTCAAGAGGAAATGGGAATCACCCAGTGGGCAGGAAGTCACCTTACAGATAGTTGTCCCCTGTGATAAGGTCGCGTTAGTGCTACGACAGGTGCACGACGGAATATCCGGAGGACATCTAGGAGTAAAGAAAACCCTGGAAAAGGTGAGAAAAAGATTCTATTGGGTGCATTGCCGCGAAGACGTTGAGGACTGGTGTAGAAAATGTGTAGCTTGCTCCTCAGTAAAGGGACCGCAAACGAGAGCCAGAGGTCGGCTGAAAGTGTACAATGTTGGTGCACCATGGGAAAGAGTTGCTGTCGATATAGCTGGGCCATTCCCTGTTACTGAAGAAGGGAATAGGTATATCATCGTCATGCAAGACTATTTCAGCAAATGGCCAGAAGCTTTTGCAGTACCTAACCAGGAAGCTCATACAGTCGCCAAAAAGCTAGTTCACGAGGTGTTCTGTCGATTTGGCGTTCCCTTGGAGTTACACTCTGACCAGGGTAGAAACTTCGAGTCTTCACTATTTCAAGAGGTTTGCCAACTACTCGGGATACATAAGACTCGTACAACACCGTATCACCCACAGTCAGATGGAATGGTCGAAAGATTCAATCAGACGTTGGAGAATCATTTGGCCAAAGTAGTGGAAGAACACCAGAGGGATTGGGACCAATACATTCCACTCTTCTTAATGTCATACCGCTCTGCAACACATGATAGCACAAATTGCACACCGGCGAAAGTCAACTTCGGCCGAGAAATTAGACTACCCATAGATGCACTAACCGGAACACCTCCCGATACTCCTAACCTAGCCGTCGACTATGTGGCCGACCTACGGCGTAAATTAGATGGAATACATGAGCTAGTGAGAAAGAATGGTCTGAAAACCAGTGAGAAAATGAAAATCCGATGCGAACGCAAAGCTAACGTGCCCGGATTTGAAGAGGGAACTTTGGTATGGTTACATAATCCCATAAGGAGAAAAGGAAAGAGTCCGAAATTTCAAGCCAAATGGGAGGGTCCGTACACGATAGTAACCAGAATAAACGATGTCACCTACCGGATTAAGAAAGGACCTAGAGGGAAGCTGAAGATCGTACACGTAGACCGCCTAGCTCGCTATTATGGATCAAATCATGCTCGGGACGAGCATGACTAAGAAGGGGGCAATGTTACGAATGGACCTTATGTCGATGGCATAAGGTTCAATATCGCGTGACATGCAGTGAGTCACTTTTAAGCCCTATTTCCTCCAGATCTAGACATTTTCTAGGTACAATAATAAAACGCATTACTAGACTTAGGACGGCCTATCGAATGGTACAGGTCTCAACAGTTTTGTCAACAAAGTGTCGACATCGAAATTTCTAGAAACCCGTTTCCGGGAATTACCGTAGGTACTTCCGAGTGACCTCGAAGTTATGTGCTATTATTATTACGCCTAGAGGATTCTGGAATGTTCGATCAGCTGGCCTATATAAGCGCCGCGACGCCGACGCAGAGTCAGTCTACACTCGACTAGCGATACGAAAACAGCGACAGTTAAGAAGCGATCTTCGAGAATACCTACTGCGACAACTGCAACAAGAACTGTGAGTACTACGTGGAATAACATCTGTACTGTTATTGTGTGTTTACAACACGGACTTCGTAGACGTAAGAGAAGACTTCGGTACGACATCAGCTACGTTCTACTTGTCACTGCCTACAATCGACTGTACCTTCGTTGCCAATAAACTTCGTAACCCTTAACCGGCGTTTAAGTACCCCTAGCCCGTAACAATATTCTTTCTACTTTAAAACCCTTGGAATTTGCAAGCACATGAGCCGTCAGCTAACGCCAAAGATACAGTCCACTCAAACGAGACTTAGATATTTATCCGCCCCCAGTAATGTTGTACCGTCGCCATTATTTTATTCCATTAATTCTCGTTTTTACATGCTTTTTTTTTATTTATCTTCTAAGTAAACTCTAAATCTTGTTCAAAATCTTATCGCCGACTAGCATTGGATGACCCGTTTCCCTCATTTAAAACTGTCGCTAGGGAAGTAAAACGTTCAGTAAGCAACTATGATTTCTAATATAACATATCTATACTAATATATAAAGCTGAAGAGTTTGTATGTTTGTTTGTTTGTTCGCGCTAATCTCAGGAACTACTGGTCCGATTTGAAAAATTCTTTTTGCGTTGGATAGCCCATTAATCCAGGAAGGTTTTAGGCTATATAACATCACGCTGCGACCAATAGAAGCGGAGCATAACTAACTCCACGCGAACGAAGTCGCTGGCGGCTGCTAGTATAGAATAAAAGTACGACCCACAGACGGTGGTTGAAAGACTCTACATTTTTTAATATAATTATAAACTAGTGCTTGACCGCGATCCTGCCTGATGGCAAGCAGTGATGCCATCGTTGATGGTAAAACGCGCTAGTTTATTAAAAGCCAAACTAAAAGCACTAAAAAACTGAGTGAATAGGAAGGAAGACGGCAGTTGAGCGAGCTGATGCAATAGGAAACCCAACAACACGACCAACGATTACGATGCGGCGCCAGAGACCAAACTCCTGAAAGAACACCATTTGGCGCATCGTACCCGGCACACATCGCAACACAACTGCTCAGTGTGGCTAACATGAGTTTTCATTCCAAAGACTCGACCACGTTTGACTCATCGATTGACCCGCTTCAAAGTTGTAAGAACTCTCAACCAATGAGAGCGCCCAACGCGGTCGATGCGTATGATCAAGTCTCGTAATGAAAAGTCATGGTAGCCACATACGTCTTCCGGTACGGCTTCACCAGACATCATGCCGGAATACGACGAATCGCTTGGCGCCAAGACTTTGTCTGGTGGGTGGTAACTTCTGCCGGCTGCCGATTTCTCTCTCTAGACAGTCCAACTTTCTGTATTCGAAAGTTTCCTTGAGCATTATGAGTTTACTGGTAGATATACTTAATGTTAATTAATATGTCAATGACAGCCTCCGTGGCGTAGCGGTAGCGGACGCGGCCGCTGCGCAAGGTGGCGCGGATTCGATCCCCGCACAGTGCAAGTATTTTTATGCATGAATATGAATATTTGCACGGGTCTGGTCGTGCAATGCGTGATCCCGATTGCCATACGAACATCTAAGTCCAACAATTGGTCTAACTGCAATGCTTCGATGTCGCCTTCGGGTTGTGAAGGTCAGACGGCAGTCACTTCACTGAAAATGTCGAAGTTTAGCCATATCAGCAGTTGGACTGGTAAAGCGGGCCCCAGACTCCAAAGCTGAAAAGGCTTCGGATGCGACTGGGATTAACGCTGGGATGATGATGATGAATTAATATGTCAATCGTGCAAAAACTTAACGATTTATTTATAAACGATGTTTAAGATAAAAGACGCTTCAACGTCAAAATGGTATAGGTAAACAATCGCTTATCATTACGTTACTTTAAGCAACTTTTATGATTAAAAGGAGTTTATATTGGTGCCGATTCTCTTGTCCATAAACTAAACTAACTTTAGGTTATGTGCATATTTTTCTTCTTAGACAGAGTGGTACTGGTAAGGCAATTGCATGCAGCCGAGATGAGAATGCTAAGAGGGATGTGTGGTGTTACACGAATGGATAGAATAAGAAATGAGTACATAAGAGGAAGTCTGAAAGTGCCACCGGTAGCTGAAAAGTTGTGTGGAAATCGGTTGTCATGGTACGGGCATGTGTTACGGAGAAATGAGGAGAATGTCGTGAGGAGAGTTTTAATTATGAATGTTGATGGCTATAAGAGTAGGGGAAGACCAAAGAAACGATGGATGGAATGTGTGAAGGATGATATGGCTAAGAAGGGGGTGACTGCCGAGATGGCTTCTGATAGGGATGTATGGAAGAAAAAGACATGTTGCGCCGACCCCAAATAAATTGGGATAAGGGCAGGAGAATGATGACAGAGTGGTACTGATAATACAACAATAAATGAAAACACAGACTATGCTGGTTCATAGAAAAAATCCTAAGCCATTGAAAAAAACCTAGCATCAAAAATAAAAAAATAAATAAAAATTCAAACAAACTAAATCACATGAAATTGCAAACGGAATAGAACATCCTTTAAAATATTGGTTCAATGACCTCCGATCAGCGGGCGACTGTGCGGTCCCGTATCGACTTGCTTTTATAATAATGGCGCCAAATTATTAAAGTTTAGTACCGCTGGATGCGGCGGTCATCAACCTGTAAGCGCTTCCTAATGAACATGTACATCATGTAGAAAATGTGAATAATGAAAAATAATTTCCTGTGACTAAACTAATGGATATATTTATATGATTTTTTATTGAGTAGATTGAGAATGTCTTGAGGTACGCGATTTTTAATTTATTGTCGTATTGTCAGCACCACTCTGTATTATCAAGAAAAAGATAAAAGATACATTTTAGTTTAATCCTGTCAAATTAAGATATTCCATAGACAGCTTAGACGTGATTATAAACATGGCGACCAAAAATACATCAATTTACGTCATCATCATCATCTCAGCGTTTATCCCGGTTGCACCCGCGGCTTTCGCGTCCGCTTTGCTGCACATTCTCCTCCATTTCGCATCATCTTTAGCATCCTGTGGTAAGAGCTCGCATGTCATGTCTTACAACGTCAAGCCAATACTTCTTAGTACTTCTTCCCCCGCTTGTTCCGCCCCGGCGCGGCGGAGGCGCCATTGCAAGACATTTGTTACCCACGTAACATGCCGGTTTGCGTAAAACGTGGCCGCCCTCCTGCAGTTTGTTTGCAATGTCACGGACACAAAGACTGCCCCGGATGCGGGAGTTCCTGGTGCGGTCTTTTCGCGTAACTCCACACATCCACCACAGCATACTCGAGACGGTCTCCAAAGCCTAGAGCACAGGCGTAGAGTAGCCAGCCTTTCGGTGTTCTATAGGATGCTTTTTGGGGAGTGTGCGAGGGAATTGCATGATTTAATTCCCCCATCTCCGTTCCACCATCGGACGACCCGTCGTACGGCGAGTTCCACCCTTACGTTGTTAACACTACTACGATCCGGACGAAGCGTTTCGCCTCCTCCTTTATACCGCGTACATCAAGGGACTGGAACAACTTGCCGGCGGCGGTGTTTCCGTCGGACTACAATTTGAGTGTCTTCAATCAAGGCTAGAGTGAATAGGCTCTTAATAAACTAGCACGCTTTACCATCAACGATCGCATCGCTGCTTACCATCAGGCGGGATTGCGGTCAAGCGCTGGTTTATAAATAATAATAATAATAAAAAAATCATCACCGTGACACGCAGCTTGTGTCGCTCAAGAACAGGCCACGACTCACTACCATTCAGGAGAACAGGTCTAATGATGGTTTAATAGACCTGCCCCTTAAACTTAACCGGAATTTTGGGGTCACAAATGATATGCCATTTTGCCCAAGCTGCGGAAATACGTGCCCTGACGTCGCAATCAATGTCGCCGGACGCATGGAGCACAGACCCCAAGTATTTAAACTGGTCCGTGCACTCGACCATGTCTCCGCCTATGCGCACAGACATGGGGTCTGTCGTGTTGCTGGCCAAGTACACAGTCTTCGCCACGTTGAGTTTCAGACGTCCATTCTCAAGCGAGTCCTTCCACGCATTCACACGCCGCACCAACCGTTCCCTGTCCGCGTCCGCCAGCGCGATATCGTCATCGACATCAATTTACGTCAAACGCGGACTAATTTGACAAGTCTAAACTAACATATTATGTTCTGTCCCTTTCTCAATGAAATATAAAGAAAAAGATGTTCTGTACTTAAATTTAGTTTAGTTTGTCGACTTTTAAACCACTATGAGGGTCATTATCATTCTCCTGCCCTTATCCCAATTTATTTGTGGTCGGCGCAACATGTCTTTTTCTTCCATACATCCCTATCAGAAGCCATCTCGGCAGTCACCCCCTTCTTAGCCATATCATCCTTCACACATTCCATCCATCGTTTCTTTGGTCTTCCCCTCACTCAAATAATACTACCAACAGAAATCTGATATTATCATTGGCAAGTTTTAAATTAATTATAAATTAATCAAACCTATTTCGTCTCGCACAGACCAAATACCTATTTAAAGAAGTACATTTTTAGTTCGAAAGAGGTTCTCGGAAAACTGCCATTCACTAACTACCCGCTTACATTCTTATATTCTTAGTAAGTTTGCCTCAACATTAGGGTAAAGAATTTGGGCGCTGCCAATTCGCAGATGAGGCTAAAATAAATAATAAACGAACTCAAAACAAAAATATCTGCTAAATTGCCAGTCTGACTACTAATTGTAGATACTGTTTATTCTGAGATCTTGTCATGTAATAATATAATGTTCCTTATAAGTATGTAACAAACTTGTAATATCGAATATTAAACGCTACTCGGTTTTCATTTTGTATTGCATTTAGTACCAAACGTTTCTGATAGCAAACGTAAAGTTAGAAACTATGTATGTTCAAGAGTGGCGTGTCGACAGAATTCATGACGATATTACAACCGAAAACGCCTCGCGAGTACCATAAAGAAACATTCTGGAACTTTAAATCACTTTAATACAATATTAATGTAACTGTTTTTCAAGATTTCCTATTTTGTTTCTCTTGTTTCGGTACGAAATAGATTCATAATGCTTTTGTTAAAAGCAAATCAACATGATGGTAGCGCACTGACAGTAGCAGTGGCTTTCATTTTGACAGTTCAATAACGTTAATTACGTTATGTACTAACGTTATTGAGCGGACCGTCTTTCTATAGGTTAGCAATATCCTTCAAAACGTTTCAGATTTTGATTGATAGTGTATTACGCAATTGCCAGCCAGCAATAGACAGCCTCCGTGGCGCAAGGAGGCGCGGTTTACAACCTCAGTGCAGTTTATATGCATGAGTATGAATATTTGCACTGGTCTCGTCGTGCCTCGAAAAGAACTTTAAGCTGTTGGTCCTGGTTGCCATACGAACATCTAATGGCAGCCGTTACGGGTTGTTGGAGCCCTCAAAAGTCCAAAAATTGGTCCAACTGCAATGCTTCGATGTCGCCTTCGGGTTGTGGAGATCAGGCGGCAGTCGCTTTGCGGAAAATATCGAAGATTAGCCGAAATCAGCTGTTAGACTAGTAAAGCGGACCCCTGACTCCAAAGTTGAAAAAGCTTCGGATGCGACCAAGATCATGATGATTATGAGTGTGGTACGCAATTAAGGTGTTATCATACTGTAGACTGTAGTGTAATCTATAATCATGTCACCGTGAAAAATTATGTGAAGTGACCTCTCATGGCTCTCATTCCAACGAATGCTATAGATTAATACTACTGACAATTGAACCACCAATTGGAAGAAGGGAATAAACGCCACTTTTTATATTCACTTTTATACACTTTTATATTCGTTAGACGTAGGGCTAAGTTGTGAGTTCGAAAAAAGAAACAAAGTCCATTCATTCCGTATAGATTCATGCGGCTAAAAAAATTGTTAGAAGAAGGAAACAAATCCTTCCTTTATTCCCTTCTTCCAACTATTAACTTTACGAGTATAGAAATAATATTTCTTTTTGACTGTTTTTTTATTCGATAAACAAAATCGCATCACATAGTGGTGGGGGGCGTTATACTAGCGATCTAATAGCCGCCATTTTAGTTGTATTTGAGGCTGCATTCGTTTGGTTTCGCGTCGAGGAGATTCTTAACCTATAAAAATTATTTCACCATTAAAGTTTAAATATGACCAGTGAAAGTAGCTTTAACGATTCAACTGATAACGAGTCAGAAGCTGAGACTCCAAAAAAGAAGAAAAGAGGTGTTAGAAATATCCATTTGTATAAAAAAGAAAAACAGAAGTCACAGCGTCTACTTGGTCAATCTTATGTGAGTATAAGTACTGGGAGGTTAGTGCCAGCTAAATCTAACAGTAATAGTGACTGTCTCTGTAAAAGAAACTGCACTCAGCAGTTTCTTTTACAGAGACAGTACTGAAGAAAAACAGCAGTTGTTTGAATCGGTTTATAATGGACGACCGAAAAATGAACAGGACATATATATGATGAGTCTCATTGAATACGCAAAGATTAATCGCCACCGTTCAAAACGCGAAAATCCAAAAAAACGTGACAGCACTTTCATATATTTTGCAATGAAAGGAAATGAAAAAATTCGAGTTTGCCGTCAAGCTTTCTCCATTTTATACGCTATAAAAGGTAAGGCTATTTTTCGCCTTACCTCTCTTAAATCAGAAGGAAAACTACCTGAAGATAAACGAGGGCGGCATCGTAATCGAGGTAACGTCTTATCAAACGAAGCAATCACGGCTATTGATGAACATATTCGGTCGTTTCCACTAAAAGAATCTCATTACAGCAGCAAACATATACAGTATTTAGAAGCAAACTTAAACGTTAAAATAATGTATGAACTTTTTCTGAAAAAATACCCCCATTATCAATGCGTAAAATACGACTATTACAGAAAATATTTTAATGATAATCATGGCTACAGATTCGGTCGGCCACAAGTAGACGTTTGTTCGACGAAGAACTCGAAGCAAAAATAAAAAGCTCATCTCTCAATGAGAATGCGAAGAGAGTGGCGGTTGCAGAAAAAATCATACATCTTAAACGTGCTAAAAAGTTTTATAATAAGCAGAAAGAAGTTTTGGCCTTATGTAAAGAAAGAAAAGATGTAGGAGCCATTGTATTTGATTATATGCAAAATCTGCCCATTCCTAAGATCCCAGTTCAGGAAATGTTTTATTTAAGAAAACTATGGCTGTATGTGTTTTGTGTTCATGACTTAAAGACGAATTCAGCTGATTTCTACACTTACCATGAGGGTGAAGCTAAAAGGGGCCCAGATGAAGTATGCAGCTTATTATGGAAAACTATACAGAACATGGATCCCTCTGTCAAAGAACTACACGTTTTTAGCGATGCTTGCGGGGGCAAAATAGGAATAATACCCTTATAAGATTCTTTCTCACTCTTGTTGCAAAAAATCGTTTTGAGAAAATATATCAATACTTTCCTGTGCGTGGCCATTCTTTTTTACAGTGTGACAGAAATTTTGGGACAGCTAAAAGACTCATTAGGAGAAGAGACAGAATATTTACGTTCCAAATGAATACAATAATCTTATTTCGGCAGCAAAAATCAGGGGTTTTTCAGTTAAACCTGTTTCTTCAAACGAAATACTTGATTTTAAAAACTCATGGCAGCAGTGTTTTAAGAAAACCTGTAAGTCATTAGACAAGGCCACGACATTCAAGATTTCGCAATATAGAAGCTTTGAGTATAGTTCAAGTCATAAAGGTGTGTGTGACATGTTCCGAATTTATTGATGGTTTCGTCAAAGCTACATTTTTGCTCCAAAAACCTTCTACAATCCCGAAAATACCTGAAACTCTGGCATATGTTACTAAAATACCTATAAATGAGAAAAAAATGAATGACATAAAAAAAATAATCCAATATATTCCTGACGAATTCAAAGATTTCTACAATTTAATTCTGACCTGGCCAACTACAAGATCCGAAAGTGAAGAAATAGATGAATAACAGAGTGTCCTTACCTGTTTGTAATAAATAAATAGTTTTTGTCATTATATTGTCTATTATTTCAAATTATTTTGTACCTGTTATATGATAAATTGGAAGAAGGGAATAAATCCACCACATTTCGATGAACACATATAGATAAATATTATACATTTAAGGCAAATCTGTTGGTGAATAAATCAGGATTTATATTTTCTTAATAATCATTGATGTCCCATAAGCTTAAAAATTGAAAGTTAAAAGTTATGAAGTTTTTTTTTATTATCTCCGTTCTTATTTTTTGGATTTATTCCCTTCTTCCAATTGGCGGTTCAATTAATCCCAAGATTATTATAGAATCGCTCGGCAGGAATATATATTTTTTTAAATAATTATAAACTAGTGCTTGATTGCAATCCCGCCTGATGGTAAGCAGTGATGCAATCGTTGATGGTAAAGCGCACTAGTTTATTAAGCCTATTCACACACCTAGCCTATACAACGTTATTTTTTGTATATGCGAAACCCGAAACACGTTTTCAGTATTTTTATGTACAAAAAGCTATCGTGAAAAATCACAAAGTTATGAGCTTGTATGTTACCTGGTTGTCTCTACAAAAATACGGTCAACGCGCCGTTCGCGCCTACAGCGTCGCGCGCGGCGTGGCGGGCGCCATAGGACACTGATCCGCTGCTGTAAACAGTGTCGTGCGCTCGGTACCCACACTGCATCATTTTTTAAATATATTTGGGAAAAGATATAACATGGTGTACAAATTATCGGAATCGATTCAGTTGTGCAGTCTGAACAAACTATATTCAGGTTTCATAAATAAAGAAAAAATAACGTTTTATGTATACTGCATCTATCTTAGCTAAACGCAATGCTTATAGCCAACAGGTACATTACAGGTAATTGAAGATGATTAACAACACTGACATTCCTAGAAATCTATACTAATATACAACGTGTAACATAAAGGGTATATACATAACAAAGGCATGGCATCTTTACATGATATCAAACGATATTGGAAGGGTTTTTTAATCCTATCTCTTTATGTTAGAAAGTTATGAGGAAAAACACCCCCTGTGATAGGGTACTGTCATACGAGTCGCACAGAGATATTGAAGACATTTATCGGATTTTGGCAAGAAACGTGACGGGTAACGAGTAGTTATTAACGTATGTAGTGTGCTGCTACGTTTGTTATGATTTGATTTTAAGAAACACACGAAACCGAAAAGGACATTGCTAAAATTCCATACATTGAATGCCCCAGAATTGACAGCAATAAGAAAATGCTAGTTGTGTTTGGAATGATTCATGTAATCTTAACAGGTATTTGTTGATACACGGACAAGCTTAGGAACCGAGTATCAAACTAAAATGTGTTTGATTTTGAGGTTATATAATCGTAAAGAAAACTGAATAGATTTATTATTTCTTTTACGTTTAGTAAGAAAATGAATGTAATCATCAAATGTGTAAATAATACAAGTAATTTATTGTCTAGCCTTTTACCAATTGTTCTTCTGAACGGAAAAGGCAAAGGCATAGTATGCCATACAGCCTAGTCTTTAGTAATTTTTTTCTTGAGTAAGTTTCTATCCTAACTTATCCTAGTTTATCCTAACTTATCCTAGCTTAACTTAACTAATCTATCTCCTTTCTTTTCCTGCGTGAGGCCGACAAGAAAGAATTTGGAGTAAGGACATGATGTGGCCACTGTGCTACATTATTTCACTGTTCTTTATAAATTATTCACTGAATGCACTTTTTACTACATAAATCACGCGATTTTATTTAGTAAACAACACTATAAATAATTTTAAAAGTCCAATGAAAAATGAGCGTGACACTCATCCCGCCAAAAAAAAAAAAAATCGCGAGTAACAAACATAACAAAACAATTGGAGACTCATTTCCGCATCTGTAGAATCGATACCGCTATTTGAACTAACGATTTGAGAATCAATTTTGTTTAATATCGATAAAAACACTATTATTACGCTATTTTACAGATTGCGTTTAATGTATTTTGATAACAAATGTAGTCATAATAATAAAAAAAACGCATACATTAAATAAAACTTCATGTTTTTTAATTCATAAATACAATTATTAAACTATCGATTTCGTAAAAACAAGAAGCAACATCTCTAAAGCTCTTGACATGGCAGCAATTTATATGACAGACAAATTGTTTAGTAGTTACAAGGCTTTTAATAATTCGTTTTAAACCCACGCTTGTCCGTTAACTATGGATATTTGCATATAATATAAAAAAATGAAAGAAAAATTATAATGCAGGACATTTATTTGTCCATGCTGGGGCGAATTTCGGCGATCTCCTTTGGTACCAATTTTTTGAGTATTTTATTTTGAGTTGAAACCCTTTCGATATCGTTTGATATCATCTAAAGATGCCATGCACTTGGTATGTTGGCCCTTGGTCTTGGTAGTTTGTTTGTTTGTATGTTTGTTTGTTTGTGCGCGTGTAATCTCAGAAACTACTGGTCCGATTTGAAATATTCTTTTTGCGTTGGATAGCCCATTAATCCAGGAAGGCTTTAGGCTATATAACATCACGCTGCGAGCAATAGGAGCGGAGCATAATTAATTCCACGCGAACGAAGTCGCTGGCGGCTGCTAGTCTTAGCTAAAATTTAAACTTACAACTCACGATATGACCATTATAAAAAAAGAAACATAAAATAATTACATAGTCTTACATGACTGAAATGAAAAAACAGCTTCAACGGCGCCAAATTCTTCATATACACGATCATTGGCAATATAAATTTATTGGATGCACATTATAGTAATAATTTATTTTCCATATTGAGTCTGTCACATGCAGAATTTTGCCACGGGTTAAATTGGGTTTAATAGGAGAAAGATAAAAGAAAAAAATGTAAACTAAGCCCTTTGATAAAGCCAGTGTGGTTTTGCATAATTGTAATTATTCATGAGATTGAGCTAGATAAGTACGTACCTACTTATGCGTGTGGTCGTACTAATTTTTACCTTTTAGATAAGGATTCTTTTATTATTAGTAAGATACGGGAAAATATTGCTGTTTCTTTTTTTTTTTAAGCCGTTGTAGCAGTAGCAGAATAATTGTGGACTAAGAAAGTGAATTTCTTTTAATCAAACAAAAATATCGAAGAAAGTATGAACTGTTGCGCTCTAATGAACTAAACAGTAACTTTTTACCTTTGGATAATTCATCGCCAGTGAACTCAATATTTCCACGGACTCTCGAACAAGTACAACGTAATGTACTAAAAAAAACTGATTTAAGCGCAAAATGAATGAAAGAATGATTGAATGAATAAGTAAAGTAAGGATATGTATTTTCTGAAAATACATAAATAAAATACATTTACACGATTTTTTGCAATTCTCAGGTCAGTGTCCTGCAAGGTAATTGAGTAACACACTACCAGTAGCAATCCGTTTCATTTTGACAGTTCAACAACATTCATTGCTGTGTTTACGTTGTTGAGCACACACATTTTTTCAATATAAAGCAATGGGTTAGTAATAAACTTCAAAATGATTCAAATTGATAGTAATATTATGTTACGCAATTGTCTTTTGCGACCGTAAACAAAGAAATATTTAAAAGTATAATACCTACTGAATAATAATTGAATTATCAGAATTAGCCGCAGAGGTCTTAATTTCACGAAATAAGTAGTCATTTAGTGTTATCCATACTAATATTATAAATGCGAAAGTAACTCTGTCTGTCTGTCGGTCTGTCTATTTGTCTGTCTGTCTGTCTGTCTGTTACGCTTTCCCGCTTAAACCTCTAAACCGATTTTGATGAAATTTGGCACAGACAATCTTTAAACCGTGAGAACATTGATAAAATATTAAACTAAGGTAGATATGTCACTAGCGCACTAAAAATGAAGCGTACAAAAGGAAGTAAGTCCTGTATCTCGCTTTAGTCACTCTCGATACACTCGTAAAAACAAACGACAAACACTAACAGCGCAAACGACAAACACTAGCCATCTTTTTCTTCTCTATGTTTTAGATTGCGCCCCATCTCACTCACACTGTACCCAATGTATGCCGAATAAAAATATGCATGTGTGCTGCTGCTGTGTTCGGCACATTTTTTTTTGGTTAGTTTGTTAGAATATATCGTATCTGTTTAATATTTTATCAATGCGTGAGAAAGAACTTAGGCTACCTTTTACCCCGGAAAAATTTGATATTCCCGAGGGATATCTAAAAAGCGCGATATAACCGAACTCCACGCGGGCGTAGCCGCGGGCGGAAAGCTAGTAATAATATAATAATGCGAAACGGATATTATTTATACAATATAGATTTACTTCGAAACGGTCTCCAAAGCCTCCAGGCTTTGCGACAGTTTTTTTTTTTTTTGAGCATAGGCGAAAAGTAGCTAGTATTAGTAGTAGTAGTATTTTGGTAGTGTGTGAGGGAATTGCATGACTTATTTCCCCCATCTCCGTTCTATCACCGAACGACACGTCGTCGTACAGCAAGTATCCATCCTTACGTTGCTGACACTACTCTGTACATCGCCACATCGGAACTGGAACAATTTTCCAGCCGGCGGTGTTTCCGTCTGATTTCAATTTAAGTGTCTGGGTGAATAGGCTCTTAATAAACTAGCGCTCTTTACCATCAACGATTGCATCACTGCTTACCATCAGGCGGAATTGCGGTCCAGCACTAGTTTATAAAAAAAAAATGATTTTGTTCATTATAATGATGACAACCTTGGCGTTTTCGTCTTAAATATTTCACGCGTCGTAAATACAATAAACAGCCAAAAGTTAATTGAAAAGGACTAAGAAAGGCCTCTGTCGCTATAAATACTTTGTTAGTCCCTTCCGTCCGCAGTCTGGCCTCAACTTGTCGTCGATTTATAGGTCAAGGCCTGGGAAGTGGGAGGCCTGTGTCCCTGGCCTCAAAGAGCGGACACACTCGAACAGTGTCCACAATATGAATCCATTTATTTGCTACAAAAGACTAGCTATTGGCTTTCTAGTTATTGGATCTATTTGGTTGTATGGAATGGAATTCTGATTTATATTGTGAATAAAAGAAGTTTTCTTAGCTTTTAGTGGAGCTGAGTATGTGTTAGGTTACGTTCATTGTGTCGACTTTATAGTGTCCAACCTACATAGTTAAAATTTTGAAGGCGTTTAAGTTCTTGTAGACCAATTGTTTAATTTTCTTGAATTTTGAATATGTTTACGTTGGTTATTTACCATATAATATAGGTATGTCTGCGGTTTAGACCTAGATCAGCAGAGATGTACCAAAACAATATGTCTAATGTAATATGTCAATTTTAGTTCCTAGAAAACTCTAGTGGGGCGCTTTTTAAACAACTGTCATTTCGTATTTCGATATAACGTACTTGTAGAATTTAAGTAAGAATATAAATCAGTCAGCAATGTAGATTAATTAATAAAAGAAAGAATATTTAGGATATAAACTTGTTTCGGGTTATATGTTTATAAAGGCACCCACAATACAGGAGAAATTCCTAGTGAGGGACAGCGTTCCTTTTTTTTTTTTTAATTTAAGTACCTCATTTTAAATGCACAAGCAGCCACAAGCCAATTAAATATTGGTCATCATCATCAACCTTTTTATCGTCCCACTGCTAGGCACAGGTCTCCTCCCATACAGAGAAGGATTGAGCGTAATCACCATGCTTGCTCAATGCGGGTTGGCGATTTCAGACTTAAAGTCCAAGTCATACTTAGAAAGTACATATAACTTTAGAAAAGTTACATTGGTACTTGCCTGACCTGGAATCGAACCCTCGCTCTCATAGTTGAGAGGCTGGTGTTTTACCCCCACCACGACCGACAAAACATTGGTCATAAAGTTTCCAATATAGGAAATTTAAAAAGAAGGCATTTAGGCAATATTTAAAAAGAAAAGATGAGAAAGAAGGAAATTATCACGTCTTCTTGAAAGAAATGTATGTACTGAACACCATCGTGTCTTTATACAGAAGGAAATTGCATTATTTAATGTTTACTAACAATTTCTACAGACCATGACCTTGTGTGTATTACACGGCACGTGACAGACGGATAGCCACAAGTTCAACTTTTAATATGATTAATTCAGCCTTGTGCTAACGGTAGTTTATGCAGTTGCTCCTAGTTTAAATGCGTTCAATATAATATTATGTAGGGTAATTTCGCCTGTTCGCGTCCATCGCCCAGTTCGCGTCCATTTTTTAAATAATCCTTGAAAATAAGTAAACTAATACACCAATCAAACTAAAAAAATTACCACTAATACCCCAATGTATAAGAGGCACGCACACATGGACAAAAGTTCCGTATTTCAAAAAAATCCCATTAAAAAAAATAATTAATCTCGGTTGTTCATCAAGGATGCGGGATTTTAAGATAAAAAATAGTGTGTAGGGGTAAGTTCGATAGTAAGTTTTTCATTGTTTAATGTGAATTTTAGAATGCATGGCTATTTCTAGACTTTTGTAATGAAAAAAAGAATACTATTAATTATAATTTGTTAATGTTTTTTTTACATTTAACGAATAAAATAAGGTGGACGCGAATTACTATATCAACTTTACAAAATTTCCACTTTGCGTCCGCAATGGACGCAGATTATACCTACAATGAATAAGAATGAACCAAATTGCGTCCACTATTTTCGTCGCCTATTTTTTGTAAAAATATGTAATTTAAAATGGTGAAATTATTATTATAATTCTTTTTTTTAATGCATACTACGTGTTTATGATTCTATTTTTAAATGAAAAGACAAAAGAGGTTTTGCTCTATGTCCACAGACTATTATTTTGTATGCCCTTTCACCCTTACAGCGTATTTGGACCGTTAACACAATATTAGAAATCTACAGTCTACGCATTGCTATCAAAACCAGAAAATTTTAATTCTCTGCTGGACATAGACTTCCCCTAAGGAAGTCCACGACGACCGGTCCTGCGCCTTCCGCATCTAGCGGTTTCCCGCGACCTTCACTATGTCGTCGGTCCACCTTGTCGGGGGCCTACCCAGCCTGCATCTTCCGGTGCGTGGCCGCCACTCGAAAACCCGTTGGTCCCATCGGGCATTGGTGTGCCCGGCCAAAGTGGGCCGGGCACAGTGTTGCAATTCTTCGGGATATATCGGTTACTCTCGTTCTTCTGCAGATCTCCTCATTCCTGATTCGATCGCGCAGTGAAACCCCAAGCATAGTTCTCTCCACTGCTCATTGAGTTACCGTCAAATAAGGCCTTCCTATAAGGCCCATTTTTAGCGACCACGTCTCAATTCCATACCTAAGTCATCACTGGCAACATACACTGGTCGAAGACTTTTGTCTTGAGACACTGCGGTATTTCGGACGAGAAGATTCCTAAATCCCATTGCACTAAATGGACGCGAACAGGCGAAATGACCCTACGACTGAATTGTGCAATCTAACCTCTGATTGGTGCAGTAATTGTTGATGGTGGATATTTAGTTTTTTTTTTTTTGTCTCACCCAATACAATGCAATAGGTGCGGTACTTACCTCCTTGTTTCGTTTGCTGATTTTAAGTTTAAATTAATAATACATTATGAACATAATAAATGTTAGTAGTGTTATGCTAGCCAGGGTATATTCTTTTTAATTAAATGAGAAATAAAGCATAAATAGACTTAAAATAAAGTAACTACCTACTTAGGTAATGTTACTTTAATGTCATTGAGAAAAGGATATAAGATAAATATTTAAACTAAACTTCTAAATATTTATAAGTTTAGTCCTGTCAAATTAGTGAACGTACGTAAATTACCGTATTTTTTCTTTATGGAATATCATAATTTGAATCTTAATTGGTCGATAAATAGAATTCTGAAGATAAGACGACCGACAATATTGCAAAAATCGCGTTCCAAAATAATAAATCGCAAACAAAAAGAAACAAATTTCAACGATGTTGCATCAAATATTCAAAATGGCATTTAGAATGGCGCCTCTTGCTTCATGCGACTGGCTGTCATGAGCGTTGCACACGCGCTGACCCGGAATCTCTCCAGGAACAACTGTTTCAAATAACATCACCAATATATCCTGACCTTTCAATGCTCAGTAAACTTCAATAGCTTTAGATATCGCGAAAGGTCTTGTAGAATGGTAAGTCATAAACATATTCAGCTTCACCTTCTATTTTTGAAAACGTTCTTATTCGAATTGATCGCATTCAGTGTTCCATTTATGAAAATATTCCTGAGATTGACAATTTAAAAAGTTTCGATGATTCGGTTGCGTTCCATTTTCGTGCGTTCGCGATTTTCGCACGCGATAACTTTCGTTTTTGCTAAGCCTAGCGTCAATTACATCAACCTAAATAATATACAACGACAGTGAAATTGTTGTTCACTTTCCCGCGTAGCAATGATGTGATTAATTAATGTCACATTACACAGCTGACAATTATGACACTCAAATCGAGACAGTATGCAAATCTAGTTTTGCATCAATTTAAAACCCAGATTAAGAGTAGGGGAAGACCAAATAAACGATGAATGGACGAAGTTGAAACAGTATTTAGCTACATAGGGAGCGACTCTGTAGTCGCTTCCTCATCACCGCGGTCGATGACAACTAATAGAGAAAGTATGTAAGAAAAAGACATGGCCTATCTCAAATAAATTAGGATAAGAGAAGTAAGAGTATATTTCCGTCTAAGAGTAAATTTTAGTTTCGAGCATTTAAAGTACGTTGGTAGTGAGTATAATAGAAAACATGATTGGTAGTGTGTCCATAACCTAGATTTAACTACTTATTACAAAATGTTCCTGAAAAATCTTTCACAGTCCAAATGAACCTACTAAAAATTTCCTCACATACAAAAACATAAAATGCCTATAACCCAGATTCTACAATACGTCCAATACAATTTTAAAACCATATGTCCTATATCTAGATCTATCTAGATAGCGTATTTTTCACGTAACCAGTTTAACCTATTTGTATATTTCGAGTTAGGGATTTCTTCTTGAAGTAGATGTGCTTTTTCAGGATAAAGCAACATTTATAATGCAATCATCCTTCCTTACTACCAGACCAACAAAGTAGTCAGCTGCAAAACATTGTTACCGTACAGCGAATCTTCTGATTCCACGTCAACGACCTTTGCCATTGCACTGCCATTCAACAACGACCACCATAACCTGGTCCCTTACCCCTTCTCTTTCTTCTAAACCCATCACACAAAGACGCAATTGCAAGGAATTTAAGAGGTCTTGCAAAAATGGTGTAGATTCTACACTATTTTCGCCTACACTGTAGATTGGCGTAGTAAGTCGACGATCTCATAGAAAATGCAAGAGATCACGATGACTCAGTCTAGTAACAGAGGGACTTCTTGTTTTTATCATAAGATATATTATGCACGTATTATGTAAGAGAATTATTGCGTCATTGGTTATTGCGAAACACAGATCTAATAGGGAGATATTTGCTTCCTCTTTGCAATACGAAAACTACAGTTCCCACATTTAGGAGCCCGTGGTATCATCTGGGGTCCAATATGCAGTTGATCTCCAAAGTATTTATCAATATTTCAAATGATGATGTGTGCTGGAAATGCACAGAATGAGCGAAGGAGATATTTAACTTGCAGATAATATCACATTTCCACATGCACATTTGAATTCGCATAGCAGTTGTTTGTTATACATCTTTGATCTTCTTTTCTAAGAAATGACTGCTGCTGCGATAACATGCTGTTCTAAAATAATTGGTCAGACTGTAATCAATTTCGTAGCAACATAATATCCCAAATTTAATACTTCTTGCATGTTATACATATATTGCTTAATAAATAACAATTTCGTGTCATGCACCGATTAATATCGAAAATTGAAATTTATTGAAGCCGTAGCGTTTCAGTTAAGTATCGCAGAGAAATCGAAGTGTTACGAATTTTATCCCTAACCCAGATAAGCGATCACTTTTTCAAAACAGCCTTTATTGTTGAGTGAAAGCATAAAATATTACGTTAGTATACCCAAGTCACTTGACATTTCCATCTGGAAAAAAATCTTGGTGAAAAATACGAGGGCGTACCTGTATAAAACAAATGAATTTCGAGGAATTGTGTTCATCTCCCACGTTATATCAACAGCAGTAATCCACGGGGACTCGACCCAGCTGACTTTGTATTGATTATTGCACGAAGTGAACATGCCAAGTTGATAATGAAATCGAAAGTACCTATCCATGTATTATTAGAGAGGTGCTCGTCTAGTCAGCTGTCATGATGCTATGGACGTGTTGCTGGGAAAATTATTGTTGTGCTGCACCGTTTCTGGCAGCTTTACAACAGTATAAACGTTTTTGGGGCTGTCTTTTGTATCCAAAAATCAATAGATATGAGGAAAGGAAGCAAAACGAGTTTGTAAACATCGTAGCAGATGGCGCTGTAGTTTCTGCATGTCCCATTTCCCAGGGGAAGGATGCGTGAGTCCAGGAGACGCTCAAACGTTAATAGATTAACTTTATCGCAAAAGGATTAGGTTCAAAATTGATTAGGAATATTTGACAGGTTCGGGTTGATTTCCTGACGTCCTGACGTCTGTAAAAAGCCCTAGGCGTTAGTAAATACTGATAGTTTTTCTGTTTTTTTTTAATCATCATGATATAGACTAGATGCAATAAAACTACTTAAATTTCATGACACAGCATTTATATGTAGTCGGACACGACCATTTGCGAACGTTTCCGGGGAACGGTGTTAGACTGTCGATTGAAAAGGTGGCATCTTCATTACATAAACTTAACAGTGACGTTAGCGAATGTTCACTTAGGCAAAATTTGTACTACGATGACAAAATGTTAGGTTTATCATATCATTGTCCTTTTTTACTATGATATCCTCAAAAACAGGGTTTTTTACCCTTCTGGCCTGCTTGGCCTTTGTTTGTGACCTATGCCAAATAATTTTTACTTTTAAAATTGTCCGTATCTGGATTTAAGCTACGAGTAGGTGTATCGCCTATTTCAACTCTAGATGTGGCGAAAACACATGAATGAAAAACTACCAGTAAGGAAGTCAACATGTACGTAGAAAGCTTTTCTGTATGCTACGTAACGCTGCTGTGTGTTTGCAGTCTTAAGTAACACCCCTCGTTAGTGGCGTCCCTCTTAAGTGCAGAGCGTGATAATACATATGCATACGGCATATATACGAATACTTACATAGCTCACGATAACTTAATAAAAGTTTTTCAAATATTGCCACCTAAAATCTACAAGCAAATACGACATTTGCAAAACTGTGAACGTGTTCAAAACTAGCTGTTTGAAGTTACAAGATTTTACGAGCAAGTTATTACGACATATGGTACAAAATAACGATTTTAACCTCAGCGTAACTTATTCAAGCAAATAATCAAATGAGCGTCTGTGCCTTATTTCGGACTTACACAACTAATGAGTTCAGTAAAAACAGATTTCTTAGCCAATATGGCGGCCTATTCTTACATAAACGAACATTCTAATGACCAGAGTAGAAATGTGACGATCACCCATTATTTGTAATAAAGAGAATATACGATTGTTATGCACGATAAAAATGCTATAAACCACGGGCTATTGTATAGTTATTATGGCAACTACATGTCAATTACGATAGGGAAGTTACGAGAAGATAATTACCGTAATTCGTTATGAAAATTGACAATATTTAAAATCAGGTCATCTTTTCACAGTTTTATGATTTTATTTGCCGAATGGAAGAAAAGCAGCGCATTTAACGATGGACTCTCATAAAAACTTCGCACATTAATACTTTTCTTCTCAACTTCTAATATCATTATCTGCAGATTCTGAAGTGAAGGGTTCGATTATCCCGACTGAACATATCCCATGACAATACCCTCTAGGAAAATAGATAAGTGAGCAAGATTTAAACCCTTAGGGAAACTTGTCAGACATAAACCCTCTATTTTTATCATAATGGGCTTGGTTATACATGATGCATCTTTGACCACCGCGTAAACTGTAGGCTTCAGCATAATATGATTCTAAATCTAGAAAGTGCAAATAAGAATTGCACTTTCATAGAATAGTGTAATCAATATCTACGCGGTTAAAATTTATAGCAAAGACTTTTATTAATAACTGAAAAAACATTTCCACACTGAGAGGTTCACAGTCATCTATAAAATATATCTTGCGCAAAATTTATTATCTACACTCTTTTATACACAAAGAAGTTAGAGTAAGCTTATGCATACAAACCTTCTAATATACTGAATTAGATCTTTCGTAAATTGCATTAGTCGCGGATTTGATTTAAGTGTGCATCTACTCCACTCTTCGTTCATAGCGAATATAAAGCAAGCTCTAAACCGGCCATTTTAATAAGATCTCCATCCATCATGGGCCATCTTCCTGGTCATCGTTCTATAGTACTGGACAGTTTTATGGGTCACGCTTAACGAACTACTAGCGACCTATTTTGTTCGGACCGTATTTCGGATACCTATCGGATATCCCTGAGCTATTTTTGTTTGTCCCTTACGCAAAATTGTATCGTATCGCCCTCGTATGTCGGGAAGGTTCTTATGACACGTGGTTAATTTTAAAGGTACGTCTATTTTCGGTCTAAATGAAATAAAATGGTTTCTCATATTTCTATATTAAGGTTGACGTTATTGAAAAAGATGGCAAAAATGATAGCTTCAGTCAGGCTTCAATTACGAAATTGGGAATCTTTGGACAAGATTCGTGTTGATAGATTTAAGACTTCAATAACGAAATTGAGGTGTTTGGAAAAGATTAATTATGATAGATTTATGATCTTTTGTACGATTTTTATCTCTGGTTTTGGAGAATATATTATTTAGCGTTTTTTTACATCTGTTTTTGCATCAGTGTCTTAATCACACAGATCTTTACTATCGTTAGCATGAGTATAATTATGTTGCTGATGTCTGTGGGTAGATACTCAAGTCCTAATTAAAAACGTTTCAAAATGTAGTCGCAATCTCATCTCAGCGACAATTAGTATCAAAACTTATCGAATAGGTACAGCAATTAGAAGTATTTTTGACAGATTGAGACTGAGTTGTACTGTGAACGAACGAATGAAAGAGAATTGACCCACTGTTTTCCGAAATAGTCGAATTCTTTGCTACTTTGCTATCCTATCCCAAGCGGCAGGCGGCATAGGATAGCAAATTAACGCGGCGGACGTACACACACATTTTTTAATATGTAAATATTAATATAAGCAATAAGGTATATCAATCATCTAATCTATTTTTTATATCTTGAACAACTAATAATATTGCCTTTTTTGTATTCCTAGGTCCTCAGAAGGCGAGGAGAGCGATAAGAACACAAATGATGGAGTGAACAGGATACCTCCACATTGTCACATTACGATCAAATGTACAAGAGAGGTAAGTACAACCACATTCCATCATCATAATCTGCAATTAAGACGTATTTGCCAAAATACAAGTTTATGGAAAAATAACTTTTAACTCCTACATAATAAAGTTCAGGTTACACCATAATTATCTTCAAACATTTTGACAACTTTTCAAGAATGGTAGTCACTCTAAAATCAACTTATTACTATTGATATAAAGTTGATCTTTGTTTTAACTTGAAATAACATCAATTGAAAATATTTGGAATAGACTTTACTTCAGATATTTATCCATCATCATCATGTCTCCAAACACTGCAAATAGGCTACTTTAATCGCATATCATCACCGTACCTTCCATCCTAAAATATTGTTCTCTCTTCAGATTGCAGGGTTCAACGGTCTATCAGAAGCCGTCCGACGTCTAGATTTTTCGTCAGCAGTGCGCGATGTTCGCCGGTTTAACTACATCTGCGCGTTGTTGGAGCTGCTCGTCGGTGGTCAGAGACTGACGCATCTGCCTGGAGCTGCGCAGAAACTGCTACTGTCCATGTTGGAGCAACTTGCTGATCAAGGTGAGTGCTTTTATACTTGCTTTTGTACTTTTATACTTTCACCAACTTTGAAATCTGAAAACGAATTTGACCACTGATGACGGACTGATCATGTCACATCTTGATGTTGGCGACAATGAAGCACGGTTATCAAGAAGTAACTTTTAGGTGTTAACTAGTCCGCAAGTCGCCTCGTATCGCACGCACTCACACTCGTATCTTAGAGACCACACAACACGGAACCACAACACGGAACCGCCTTTGAGGTCGCTGCTAGTGGCAAAATAGTCAAGACATTTCATACAAACGAAACGTTTCACCGTCACAAATTCCCGATTCCCTTCTTCACTACTTAAATTTAAGTTCAGTGCATTTTTTTTCTTTATATTTCGTTAAGAAAAGGACAGAAGATAATATGTTAGTTTAGACCTGGCAAATTAATCCGTTCCTAACGTATAAGCCCCGCACGATGATATTGCGATTGGCGGCCATCTTGGTGACGTAGTCGAACTCGCATCGTCGGTACCGTTCGCAAGTTCAGTCCGCGCTTACCGACTTACGCACATCGAATATTTTGGTTAGCTTTTTGTTTTTGTTATCCTGTTTTATTGTTGTTCTTGAGTTTTGTTGTTTAGTTTTGTTAGCTGTTACTCATTAAAATGAGTAAGAAATTAATTAATAGTCGTGCTCGTGAAATTATAATTAAAGTGGACAATTATTTTGTTAAAGAGAAAGAGGACTGTAAGTTAGTTCTTGAAAGTATAAACCGTGCTTTAAAAAGTGCGTCGGACATTTTAATACCGAAGCAACTGCTTATAGTTATTAAAAATATTTTGCAAAATTCTATCAAAGTCACGGAGTGTGTGGCATGTGCCACAGGCGTTGCAAAAAATACTGTGACGAAATTGAGACGAGAGCATGAGTCAGCAACAGCCAGTGGCAGCAAAATGAGAACTCCTACTAAAGGAAAAAGACAAAAGAAGAAATATTTCGACGGGTTTTCCTTAACAGCTTTAAGAAATATTATAGATTCAATGTATACGGTGAGGAGAGAAATACCCACAATGCGCAAAATCTTGGCGGCTTCAAAAGTAGACCTTAATTATACTGGTAGTGAAACTACATTAAGAAAAATAATTAAATGTGATTTAGGCTACCAATTTAAACGATGCTACCAAAAAAGACTGGCCCTAATTGAAAGACCCCAAATTCAAGCGTGGAGGGCTAAATATTTACGACGTATGAAAGAAAATTATTCGCTTGGTGAAAAATAAAAGACAAAAGACCCGTTATTTATCTCGACGAAACGTGGATACATGCACACTACACGGTAGAAAAATGTTGGCAAACAGCAACCGATGGAGTGAGACGGAACGACAGCCCCGGCCGCCGATGCATAAATAAGTTAAAGCGGTTTTGTTGACAAGCCCTTTTAATGTTTAAAGCAGACACCAAAACGGGGGATTACTATGATCAAATGAATGCTGAGAATTTCACCAAGTGGCTTACAGAAAAATTAGTACCCAACATACCACGCAACTCCAAAATTGTGATGGACAACGCCCCTTATCACAGTAGGGATGAGAATAGGCCACCAAGTATGAACAATAAAAAACAGTTGATTGTTGAGTGGCTACAAGCTCACAACATGGACTTTCCCAACGACAGTACAAAACCTGAACTGTATTTATTAATTAAACGGCACAGACCGCCGAAAAAATATAAAATTGACAATTTATTAGCTGACAATGGCCATGAAGTCGTTAGATTACCACCTTACAACTGCGACCTCAACCCCATTGTACATCTGGAACCTGGTAAAGATGAGGGTGTCAGAAAAGAATGTGGAGCAGTTGGAAAGTCGCATTGAAGCTCTGACGTTGGAGGCGTCGGCGTCAATAAGTCCAGATGACTGGCGAAAGGAAGTCAATCATGTTAAACGGCTTGAAGAGGAATATTGGAATAAAGATCGAATAACTGACGAGTTATTTGTCATAAATACGGCGACGACAGTGAATCGGAAACGACAGACCAGAAAGCAGTTCTGATTCGGAAGACTATATACATTTTTTTACATATTATCCTGGTTTTATTTATAAGCTGATAGATGTAGGTAGTAATTAAAACATGACTACTACACAGTGGACTCTGGTTCAATTCCCGCTCGCAAATTAACAGAAATGTAGTTAGAAAAAAATAGTATACATGTAAGAAAGATATACGAATAAGTATATTTTTTGTGAATTTTAATTGACAAATGTTATTACACGGTTGACGAGTTCTTGAACGATCAAGTTTTTTCTAATTACTGACCTAATTTTTTGACATTATTTAATTTTTATTTTTGTGAACTTTAAAAAACTATGACTATTACATATTTGTATGTCTCACCAAAGAGAAAACATAGCGCACTGTACATTTTGTCTTTAAGATCTGTATTTTTTTGTTACCTATGTTTTACAAATAATAAATGATTTGATTTCTTACGTCTACAAAAATCATTTCCTTGAAATTTTTAATAATGAAAGTTTATTTGTCAGAATATGGGTGAGTAGGTATACCTACGAAAGAATGTTAAATGCAAAATTAATATTAGGGTTAAGGGTTTATTTGTATTTTATAATTTTATTATACATACACTCTTTATAAAGAGTGTAATAATACATACACTCTTTATAAAGAGTAATAAATTTATAAAATACCAATAAACCCTTAACCCCAATATTAATTTTGCATTTAACATTCTTTTGCTAGCTGTCCTTTTGTGTGACAGATGACGTCACAACGCTGTTATTGTGACAAGGTTCCATCGCAATATCATCGTGCGGGGCTTATAAATTGACGTATTTTTGGCCGCCATGTTTATAATCACGTCTAAACTGTCTATGGAATATCTTAATTTGACAGGATTAAACTAAAATGTTATCTTCTATCTTAACTTAAAAGTAGTTTAGTTAGTGAGCAAGAGGTACAGCACCAATGACGGCTTTGTAGGCGGTAGGTAGGAATGGTAGAAGTGGCAGAAGGGTACGCCTGTGGTATACAGTTATGAAGAAATACAGTCAATGCCAACAGAACCCCCTACGCACCCACTACGGCTACTACACTACTTTGCTTTTAAATTTTAAGAAAACATAGTCTATAGCATATCCCTCTTTCCAGTGGCAACTTCAAAACAGAATCTGAACGCTCTCCGCGCGCTAGTAATGTCAGTATCATCAGCCCGAGAATCGGAGAAGCGCTCTTGTTGGGGCCGTCCGCTCGGCTCGCGCGCTCTTTGGGGTCACCACGACCACGCCATCGCCAGGATCAACCGCATCGCTAACAGCATATTGATACAAGAGGTATGTATGTACTATCGGCAATACCAGCTATAATCCCACACCTGCTCCACCACCATCTGGCAAATAATCATTGCTTTTCAGAATATTATAAGAAAGTGCAAGTGTTTGTTACTTTTTCACGCTCAAACGGCTGAACGGATTTAGATGTGTGGCACACAGATAGATAAATGTGACCGTAATTGACACGTAGAATTTTTTACGGCTTTTTTTTAAGCAAGCTTATCCGCTAATCCATTGCTCCATAATATATGATCGATAAATGTGTTTACTCAAAACGTAAATAACGCAATGAATGTTTTTGAACTGTCTAAAAGAATGCCATTACTTTTTGCTACTGATGGTGTGTTACGTAATTACCCTGCAGTTAAAAATGAATAGCACCATAACCGACGTAATAAATTCTTTACGCTCATACATCATCCAAAAACAAAAGTTGTGGTTGTTTTGGCCAGCAATCGTCCAATCTTTCCTGCACAATCGCCAGTGGGCCGCTCATTTAGTGCTATTTTCTGTTAAGGGCATTCTGGCAATGCTCCAAATGGTCTGAGCACTCAATGCGCGGCCGTTTGGAGCACACTCGAAGTTAAATCAAGAGGCACGTTACAACTAAACGTTAAAACTAAACAAGCATTTGTTTACAGCCGGGACCAGAGGTAGTACCTAAGCTTCACGACTTGCCTGAGGAGTGTATCAGAGAGATTCTGTTGAGGATACCAGATCACAGGGACTTGGATGTAAGTAGACTATGCACGTTAACTTCGGACCATCGTTTGATTATCGTTATTTCGGTATATGTTAAACTTAACCCCGATCTCCAAATTATGGACCTAAAAAAAGCAAATCAAGTCGGCTTCTTCCTCTTCTACATTTCCTCTTAGCTACAACCTCTTATTTCTCCGAAAGTAGCATTAATCTCTGTCACAGCAGATTTTATTTCTTAGTTTACAAAGATTTATTTCATAGTTTGACGTCATCAAAAAGGCAGATCAAGTCTGCTGTCAGTCATGGGCTAAATCACCCAAAATTTAAGTCACAGAAAATGTCAGGACAAGATAGTGGGTTGATTTCGTAGACGCACCAGACAGGCCACACTAGGTCAAGACGAGAGAAGCATGAAGGAGAAAGGGAAGCCTTTGTCCTACAGAGGGTCAACACAGGCATGGGCGTACCAAGGGGAGGGGGTGGGAAAACTCAGTGTATAAATGAGGACTTATCCCTAACTTTTAAATAAACCACGTAGTAGACACTGACAAAATATACGGTGTAATTGCCAAAAAAACCGTGTCCGACTATAGCGACAAAGATTACTCACTCTAAAAATATGACTTGCCACCCCTAGGCCGACCTTGCCCACCACTAGGCCTGCCACGCCCCCCCGCCCCAGAAGCTGGGTACGCCCATGAACACAGGCTAAAATATAAAATAGTAGTATCAAGAAGGAAGTAGTGTCCTTTTACTTAAATCTTTTTCCCCTTCCCCAGGCGGCGTCATCAGCATGGACAGTAATGGCATCAGTGTGCTCAGAACAACGCATCTGGCGCGAGCTGGTCAACTTCCACTTCACTCAGCAGCAGACTGACGCCGAACTAGCGAAGAACAAGGACGAAGCCGTTGATGACAAGGACTTCGACTGGAAGAAGCTGTTTCACAGGCTTAGAAAGTAAGTCATGAAATAATATTAATTTTCCACTTTGGATTCAGTGGAGAGGCGTGCGAAGAGGTTGATTGGTGACCCTGATTTAACTCGAGACGGTCTCCAAAGCCTAGAGCACAGACGTAGAGTAGCCAGCCTTTCGGTGTTCTATAGGATGCATTTTGGGGAGTGTGCGAAGGAATTGCATGATTTAATTCCCCCATCTCCGTTCCACCATCGGACGACCCATCGTATGGCGAGTTTCTACCCTTACGTTGTTAACACCACGAGGGACTGGAACAATTTGCCAGCGGCGGTGTTTCCGTCGGACTACAATTTGAGTGTCTTCAAGGCTAGAGTGAATAGGCTCTTAATAAACTAGTGCGCTTTACCATCAACGATTGCTTTGATCACTGTTTACTATCAGGCGGGATTGCGGTCAAGCGCTTGTTTATAATTTATATTAAAAAAAAAAACTGTAACACTGTCTCTCAACTAAGTGAACACGGTATTTCATGTAGGTAATGTACCTATATAGTTTAGTATACCTATATCTGCCCAGCCCCAAGCTATATTGAGGTCTGCTTACAGTCTTACCAAATGCAACTGATTCACTACATAGAGCGGCTGCCTATCAGTCTGACAACACAGTCCTCTAAGACCTAGTTACTGAGTATTACAACAGCCCTTAGTATGACTGGTTATTAGACACCTGAACCCAAATGTAGTTTTTCATCAAATATTGTGACGAAATAACAATAACAGTAGCTATGTGTATATTTGCCTGCATACTTAATTATTTGGCCATGTGTACAAAATTTGAAACCTGTCAATGGGATTATACCGAAAAAATAACAAAAGCCCGTGTAAATGAAAGCGTTGTTTGTACAGACGACAGCACATCAAGCTACTACAATCTGTCAGATTTTCAATTTTATCTCTGAAGGAAGGGTGAAGTAAGGGCTTAAGGTTGATTGGGAAAATCTGACAGTTTCGGGTAGCTTGACCTACTGTCGTCAGTACTATAAAACTTAATCTATATATTTTTCAGAATGTACGGCCTGCGAGAAGATGCGCAGTACGCTGAGACCCTCTCCCTGTGTCGTCATTGCAAGTGCTTGTTCTGGCGCTCCTTGGGCCATCCATGCATCGCCGACCAGTGCCCCGAGTACCGCGAGCGTCTCAAGGAGGCCGGCGGGCCCCTGCCGCCACACCCTGTGCCCCCCGCGGCATTCCTTAAGTTCTTCTCACTGTAAAAATTACCAGTTTTTATCAAGCACTGGATTTTCTACACACTTCTGACAGCCGATAGTTGAAAATCCAATAAGTGTATTTTTGTTAACGTACTGGGATGCAGTCTGTTGGATTATCAATGCTCGGCTGAACACCGAGGGTTGAAAATCTAAGGGGAAAACATCTTTAGTGCTAAATGACCAGAAAACACTGAAGACTATCAACATTCTTCGGCTATAAGCTTACCGGTGACTGTATTGGACAGTCAACTGCTGAGCTACTATTGCAGCTGATGACTATGGCGTAATATTTCCGGTGTTCAATAGCTCAGAAACTATCTGCAGGTAAATAGCTGTATATAAAACAAATACGGCCCCTAGCCACAATGTGTGGTTTTAAAGAAATCTTGTGACAACACTGTCATTATCTTCGAGTAAATAACTGAATAGTTTAATTTTTTTCACTGTGGTGAGGAAAATCTCATTTTTCTTTAAATGCTGAAAAATGAAGCTAAATAAACTTATATCAGTATTTAAATCTACAAAGAAATTGGTGATTTCAAACCACAGGAATGTTACTAAATACAAGATTTGTGAAATTAAGAGAAGTTACTCACACATCTGATTCATAAATTAATTTGGTACAATCTGACATTGAGATGCCTACGAAATGCGATTCATAATACTTTGGTGCTTTGTCCAGTATTTTTAAAACATGTATCTTTATTATAAAATATCAATGACTGACTAAGATCTCGGGCGACAAGCCTACTTTGAATTATTATCAGTGCTACTCATATATATGAAATGAATTACTTAAATTGTAGGACTATTACTGTGTAGTATGGCACGACAAAAGTAAATACCGACTTTATCTTACAAAGACTACAGGCAAGTTTCGGAACAAAAATTATTTCAAAATGAAGGCAACAAATTGTCAAGGATGCATTAACTGGTATGATTGGTTATTGATAAATCATTCCGCTGTTCACGCACGCTTGACAATAAAAGATAAAGTTTTCGTTTAACAAACTTACCACATGCCATTCATCGGAATGGCAACAAAACAAAAACAGCTTTGGTGTATGTAGATAATTTTAAGTGCCTGTATACTCTGTACTTTTGCCGTGTGTACATTTTGTGAATAAAGAAAGCAACATGTTTTTTTTTAAAGGTTTTTTTTTTTGTAATTGACTATGCTATGTGAGTAAAATTAAGAACTTTTGAAATTAATCATTAAAAACTTCCTTTAGTTTTATATAACAATGGCTAAGTAAGAGCTATAAGTATAATAAATTATAATTTCAGCCAGTTAAGTGTAGCCATGCTGCGGCATATCATTTCAAATATGGTTTGAATGATGATAAATATCCTAGAACTTCGTAAGTAATGGCAACACTACCAGTGAATGTGACCAAAAAACATTTCTAACTAGATTTTTTCGTTACATTTTAAGGGATTTAGTAGTTAACCTATTTTGTTTGTGCACACACTTAATGCTTATAATGTAAAATATGAATAAGACTTTAAAAATAATGAAAAAAAAGTATGTGATAATTCCAAAATTATATAAGTGTGCTCTAATCTGTATAATTTACTATTTATCTATGTGTGTTGTTTGTTATGTTTAAATGGTTTTTATTTTAGTTAAAAATATATATTAAAAATACCCAAGTTTTAACTTAATCTGATCTGTAATTTATTACAGATCATAATTTCACAAGTAAATCAAAAGAGACAAGCAAATCCTGCTTTCTTGTGTTACTATAAAAAAAAATACTATTATAAAAAAAAAACTTAAGATGAATTGGCTTGGTTGTACAAAACCTGTTAAATATTTAAATGATTAGTTCCTTTATTTTGAATTAGGCTACTTAACAGCTAACGAATTTAATACCATGACTTACATACATGCTTTTAATTTGTGTGCTTGCATTTAATTTGCGCACATTAATCATTTCACATTTTTTAAACTACCCTCATTACAATTTACAAGTATAACTGTGTAGATAGTATTTCACTATCCATGATAGTCTAATGTTATTGTAGATTAGTCAAACTAGTTGAAAGACTCATGAATTTGACGAGACCTTTTTGCCTTTAATAATAGCTTAAGAGAAAGACTTGACTCGTCAAATTCTGCAGCCCAAGTATTTATATCACAATATTGGTAGTTTAATAGTAAATTTCAAATTGTAAAATTGGTCTTAAATTCATAAAATTGTACACATACAATATGGATGTGCAGCTAATAGATATAAGAAAGCAATATTTTATTACACATTGATAGTTCATGTATAATTAAAATAAATTATTGTAAGGATATTTGCAAGCTCACTTTGGAAGCTAAAACTGTTGTATCTTCTGTAACTTCTTTAGGCCTAAAGTTCTATTTCAAAGTACTATCCGTCACAATAATGTAAGCAGTCTCTGTGATTACTTTGATTCTGAATGCAAATTTATTTACCAAGTCTGAAATTAGGTGTATTGTCTGTAGACTGTATTTATTAGGATGGCAACTCTGTAATATATCAAATATGATTTTACTTTTGAATCAATTATGCCTATTGCAGAGTCCACTGCTGGAAATAGGCCTCTCTCAAGGCACTAAATACATGGAGACTATCATATTTCAGCTGAAAGATATCCAATGCTGGAGACCTCCCCATAGTGTTCACACATGAACTACTTCCAGAGCATAATTAGCATTTATTCAAGCAGACTTGTCATCCATTACTAGATGACGTTAAGTAGGTGCATGTATCAATTAACCTGTCCATGATCACCTACTGCAACCCGTTTGCATGTTAGAACTAAACGGTCTTCATATTTATTGATGTTACAAATAAATTTTATTTTAAAGAATTGCTGGTTCATTTGATGTTTATCAGGTTACTTGCTGTATCATATGTACAGCAGCTCCTATAATATGGTATAAAAAAAATGTTCATTGTATTGTGGTAGTGTAGTTGTTGATATTGTGATATTTTAAGATAAATTTATTATTAATGATATAATAAGCATTCAATAGTCCCAAGAAGCTAACCCTGTAGAATAGATGCATTTAATAAAGAACTACATAAGGCGTTGTTACAATCTTTGAACAAGCATTTTGCCTATATTTGAGCTTTTCTATTTATCCTCACCCCAACTATGATGTTAAATTCCAGTCTAACCAAGTGCAGCTGAATACCAGTATTTACATGGGAGTGACTGCCTATCTGAACTAGTGAAGATTACGTCAACCCTTGGTAGGACTAGTTATCAGACTTTTGGACTTATGACTCTTCTTCAACAGTGTCAATTCACAATTCTGATTGCTTTAAGTTTTTGTGAAATTTTCATATAGTAACCTTGTGTAGTTCAATATTGAACAGTAGATGTTAGTTATGAAAAATGCAGCTACCTACTCACTTAAGTCATTTTTAGTTAATCTGTGATCAGCTTCATGTTTTACATAATGGAATTGCTTTTTTCTGATTTGTGTTCTCACTATGGTACTTTATAGTGGTATTTTGAAATAAAGTTATTTTGAATAAGATTTTCTGGTTTCATTGACAACATTAATAACATTGAAAATTAACTAATTATTGATAGTAGAAAGAGAATAATATTAAACAAGATATAACTTACTATAATATATTTATCTGAAATTCATTTGGTACCATCAAAAATATTACAAACAGTACAAAATCATCAAACTATCTCACTTTTCACTTTATCGCAATGTCTCACTAAATCTTTCAGTTTATACACCAAGTCTTGCAGCTGCTGGCTTCCACATGTGAACCTGACATCCTCATCGCTGTTCGTTTTCAAAATAACTGTGTATAACAAATTGTCGGACCCAACTCCTGGAGTGTTGGTCATAACTTCAAGTTTCCACTCCACGTCTGTGATTTTGGGTAAAACGCTGGCATCAATGCTCTTACCCGGCTCCATTGTTCAAAAATGTTGACGATAGTTACATATCCATCATTGCAGATTTGATCTTCAAGATCTCGATATTAAAATACCTACTGTAAATATTTTGGTGGCTATAAAATCGGCAAGTGCTTTATTTGACATAAGTAAAACGTCATGTGAAAGATGACACTATGACAGGCTGTCATAGTGTCATCTTTTCGCCCACGCTGTCATTGACAGCCGTGGGGACAGGGCACATAGAGGTTTAAGGTCCGTATTCCAGAAGGAAACTCGAGCATTTATCTCTACTTAAGTATTACTTAAAACTAGTTTCAACCAATCAAATGGCTTGAAACGAGACTTAAGTGGAGTTTGAGTTTTGAGTGACGTTCTGTAATACGGTCCTAATACCTGCAGATTTACTTCACAGAGCAAGTAATCACTACGTTTTATTTTACTTGTTTGTTGTATGTAAATCCCAAACTAGGCAAAAGAGAGCGAAGTATGAATGCTAAATATATAGCATTTTTAGTACTGGAATGGTAAATATCGATGTAATGTAAAATCATTCACTCTTTCTAAAGGTATGGATCATTGTATTTTGAGCAAGTATTTTATTGTCTATACCTCATGAGGAATATTCCCCATCTGGGGGCCTTACCATGAGCTCCTAGTACAGTGAAGAACTAAAGAGACTGTTTTTTTGTACTATGACGTCTTAGTGTTACTTACTCTTCGAAGTACGATATTGCTAATGTTATAATTTATTACTTATTTGTTATATCCTTTGGGCAACGGCCAGCTGTAACCTCTCGCGGATGTTATTTACTAAAATATTTCAGTGTGATGCCTTTCAATACTGAAAAGTTCGAGTTAAGAGAAGCCGCAACTTCGTGATCAGACTACCATTTTAACAGGGCATTAAGCATTGCGACATCGCATGTTTAAAATGAATTTCATTAAGCCTTTTGCGTAGCGAAGGTAGGGCTGAGTGGTTGGTGGGCAATACCCTGTTCTTGCCCACCTAGAAAAATCGGCCTTATTAAAAAGTTACTATCTTCAACTTCTTTTTCTTAGAATTATGCTGTCGGCCAAGAAAAACTTTTTCTCAAGAACGCTTAGTTAAAACGTTGAAATTAATGTCAAATACGAGAAAATTTGAGCAATTATAAAAATAAAATATGTACCTATATGTGGCGGTATTATGTATTACTAGGAGTCATAGGATCTCTATTATAGGACTGTGGTTAGTCCAGCTGGAAAGATGTACTCCCTAGATAAAATCACTAGTTCATTTGCAGTTCGTGGGGTTCTAAGATAGATGAAATAAAACAAAAATGTATTACTAGATCGTTAGTATATTAAACAACTTTATGAAAGTTGTAACATTGATTTGTCATCAAAAATATAAATCTACACTTAACAATAAGTTACAACGTCATAAGTGTCACGGAGATGCTGCGGTGGATGTGTGGAGTTACGCGGAAGGACCGCATCAGGAACTCCCGCATCCGTGGCGGTCTTCATGTCCGTGACATAACGGACAAACTGCAGGAGGGTCGCCTACGTTGGTACGGTCACGTCTTACGAAAACCGGTATGTTACGTGGGTCACAAATGTCTTGCCATGGCGCCTCCGCCGGGCCGGAACAAGCGGGGTAGACCAAAGAAGTGCTGGCTTGACGTTGTAAGAAATGACATGCGTGCCAACAATCTCACACCACAGGATGCTAAAGATCGCGCGAAATGGAGGAAATTAAGTAAGAAAGCGGACCCCGGGCTCCAACGCGAAAGCCAACATGTTATTTGGCCGGGTTATAAGGCACATTTCACAATAGCGTTAACAACATTAATTTCGTCTACTACACTATGCATTTATTTGTTACAGCAATTTAATCGCAATGACATAAATTACGCAGTGGTTACAGAGATTCAAGTTACTAGTTTAAAGACATAGAAATGCAGTTTGTAACAAATATAATATTCAATGTTTACTGTAAAAACCGATAGCTTTTTCCTTTCATTGTTCTTAATTATCCTTAAGGAAAATTACAGGTATTATCCGGTTGTCAGAATAATTCTTTACAAATTTTACAGGGCTCTCTTAAGTCTATTTCATATATTTGTGGTTTAAAAAATTCACATTAGCACCGATTTAAACATTAGCAAGTATACTTATCTGTAAATATATTATTATAATTTAGTGAAATTACTACAAAATCATAATTTAGCATATATTTTATAAAACAAAAAGAAAATTTATTATTAGAACACAACCTAGGTACTAAACAACGCTTAAAATACTGGCAGTTAAAAATATTTTAGTGATGTTTAAATACAGTTATCTTTTTAAATAATCTTATGTAAATAAAAGAACATCTTTCAGTGAAAAAATAATTAATATCTCAACGATATTTGCAATATAAAAGATGTTTTATAATAAACATATATTTAGCACAACACTTGATTATATAAAGTTGATTACGAAGAGATTGTAACATCTTAATAATAAAATGATGGCACCTTTCATTCTGTTTTTTATTATTTCATTTAGCAAATCGCTAGAGAATATTTTTCAAGAATTCATTGATTTTGTTTAATTGATAGCGGCATGTAGAATTCCTAATCTACGAACACTACTTTGAACAGTGTAATTGACAGTCGAAAAAATATATTGTAAATACTACAAAAGACATATTATATTGTATGTTTGTTGTCGTAAATAAGAAAACATAAACAACACTTAGAATAACCCCTTTTTTAATGTTTCCAAGTAGAATTAGTTTGCATGTGGTGCATATTTGAAATCTACCAAACAGGGTTGTAAACCATAGTTGGCTGTGACACTACTAAAAAGAAAAAATCTTGAATTGTAGAGATAGAAATATATATATTACATAGTATTCTTTCCTTTCTGGAATTCAAATACACACCTTGTAAAAAAACCTGACTTCTGAATATCTTTCTAAAATCTGAAAAAAAAAAAAAATCACATTTCAAACCACTTCAGCGTTTCATCTTCTCGAGTATAGGTATGACCATTTCGAAGGTGGGTCGTTTGCCGGGGTCCTCGTTCATGCAGATCTTGATTAACTTCGCGATGTGGGGAGATATACCCGGTGGGATGGTCAGACGAAGCCCTTCTAGGGCTATCTTCATACCGCATTCCATTGGAGATAGGTCAGCGAATGGAATCTAAGAGAATTGTTGAGATAATTACTTAAACTTATTTGAGAGTGGCGACATCTAGACTATACATGTGAATATGTGCATTGGACAAGGTACAACATCCTAACATGAATAATCAGGCAGTAGTCCACCAGACACATCACTCGCCTGGTCGAGGAACCTTCTCTTTTCTATGGAGAATGAATTATATACCAAGTTACTCACTCTACTAAATTATAAAGGCGAAACTTAGCGAGTATTAGCATCATCATCATCATCTCAGCGTTTATCCCGGTTGCATCCGCGGCTTTCGCGTTGGAGCCCGGGGTCCGCTTTCTTACTTAATTTCCTCCATTTCGCGCGATCTTTAGCATCCTGTGGTGTGAGATTGTTGGCACGCATGTCATTTCTTACAACGTCAAGCCAGCACTTCTTTGGTCTACCCCGCTTGTTCCGGCCCGGCGGAGGCGCCATGGCAAGACATTTGTGACCCACGTAACATACCGGTTTTCGTAAGACGTGACCGTACCAACGTAGGCGACCCTCCTGCAGTTTGTCCGTTATGTCACGGACATGAAGACCGCCACGGATGCGGGAGTTCCTGATGCGGTCCTTCCGCGTAACTCCACACATCCACCGCAGCATCTCCGTGACACGCAGCTCCTGCTTGTGTCGATCAAGCACAGGCCACGCCTCACTGCCATAGAGGAGAACAGGTCTAATGATGGTCTTATAGACCTGCCCCTTAAGCTTAACCGGCATTTTGGGGTCACAAATGACACCCGTCACCTCACGCCATTTTGCCCAAGCTGCGGAAATACGTGCCCTGACATCGCAATCAATGTCGCCGGACGCGTGGAGTACAGACCCCAAGTATTTAAACTGGTCTGTGCACTCGACCTTGTCACCGCCTATGCGCACAGACATGGGGACTGTTGTGTTGCTAGCCATATACACGGTCTTCGCCACATTGAGTTTCAGACCTCCGTTCTCGAGCGAGTCCTTCCACATATTCACACGCCGCACCAGCCGATTCCTGTCCGCGTCCGCCAGCGCGATATCGTCAGCATACATAAGCAACCAAGGAGGTTGCTCATGTGAATCCCTGATGCTATCCGACAAAACGTCTAATATCACGCTGAACAGAAACGGACTAAGGACGGAACCTTGGTGGACTCCGACGGTGACGGGGAAGGGTTTAGTGTCACTTAGCGAGTATTAGCATTTATTCATTACACACATCACATTTATTCTTTTGTAAACAAAACCAATATCGATTATGAAAACTGCTATTGCGGTATTTACAACATATGACCAACGCGCCATACTAACGTCACGCATTTTTTTTTTAATATTTATAAACTAGTGCTTGACCGCAATCCCGCCGGATAGTAAGCAGTGATGCAATCGTTGATGGTAAAGCGCGCTAGTTTATTATGAGCCTATTCACTCAAAAAAACTGAGTGAATAGGAAGAAAGACGGCAGTTGAGCGAGGTGATGCAATATTAAACCCAACACTGCCAACCTGCGCCAGAGGCAGATTGATCTGGAGACCCTCCACGACCAAACTCCTGACACAACAACATTTGGCGCATCGTACTGGCAAGACTTTGTCTGGTGGGTGGTAACTTCTGTCGGCAGCCGATGTTATGGTATATCTCACAAGCCAAGGTTATGTCCCAAATATGTAGTATACATACAACTTCCCGACAAAACCGTCGGGCGAGTGCCTGTCTGACATAACACCCGTTCGGTTGGAGTCCCGGCCTTTGTCTATGGAGAATGAGTGAACATTATACCTTGTTCTTCAATACTACCTTTTGAAAGCGACAATTAGAATCAATTCTTTCGATTAGTCAAAATGAAAAGTGTGATTTGACTTTGATATGAAATTAACAACAAAAATAACAAGATACTCACTTCTCTAGTAGCTAATTCCCACAACAGGATGGCAAAGCTCCACATATCGGCGGCTTCGAGGTTCCGTTTAGCAGCGGGCTTCTGCAGGGCTTCAGGTGCCATCCACGCTGGCTGGTAGATACGACCCTTCTCTTGGAACGAGAACTTTGAGTCTGCCATGTTGATGCGCGCAGTTAGATCTTCGTCGATCTGGAAGAGTAGATTTTAAAAGGGGTAAAGATGTGATTTTTTTTTCTTTTCATCGTGATAAATTCAACACAATCTTGATTGATTGATTTTAAATTACAGAAATAATCAAGTTTTGTTTTGTATTTCATAAATTACAGATACCTAGTTGGTGAAAGCTGGTTTGAATAAATTTTCAGAGCATTTTATAACTGATGTGTAATTAATAATAATAACTGGCAAAGGTTCTGATTGGGTACCATGAGTTTTCATTACGAAGACTCGATCATCGATATCAACGGAGTTTGACTCATCGATTGTCCCGCTTCAAGGTTGTAAGAACTCTCAAGCAATGAGAGCGCCAAACGAGGTCGATGCGTATGATCGAATAACGTAATGAAAACTCATGGTAGCCACACTGATCGTGTGTTTAACTGAGTTTGCGAGGAAAATTAAGCTGAATATCACGCTAATTTTTCATTGGACTTTTTAAATTATTTATAGTGTTGTTTACTAAATAAAAGTGCGTGATTTATGTAATAAAAAGGGTATTTAGTAAATAATTCATAAAGGACATTGAGATATCGCAGCATAGTGGCTTTGCCTCAAACCTCCCTCGTAGACGGTTCACGCGGCCGTCTTTTTCGACATGAATGAAAATACATCACGAATTAGCTTTTCTTACAATCCCAACACGTGACATTGGTTAAATGTATAAACCGTGCAAAGCCAAAGAAGAAAGAAAAAAAAAACTGAGTTTGTCTTTCTTACAGAAAAGTCCCCATAACCCGTTCACTGTTCACGACCCCATTTGGAGTCGCAAATTGAATTTTATGTCCAGTCCACGCCTACTTTGGGAGTCGTATTCCTCATACGTCTTTAGTAGCTTATAACTTGGATAGACTTGTGAGTTAAGATTTCAATTTGTTGTGGACGTATGGGAAAAAAAACTGGGTATTTTAGTTTTATACTCGTTTTTTCAATAACCTCCAAGTACTTATAAAAGTTGCCAACTTGAACGAAAAAAAAAAAGTTGGACTTGGGGTGTGACTAAAAAATTTCTTTTGGACTGTGAATGTGTTAAATCAACTCACCATGATATGCTTGCTATTAAGTGCATAGGCGGGTAGTGTCTTGTCGGTCTGCAGCGCGTGCAGGTACCGCATGGCGCGCGCCACGTCGTGCGCGAGACGTGCCGCCGCGTGCGCATCCAGCACGAGCGCGCCTCCCGCCCCTCCCGCACCACCACCGCCGCCGTGCAGCAGCGAGAACAGCGAGCCCCACGACATGTACTGCGAGATCACCACCAGCGACGGCGGCGACACGCAACACCCCACCTGAAGGAAGACGGACGGGTCACCATGTGGAAAAACTTAAAAGAAAGCATGTGTGCTATGGACACGTGCTAAAAGTGGAACTTCCAAAAGTTTTGGTTTAAAGATACATAAGTATCGACACACGTAAAACAGAGGCCCAAGCAAATTCCCGCTATATCTTGGTAAACATAAGTGGAGGGGTACAAAACAGAGCACAAAGAGAACCAGGAACACAAGAAAAATTGTATAATGCTTCCTATCTCATTTTCTCTCAGATTTAATCTTACTTTATGTACCCTTTTTTTAACATCCCTTTTACGTTTCATCGACTTTCAAACCACAAAGAAATTTTCATTTCAATAACGGAAAAACATTAACGCTACATCATAAGGCCTGTATCCAAAAGGGAAGACAGGAAAACCTCGTATTATTGTAAGTAAAGTATTACTTACAATACTACGAGGTTTGTGGTACGAGCTACCTTATTAAGATTCTTCAAAAGATACTCACAACAGGCAGTATGTTGGGGTGTGAGAATATCCGAAGCTTGGGGAACTCCTCGTTAAAGTCCCTCTGTATACGTGGCGTACACTCGCGAACTGCCAAGATCTTAGCCACAATGTCATTCTTCTGCCATCTACCGCGCCATGTTTCACCTAGAGCAAATTTCTATTAGAATTTCTAGGCAAAAATATTATGAACAAAACAACAAAAACAACCGAACCAGAAAGAAAATGATATCAGTAGCCCATATTACCTGATGGAGTAACAGCAATCCTGGTATGCAGTGACAACTCATTAATATTGATGCCCTTGTGACGCGACAGTGTAGCGTCCCTGCTGCGAGTCTTCAAGCCCAGCCAGGATTGATCCTTAAACTGGATCTTCTTCAGATCTTGGCCTTGCTGAGTCGCTAGTTCGTGTAATCTGTGGAGGTAGGGGATGATATTATGATTTTTTCATGTTTTTTACATATCTTGGGGCCCTGGAACCCGGTCTTTTGGTAGGCGTACGAGGGCTCGAAGGCAACTTTCAAAGGCACCTTCGGAAATTTTAATGAAATGTGGCACCAAGCAATGATATACATACAGGGATACTCTATGCAAGTGTTAAAGTTTTGCAGGATGGACTTTTAAAACAAATTTGATTAAAGTAGACCGGTTATCAAGAGCTATGGATCCTGCCTAATCAAAATTTTATATAAATTACATGGATAAATGGCAAGGGGTCACTTGCCCACTCAATAATGAGCCCCCGGAAACAATTGCTAACACATACCGCTACATCCACAAGGAAGCAACATGTCCTGAATGCTTATGACCAGTAGTATTCCATGGCTATCAGGAAAATCCCGGAAGTACGGTCAGCCAGCGAATAGAGGCAAGAATGCACCTCATTCTTGCCTCGTCGGGGCTTTGTCATTGCTTAAGTGAGGGACAGAATCTCTCCCGGAAGATAGGCTACTGATCAACAGCTCGCCACATGCTGTCCTGCGGGTTTCTGCATCTCTCTTGGTCTGGCTCCTCACCTCAGAACTGTTTCGGAAAAATTAAAGCGCGCGGAGCGGAGCGCGCAAAGACCATGACCACCACGAGTCCACGACGTCAACGTAGAGATAGGGGGTTGGGATATTATTGTTATTAAAAGCCTACGATGTCCAACTGCAGGGTTAAGACCACCCTCTCTGTTTAGGACCGGTTAAGATTCTTGTTGAAGGAATCTATCTCATTCCGCCATCTCTAACTGGGCCTGCCGCGATGTCACTCGCCATTATGAGGGACCCAATGGATCGTAAGTTTGGTCACAAAGAACACTATATGTTCCAACATAGTTTCTTACCTCTGTACAAGCTGTCCCCTTGTCTTATCCAGGGGGGTGTCCCCATCTTTATTAGCCAGCGACACGAGAGCCCCGGCGAGTAGCAAGTCTTCGGCAATAGCAGAGTAGCCCCAGAAGCACGCGTAATGAAGGGGCGAGTTGCCGTGTTCGTTCGTGAAGTTCACGTCGACGCGGTTTTGGAGGAGCTGTGAGGAGTATGAAAAATATAGAAGATTATTATTGAACAAGTCATGTGTCAAAAATTACGAACTCCCATGCAAGTTTATCATCCCATACTGAACCCCTTTATGGGATTGTATAATAATTGTATCAAGAATCCTGTTAATATTTTTATCAATTGGTTTAACTACGGCTCTAAAAACTGTTCCTTAGAAGTAGAAAACCTGCCTTTTTTGTTTTTGGACGGGAAATCATCAAATGACCTCTCCCGCTCTGTGCGGAGCGGAAGGGCGTCTTCACTTGCCTGCGCGCCAGGGCCACGGTTTCTTTTCTAACCAACGCGTAACCCTGACCCAGGAGGCTAAGGTCTTCGTGGATCCCGTCACGATGTGCTGACATCTCTTTGGGGCACGCGTGAAACACAACACGCCGAATTTGAAAGCCTGCCTATTTGTGATGTGTAGCTTTATCCACCACACACAGTTAATTAATTGTTCATTATAATATTGGTTAGTAGTGTACAAACGCCACAAAGAAACAACGCGTCATACGTCACACGAATTCTAAATCTCGCAAGCAGAGTTTACCGTGCAATTAGCATACATATAACTTCCTAACATCAACCGTAGGGCAACTGCCCGCCAGACTCAACATCCGACTGGTCGGAAAATCCTCCCTTTTCCCTGTTCTTCATGCCTCTAAAGTAGATATTAGGCACAAATAAAATCTACAATTCTGTGAAACAGATATTGAATAAAAAATCAGAATAACCAGCATTAATTTCCTACTTAGATAATATTAAAGACATTTCCCTATAAACTATTTCCTCAACAACAATAAATTACTAACCAGCTGTACAATAGGTCTGTGCCCGTGCGCAGCTGCTAGATGCAGTGGGGTGTCGTCTCCCATGTTGGTGACATTGATGCGAGCCCCACGTCGGATCAGCATCTCCACGATCTTGAGGTGGCCTTCCTTGCAGGCCCAGTGGAGAGGACTGAAGTGATGGTCATCTCTGGAAGGGATTGTTGTTTAGGAAGATTAATTATTAATTGAAAATTATTTTAAATTTGTGTATAATTCATGAATAATTCTGTTCATTGAAACTCTTCAGTCACCCAAAATTATTACTTTTTAATTATATCATTCTGTTCATTATTCACAATAGCGTAGTTAAAACAAAGCCTCTCGTAATTTAAAACATTCTAAATGTATAATATAGTTGCAGTATTAGGTATTTTGGTGACAAATGAATGTCAAAAACTAAATCAATTATCATCATCACAGCGTATAATCCCGGGATTATACGCCGGATCCGCGGCTTTCGCGTTGGAGCCCGGAGTAGCGGACTCCGGGCTCTTCCTACATATACGCCTCCATTTCGCACGATTTCTGGCATCTCGTGGTGTGAGATTGTTGGCACGCATTCATCTCTTACGACGTCAGGCCAGCACTTCTTTGGTTTACCTCGTTTGTTCCGGCCCGACGGAGGCGCCATGGCGCCCACGTAACATGCCGGTTTTCGTAAGACGTGAACGTACCAGTGTAGGCGACCCTCGTGCAGTTTGCCTGCGATGTCACGGATACGAAGGCTGCCACGGATGTTTTAGTTCCTTTCCGCGTAAGTCCACACATCCACCGCAGCATATTCATCTCCATGACAAGCAGCTCCTGCTTGTATGGCCCAAGCACAGGCCACGCCTCACTGCCATACAGAAGAACAGGCCTAATGATGGTCTTATAGACCTGTCCCTTAAGCTTAGCTATATTGGGGTCACAAATGACACCTGTCACCTCACGCCATTTTGCCCAAGCTGCGGAAATGCGTGCCTTAACGTCGCAATCAATGTCGCCAAACGGGTGTAGCACAGACCCCAAGTATTTAAACTGGTCTGTGCACTCGACCCTATCTCCGCCTATGCCGATGCGCACAGACAAACGGTCTGTCGTGTAGCTGGCCATGTACACCGTCTTCGCCACATTGAGTTTAAGACCTCCGTTCTCAAGCGAGTTCTTCCACGTATTCACCTGTCGCACCAACCGTCCCCTGTCCGCGCCTGCCAGCGAAATATCATCAGCATACATGAGCAACCCGCGCAGTGGCTCATCTGAATTCTTGATGCTAACTGACAAGACGTCCGATATAACGCTGAACAGAAACGGACAAAGGCCGGATCCCTGGTGAACTCCGACAGTGATGGAGAAGTGTTTAGTGTCGCCAACAGCGGTCCTAACAACGGAATCGGAATTGAGGTACATGTCTCGAATTATGTCAACATAGGCTTCTGGCCCACCAGATCAGCCCCTGAGGGATCAAAAACTAATCAATTTGCCTGGAAAGTACTAATATTTTTTGACAGATTTAGACTGAAGTCAAAGTATAAAGAGTCTAAAAATTCAGAGAATTGCCTTTTAGAATTTTGTTGTAATTGATGACAGCAGCAATAAGTGGACAAATGGGAAATTCCCTTTTGTTAAATTTACTTAATTAATATAATAATTAATCAGATAGGTAGTTACTCCACCATACCATAGACAGCTGAGTACTTAGCTGCCTCTGGTTAGACTGTAGGCTAACCTCAACATAGTTGTGAAAAGTCTAGTCTATACTCTGTTTTTTAATCTCGTAGAGTAAACTGACATTACAAGTGTTGGCAATTTATTGCAATTCTTAAATAGTGCCGAAACTTAGCGTTCATAAAATCAAGTATCGTTTTTTTTACAATAAGTTATCCTGAAATAATGTGTAGGTACTTATTAAAAACGTAATAATACAAAATTAATAATGTAAATTTGACATTTGCATGTGTCAATTTAGTCTACGAGATTAAAAAACAGAGTATAGACACAATTGATCTTAACCCTATTATAAAGATGTTTAATAGATTACAAGGAATGTAATATGTGTATGAAAGATTATTGTAACTGTGACATTAGTTATGTCTTATGTCTAAAGGTCACATTAACTTCGAGTTCTGACATACTTTATCATGACTAATAATATTTTCCTTAATGAATGACGCCATCTACACTATATCCATACATATTACATATAAATAAAACGAATGCCTGTTTGACTTTATAATATTGAAATAACCATTTTTACTACATACATATTAATACATAGTATATACGTTACATGCACCAAAATAATATTTTTTACTAGTTTTTGTCAGTTTTCCAGCAAATCTCTGAAATAGCTGGACTGATTTTGACAGGAATTTTATTGGCAGGTAGCTGATGTAATAAGAAGTCAACTAGTAGTAGTAAGCTAGTTTGCTTAGTTTGTTTGCCTTATGTAGTTTGTTATGTGCTTTTTATCGTAATATCCCCTGGGGTTGAAAACTTATGCAAGTAAAACTGCTGGGCACAGCTTCCATTTATGGTTCAGGAGAATCTTAAATTCATAACACTACAGGTATCTCGGTAGCTAAAAGTGATACAACAGTATTTTTGGCAATTAAGCCATACATTTTGTCAGTGTCTACTGCATGGTCTATTTAAAAGTTAAGAGATAAATCCTTGTTTATACTTTTTTAGTAATTAGAAGAGTTCATATATGTTCTGCGAGATTTCCCTGCCCCCACCTGGGTACGCCCATGACTATGACCTCGATTATTATATAGGATAATTTTATCTTTATATTCCCATGGGATCAAACCTCATGCAAGTAAAACTGCAGGATGCCATTATTCATTCAATAAACAGATTGAGTGAGTGTTTTAAAATTAAATAGCATCGATCCAATCAATACAAAAACAAGTACAAATATAACTTATTCAAAGATTTATTCAACTTTTCAAAGAGGGCTAAATAAGGAAATATACAATATTTTATGCAAAACATGAGACATTACAACAGGAAAAAGTACATTAGATAATTACAGTCAGGTAGGAAGAGCTAATAGGATCACATTTATATTTGCAGACCAATTACTCAGGAAGTTTTGACCTACAAAGTTACACCTGCACTGGAATCTAATTTTTTAATTGATTATGTTACTACGAAGGTCGAATACCTGATCTCATACAGACTATTATTATTTTTGTACACATCTGACGCATATCACATAGTTCATGACTACACTGTGGGCGTGTTTTCTCAATGCCATATAAGGGGAAACTAGATCTTCCATATGGAGTAACCTATGACTAATGCACCGTAAATTACTCTACTTACCCTTGGTTCATGTCATGTTCCGTATCATCTAGCCAAACCCGCACTTGTAATGCATTTCCTTCTCTGCACCATTGAAATATATCTTCCATGTTTTAACGCCAAAATCACTAACACAACTCGAAAATGAAGGAAACGTTAGATATTTCGAAGGCACTTCCCACAATAAGTCAAAAGAAACTATGAATTCATGTAAATTGATAAATAATATAATGAAAAATAAATGAAATCATTTCATCTGCGACCTGTTTGACAGTTTCGCAATCACCACCGAAAATAATATTGTTTCACGAACGTTTTGAACTGATTTAAATAGTTATATTTGTCTTTTTCTTTCAACAGTGTTATGTATTTAGTTTTCTCTTTTTATTAAGGAATACTCTATCAACTGAATCCCGAAGGTTAACATCTGCAAGGTTGCCAGAAGAATATATATATTTATGTGAGTTTGAACAACACCTAGGGTTTTTAGCACATATAATCAGCAAAGTCATAATTTGGAGCTTGATATTTTGATGAAGCTCCAACTTATGACATGTTTTAGAGGCCGTAAATATTCAATTTATTGAGTATTAAATCTGTATAGAGGTGAATAAATGCTGCTCTTACGGTTAGGGGCTAAACAAAGTGTTCTAACGAACGAAAAAATGTCCTGTTCACTGCTGTACAATCAAAATAAAGTCAATTATTAAAACTAGACAGAATCTAGGAGGATGCTAGGAGTTTCTCTGCGTGATCGAATCAGAAATGAGGAGATCCGCAGAAGAACCAAAGTCACCGACATAGCTCTGCGAGTCGCTAAACTTAAGTGGCAGTGGGCAGGGCACATTGCTCGTAGAACCGATGGCCGATGGGGCAGTAAGGTTCTGGAGTGGCGGCCACGTACTGGAAGACGCAGCGTAGGGAGGCCCCCAACAAGGTGGACCGATGACCTGGTAAAGGTCGCGGGAAGCCGATGGATGCGGGCAACACAAGACCGGTCAGCGTGGAAAGCCTTGGAGGAGGCCTTTGTCCAGCAGTGGACATCTATAGGCTGAAGAAGAAGACAGAATCAGCACTTTTTGAACGTCAATATTACATAAGACCACGGAGCAAGTAATCACTACGTTTCCCCGGTTTTACAGAAGACAGTACCCCAAAACGTCCGCCCCTCCTACTGATTTCGCTGGGAAGAAGTGGCGGAACTCCCCAGCACTAAAATTAATATGGAGACTCTCTCATATTCTTGGGCATGTCTCCCGTTGAAAACAATATTTTCTTTTTTTGATGCACTTGAATCGTATTTTTCTGTAGTATACATAATACTATTTTGTCTCCTATCCAATTAACTTTTGATATTAATAAAGGTACTAAACTTTTAATTTTTTTTATAGAAGTAAAAGTCATTCGGAGATCTAGAATAATATCACAGCTAATGAGAGCTGTTCAGGCTAAGTGCAATGCTCAAAACAGTTCTCTAATACTTAAAATTTATTTATTATACATATAACTAAGTACAATGTACTACAAAATAAAATTATTTCTTAGCGAAAGTTATCTTCATTGCATGGGTAGGTGTGATCTTGAATCCTTGAAGAGCTTCCTTTGCTGCAGCTGATTGCATTTCATTTGCAAATTCAACAAAGGCAATGTCGTGTCTGTTTGGCACAAGACGCACTTCTTTGAAACCAGGGAACCTGTAACAAGCAATTTCATTGTAAAAAGTTTTTACTATGGTAACATTGACTTAAACTGTCACAGCTAAGTCATAGCTTTAGTAACAATAGCCAAACACAAATTATATAAAATATAAGCAATACTCACTGGTTGAACAACATAGACAACATCATCTCTGAGGTTTCATCTGGTAGATTAGTCAAGAACAAGATCTGGTTAGGAGGCTGCTCAGCATTGACATTGTTGAGCATACCAGCTGGTCCCATGTGCATGCCAGGACGATTGGCATCCTTATTCTTTTTCTTCCTGCTTTCATCCAGCCCCTTAGGCATTTTCGGTCTCTTTGGTCTTTCTTGGAATGTTCCCTTGACTTTGGCAATAACATCACTGTCAGTTTTTGAGTATTGAATTCTCTGGAAAATTACAGAAAAATGTTATCTGAAATATTACAAAATAATTAATATATAGAATACACCCAAAATAAAGGTGATGTACTGCTTACCATAGGTTTGTCATAAAATGGAAAGCCTTGCATACTTCTCAGTGCAACAGTGGCACTGGATATTTCTTTAAATATAACAAAAGCCTGTCCCCTCATTTTCAATGTTTTTAATGCCACAATATCCAATATTTGACCAAACTGGGAAAATATGGCATATAGAGATTTCTTCAGTTCTTCCTTTTTGATTTTTTCATTGAGGTTGTTAATGTATATTGTGTGGTTAGGTCGAATATCCATCGCTGAAACAGAAAAAATAAAAATTATTCTTGATTAATGGCCTTTGTTATGTACGCTGGCAACCCTCCTCATTTTGAGGTTAGGTTTAGGATACGGTAATTACAGATTATTATACAAAAAAAAAGCAACTGGCAATCATTATAACTAAACCCTCTTATAATTCCAATAACTGAATTTATATGCTGGACTTACTCATGTCGAAAACTTGTTTACAGTCTAAGGATGAAGCTATAACAGACTTTCTGTGCTGAAGCGCGTTTGAGAAAAATTAGTTGCTTGGAAATAAACTGTCTAAATTGAATAACTGATGTTCAATATTGTAACAAGAGACGAGAGTACCGCAATTAAATAATTAAACAATTATTTCTAATTTTTATGCCGACGCCGCCACAACACACGCCAAAACGACCACAGATTATGAATATCACACTTATCACAGACTACTAAGAGGTTAGAGGATACATCAAAGAGTCGAAGAGTCTATTTTTTTTTTTTTTTTGGAATTTAATGACCTGGTAACAAAGACCTTTAGGTCAAGTCTTATTTAATTGAACTGAAAGTTTCTCACTTCACTTTTAAATTGTTTTAATAGTATTTTTAATGTATTTATAAATAGGTTTGTAAGTGTTTTTGTCTTTTAATAACTGTTCAAGTGGCGGCGGGCGGGAGGAAGCATCACACTTAATTTTTACATCACTGAGTTCACTAGCCAACAGTAATCTGTCAAGCAAGAAGTTTTGACAGTCAAAAATCAGATGTTCCATGGTTCCTTCTTGTGATTCACAATGTGGGCACATATTGCTTGTAATAATGCCAAGTCTAGCAAGGTGTGACGGTGCAGTATTATGGCCAAAGCGCAATCTATTTATCGTTGTGATAAAGTCCCGGCTGACTTCTTTCAATCTATTGTACCAGGGTCTAACAGGTAATCTTTCTTGAATACTTCCGTACCACTTCCCTTTGATGTCTTGATCTTTCCTCCACATTTCTAACCATAACTTATCTATATTTTCATTAATACATTGCAGGAAGTCAGTCATAGGTATGTCCATCGCATTTCTGACATCAACAGCATTATTACCAACATAAGCGGTTTTATCAACTATTTCATTGCCAGATATACCACGGTGAGAAGGTACCCACAGGAACGCAATTTTGATATGCTGAAGGTGATACTGATGAATTATTTCTTTAATAAAATATAAAATATAATTTGACTTGAATGAAATTGAAAGGTTAGTTAAGGCTGTTATCAAACTCAGTGAATCAGAAACAATCAAAAAGTATTTACAATGATTAATCTGCCGAATATACATTAATGCGCGATAAACCGCATATGTCTCTGCAGTGAATATGGTACATGTATTGTGAAGGACAAAGCTTTGAGAGAATTTTGTACATGAATCATATAAAGCAGCATGAACATAACCACTTCCCTTACTGCCATCAGTGTAAATAATATAGTAATTCTTATTTTCTGCCAAAAACTGTAACATATCTGAATTATTCTTAATTGGATTTTGAAATACATTAATAGGTTGTGTAATACACTGATAGGAGAAGGAGTAACATGGCCATGGGCACTGTTTCCTAATACCAGTAAAACTATTCTCTGTTTCCAGCAATATTTTGGATAATGTTGGGGATTTACCACCCAAGAGATTCTCTCCTGTAGTCAGTTGACCAGAAGGACTATTTACAAAAGGTATAATTTTGTTTATTATCTTCCTGTTATTTGCAGCAATCAATTTAAGACAGAATCTCTCTGCAAGTAGAACACGTCTCAAAATTAACGGCATCAATTTAGTCTCCACTTCCATGGCCCTTATGGGAGTAGAGCACATTGCACCAGATATTGTTCTCAAAGCTCTGTTCTGCAAAAGATCTAATTTATTTACATGAGTACTATTTATATACAATAATGAACTGTAGTCAAAATGACTCCTAACTATACTCTTATATAAAATTGACAATATCTTTGGGTCTGCTCCCCATGAAACACCTGCAAGACATTTGATTATATTTAAACCTTTTAGGGCATTCTTTGATATGTATTTAATATGTCCCTCAAAAGTTAATTTTGTGTCAATTACTATGCCTAAAAATTTCTTTGTATTTGTTGTGTTTATGATTTCACCATTATAAATTACCTTTGAATTTGTATTCTCATTTCCAAATACCATGACACTACTTTTGTAGGGGTTAATTTTTAAATGTAATACATCATTGTAATAGTGGAATAGTTCAGACAGGGCTTTGTTAATATTGTCAATTGCAATTTCTACATTATAATTACTACTGTACAAGACAATATCATCTGCAAACTGCAAAATATCTACATTGCTATTTACAAATTTACATATTTCACTTGTGTATATATTATATAGCAAAGGAGACAGTGTAGCACCCTGCATTGTACCTTTAGATGTAGATTTTGGACCATACAGTGTATTATTGTGCCTTATATAGAGTGTTCTATTATTTAAGAAACTAAAAATCCATTTACATAGTTGGCCAGGTACGCCTAACCTAGACATAACTTCTACTAGTATGGCTGGATCTAGACTGTCAAATGCACCTTGCACGTCTAAAAATACACAAACAGTGTGTAACTTTTTATCCTTTGCATGTTTCAGATCCGAAATTAAGGAAGTGAAGCTGTCTGCACAACTTCGCCCTCGACGAAATCCATATTGTACATGTGGAATGATGCTGTTAGATTCCATATACCAATCTAGACGATTTTTAATCATGTTTTCAAATATTTTACCTAGACATGATGACAATGATATTGGTCTATAAGAGCTGGCAAGCTCTGCAGGTTTATCTGGCTTGAGTATCGGAATGACACATTGTGTTTTCCATGATTGTGGAATACATTTACAATGCCAAAGTAAATTGAGAATATTAAGAAATAGTTTTTGCACAGATTCATCTAAATTTTTAATGATAGAATATGGGTAATCATCTAAACCAGGTGAAGTGTCTCTCCGAGATATCAAACTCATGTTAAATTCTGACCATGTAAAAGGAACTAGTAAAAATGTTGAATTTAGGTTGTCATTATTTAATTCAAAAATATTGCCTAAGTTATCAGTATTATTTAAATTGCTATTATCGGATAATTTATTTAGAAATGGAGAAATAAACTCATCTCTATATGATTTATTGCCAGCTCTTATACCTTTAAACATTTTTAGAAGATTCCAAATCTTACTAATTGGTGTAGTTCTATTGAAAGTGTTACATAAGTTATCCCAACCTATTGCTTTTTGTTCCGATATAGTTCTTTTTTTAAGTGCATCTTTTCTTTTGTATTCTACATAGTTCTCCATAGTAGGGTCACTTCTATATAGTTTCAATGCACTATAAGAGGCAATTACACTTTTCTCACAAATGTCATTCCACCAAGGAACTGGAGGTCTGCTTTTAAAATTATTTGGTTTAATGAGTTTAGGAATTGTCATTTCCTTCAAAGAATCTAATCGAGAACAAAACTCATTATAGGTTGAAATAGGGTCATACAATTTTAGGACTAAGTCATTGAATATTGTTTTGGAAGTAGTTTTATACTTCTTCCAATCTGCTTTTTTATATATAAACCTATCTACAGGGGGATTTATATGATATTTATCTATAAGTAGTGTAATCTCTGTTATTGTTGGATAGTGATAGCTACCCATGGCGTCATCATGGACAGACCACTCGCATATTGATGCGAGGTTAGCACTAACAAAGCTAACGTCGATTGCTGATGGATTTCGTCTTGGGTTATTAACAGTTGTAAAACTACCATCGTTCAAAATACATAAATCCAAGTCATCAATGATATTAAATAATTCCTGTCCTCTACCTTTAGTAGATAGACAACCAAATGCAATGTGATGTGCATTAAAATCACCACTGACAAAGATAGGCTTTGGAAGATCATTAATTATATTATGTAGTCTGTTGATTCGTATGTGTCCACTAGAAGGAGGACAGTATACACAAAGAATAGTTAAGCTACCATGCACAGTAGACAAAGATAGAGCAACAGTTTGTATGTCTTCATAAAATCTAGTGTTTAAGACTTTGTATTTTAAGTATGGCTTAATCAGTATTGCTACACCATTATGAGCATTATTAGAATTTTTATTGTAAATATTAAATCCAGGTATTCTAAAACTATTGTCCTTAAACCATGTTTCGTTAAGTAAGCAGATGTCAATATTTTGTTTTTCTAAGAATTGAACCAATAAGGGTTTTTTACTTTTAGCACTTTGAATGTTATACTGAGCAATACGTAGCTTAGACAATGTGGGACTTGGATCCATTACTTTAGATTTTTAAGTAAAGTTTCTTTAATATTATTTATAGTGGTAGGAGTATTATCTCCCTTATTGCCTAGTTCCACCAACGTCTGTACTAGGGCCATAAGTACCTCGTTGTTGGAAACAATTTGGGCTTTGATGTCCCTAGGGGGAACATCATTTGGTTTATTTACATTATATACAGGATTATTTACAGATACAGGCTTTTTTACAGGTGTATGTACAGGCTTATTTACAGATTTATTTACATTGTTAATTGGTTTTATTTTTGGAGGTGAAAGAGGTGGAAACTGAGAATTTTCGTTCATTTGTTCTTTTGTCATTGTAGCACTTGCATAAGTAATCTTATTTTTCTTTTCTAAAATTTTGTTTAACTTAATTGGGCATAATCTAGAAATTGCTAGATGTGGCCCACTGCAATTGACACAGCAGATCTCTGTTGGTTTGTCACACTCTTTATATAAATGCTCACCTCCACAAATGGAACATCTTTGTTTGCCATTACATATTTTGGCAGAATGGTTGAATTTGAAGCAACGGAAACATTGCTGTAATGGGGGAACATATTCAAATACTCGATAAGAAAATAGGTCATATTGTACATTATTAGGAAGAATATTTGATAAAAAGGTAATGCTAACTGTTTGAAGTGGTACACGTTCTTGCCCAACTTTCTTTGTAAATCTTCTTACTGCAATAATTTCATAGACTGATGAAAGTTTTGTGTATAATTCTTTATTGGAAATGTTAGCTGGTACATATCTAATTATACCTGTTTTTTCAATTTGCGCCGCCGGAATGAATGCTTTAAGACCATGTTTGTTAAGGAATGAAATATTATTAATAAAATTATTTGCAGTATTATACTGCTTAAATATAACTGCTATTTTATTTGCATTAACTCTCTGTATAGCCGTCACCCCTTTTATCTGGTTGGAAAATATGTGGTTAAGGTAGATAGGGCTCTTATTTCCTATCCTGTCCTTACTGTTGGTAGCTTCAATAAATACTTTAAAGTCTATGTATGTAGCATTTTCCGGATATAATCTTTTATAATTTGGTTTAATGTATGGTGAATAGTCCAAACGCTCACCGCCGCCGCCATCACCACAACTGTCCATTTGAGTCCCTTCCTGTACATCCTCAGGCCGAGGACGTTTAAGTGAGGTGGGCGGGTTATCCCCGCCCCCCTCGTTTCCCACCATTTTCACGGGTTTGCACACCTAGCACTATTATTTTAATTAACTTTTACACGAAAAATAGTAAATATTTAATGAAAAAAGGATTTGAAATTTTTTTCTGAACCGCGCTTATTTCAAGTTCCCGCCAGAATCCGAAGAGTCTATTTATAAAAAACAATATGATAGGGATGTACCACAGACTACTAAGAGGATACTACGAAAGCGCTTTACTAAAAATCGAAAAACATCCATATCACAGATTTAACTCAAACTACGTATTTTAATTAGATTTCATTGAGAAGAAATACAAACACTACATTAATAGTGGCGACTATAAAGAATATTATTCGTATTAACCGAATGCAACAAATGGATGATAAACTATCTTGTAAATATGTTTGTTACACTACATGATAACAAAAGTTATTGTGAATTCATCAAAATTTGAATTAATAAGAAAATATCATTGCATGATCATTGTAGTTTTTAAAAAAATATACTATATTTTTTTTTATTATGGCTAAGGAAGCCAAGGTCGACTAACTCGACTAAAGTGATGTGAGTCTCTATAGTCTGTGAAGTGAAAAAATAAACCGGCTAAATGCGAGTCGGACTCACGCACAAAAGGTTCCGTACCATTGATTTATGAAATTATAGGATTTAAGTTATTTGTATGAAAGATTACGCGGCAATAAGCGGTTTACGCTTTACGAGGTGTCGTGGCGTCGCCTTGCAGGCCTCGCTTAGAACTTATTAGCGAGGATCCTGGCCCTAAACTACGACTCCGCGAAAGTACTTAATTGTCTGATGATAACTTGCATTGACTTACCGAGCTTGTAGTTGTCTCAGCCGGTACTTAGATGATGTAATGATCTGCTTCGCCTTGTTATGAGATGTGTGCCAGCTATGATTATCCCATGTTCTTTGTTAACCTCTCAAGACCTCGATCTGTAGGGATTAAGCAATCATCATTTGCTTGTTTTGGAACTAAGTGCGCAGGGTCAACCATACTTTTCTAAAATGTGTTACATTTATATTGTTCGATTGTTTACTCGTATTTACTCTTAACCTCCAAATGAGGGCTTGTGTATTACAGAGCCTCGCGCTCTGGCTTAAGTGCTTTGTGCTACTCAACGATTATATTGGATGTCCCTTGTCTGTGACCCTCGCCCTGCGGCTCGGGATTTTCTTTGTTAGGCTAGAATAACTCTACGCCTCTTTTAGAACTTGCACATGCGACACACGCCACATGTGACCTACACCCCACGGGCTAGGATTCATCTTGGAAGCGATAGCAACTCGACCGCTCATGCAGATTCTTGCACATGTGACCCATACCCTGCCTGTATGGGATTTTCTTGTGTGGCTATAGCAATTCTACGGCCACCTTTTTCAGAACTTGCACAGATCGACAGGACATACAACCTTTGATTCAATTAGCGTTACTCGACTTCAGTAACTTCCTTTAGTTCAAACTACCTTAATACATATACGATTGGATTAACAACAAGTAATTAGATAAACCCTAGGCACTTAGCTTTCATTAACTGGAGGCCTCGCTCGTTCCGGAACTCACTCAATTCACACTAGACTTTAAAATATTCTTACAAGACTGTACTTGATGGCGGCAGGAATTGTACTGGACGAAAACGCATGGCGTCTGTCCTTTAAGTAAAAGATTCATAGACTATATAGAACGACCGAGTTATGGTACAATTACCCACCTCGGATAAAATTGTCAGTGATCTCGCGAGAATGTCTTCCCTTACAAATTATCAGTAATCTGGCGAGAATGTCTCCTCTTATATTATTATGAGTGATTTCGCGATAAGTCGCGACACGAGGTATTAAAAAAAAACTACTTACTAGATCTCGTTCGAAACAATTTTCGTTGGTAGTTTTATAGTAATGTACATCATACGTTTTTTTTTACATTTTTCTTATTTTAGAAGTAAGAGGGGGGACTATTGGACCAACTTTGGTCCACTTTGGAAGCGTCTGTCACGCAAACTATTCGGTTTAAAAAAAAAACATATTTTAGAAACCTCGATATCATTTTTGAAGACCTATCCATAGATACCCCAGTTCTAAGTATGGGTAGCCCCCAATATTTATTATTATTTCTTTATTTTTGGATCAAAATCATAATGCGATTCACAGTGTACATCTACCTACCAAGTTTCAACACTAGAGCTCTTATATTTTCGGAAAAAATAACTGTGACATATGGACGGACAGACAGACATGACGAATCTATATAGGTTCCGTTTTTTGCCATTTGCCTACGGAACCCTAAAAACTAATGAAACTAATTACCACAGAGCAAGTAATTGGTTATTGATGTGCGCCATTCATGAATTCGCGCGCTGTCAAAAATTATAAAATTTTGTCAGTTGTCAATGTACTAGCCCCGCACGATGATATTGCGACTGGCGGCCATCTTGGTGACGTAGTCGAACTCGGACCGTCGGTACCGTTCGCAAGTTCAGTCCGCGCTTACCCACTTACGCACATCGAATATTTTTGTTAGCTTTTTGTTTTTGTTATCCTGTTTTATTGTTGTTCTTGAGTTTTGTTGTTTAGTTTTGTTAGCTGTTACTCGTTAAAATGAGTAAGAAATTAATTAATAGTCGTGCTCGTGAAATTATAATTAAAGTGGACAATTATTTTGTTATGGAGAAAGAGGACTGTAAGTTAGTTCTTGAAAGTATAAACCATGCTTTAAAAAGTGCTTCGGACATTTTAATACCGAAGCAACTGCTTATAGTTATTAAAAATATTTTGCAAAATTCTATCAAAGTCACGGAGTGTGTGGCATGTGCCACAGGCGTTGCAAAAAATACTGTGACGAAATTGATACGAGAGCATGAGTCAGCAACAGCCAGTGGCAGCAAAATGAGAACTCCTACTAAAGGAAAAAGACAAAAGAAGAAATATTTCGACGGGTTTTCCTTAACAGCTTTAAGAAATATTATAGATTCAATGTATACGGTGAGGAGAGAAATACCCACAATGCGCAAAATCTTGGCGGCTTCAAAAGTAGACCTTAATTATACTGGCAGTGAAACTACATTAAGAAAAATAATTAAATGTGATTTAGGCTACCAATTTAAACGATGCTCCCAAAAAAGACTGGCCCCAATTTAAAGACCCCAAATTCAAGCGTGGAGGGCTAAATATTAACGACGTATGAAAGAAAATTACTCGCTTGGTGAAAAATAAAAGACAAAAGACCCGTTATTTATCTCGACGAAACGTGGATACACGCACACTACACGGTAGAAAAATGTTGGCAAACAGCAACCGATGGAGTGAGATGGAACGACAGCCCCGGTCGCCGATGGATAAAGAAGTTAATGCGGTTTTGTTGACTATGCCCTTTTAATGTTTAAAGCAGATACCAAAACAGGGGATTACTATGATCAAATGAATGCTGAGAATTTCACCAAGTGGCTTACAGAAAAATTAGTACCCAACATACCACGCAACTCCAAAATTGTGTTGGACAACGCCCCTTATCACAGTAGGGATGAGAATAGGCCACCAAGTATGAACAATAAAAAACAGTTGATTGTTGAGTGGCTACAAGATCACAACATCGACTTTCCCAACGACAGTACAAAACCTGAACTGTATTTATTAATTAAACGGCACAGACCGCCGAAAAATTATAAAATTGACAATTTATTAGCTGGCAATGGCCATGAAGTCGTTAGATTACAACTGCGGCCTCAACCCCATTGAGTACATCTGGAACCTGGTAAAGACGAGGGTGTCAGAAAAGAATGTGGAGCAGTTGGAAAGTCGCATTGAAGCTCTGACGTTGGAGGCGTCGGAGTCAATAACTCCAGATGACTGACGAAAGGAAGTCAATCATGTTAAACGGCTTGAAGAGGAATATTGGAATAAAGACCGAATAACTGACGAGTTATTTGTCATAAATACGGCGACGACAGTGAATCGGAAACGACAGACACAGAAAGCAGTTCTGATTCGGAAGACTACATACATTTTTTTACATATTATCCTGGTTTTATTTATAAGCTGATAGATGTAGGTAGTAATTAAAACATGACTACTACACAGTGGACTCTGGTTCAATTCCCGCTCGCAAATTAACAGAAATGTAGTTAGAAAAAAATAGTATACATGTAAGAAAGATATACGAATAAGTATATTTTTCTTACGTCTACAAAAATTATTTCCTTGAAATTTTTAATAATGAAAGTTTGTTTGTCAGAATATGGGTGAGTAGGTAACCCTTAACCCTAATATTAATTTATACATACACTCTTTATAAAGAGTGTAATAAAATTATATAATACAAATAAACCCTTAACCCTAATATTAATTTTGCATTTAACATTCTTTTGCTAGCTGTCCTTTTGTGTGACAGATGACGTCACAACGCTGTTATTGTGACAAGGTTCCATCGCAATATCATCGTGCGGGGCTTTATAATTGTGGAATTGTGTTTTTAAAATCCTTTCAGTTTTGTTAATTTGGAATCTGTTTTCTGACATAAATCTATAGCTAGAGGTCATTATTCATATTCAAGCCAAATTACACGACGTATACCTGTTACAAAATGCATGATCTTATGAGTGATTTTGATACTGTTACCCCTGATTTGTGGATGGCAAATGAAGAAGGGTGGAAAGAGAAACTATTGAAACTGCCGAATTGGTTCCAGGTAACAAATAGCAATGCCATATACGATGTAAACCCTTAAAATATTTTTATTGTTTAATGTCTTTGACCTTTACTTAACCTTACATTATTGTCTTTCAGATTCCTCTGATAAATTCAAATGCTTCCCATAATTTGCCGGATGGCACGTTAGTCCGGTTCCGGGGGATGGTTCAGGATATGCACAACCCTGAGTTTTATTTTGAACAGTTTGAAGTGTTCAATACAGTTACAAATAATATTACACACAAAAGTGGGAAGTACAGGGATATGGCTCAGATATTGGTAAGAAGTTTAATTTAGTACATATAATTTCCAGTAAATTGTCAATGAGAAACTCCATCAAAAATTCTGAGAGTGATTTTTTTTCTCCAAGTTAAAATTATATCTTCTAATTATTTCTCTCAATATATATATAGGAAAATGAAAAGATCAATTACACTGAGAATCTCAAAAGCTCACAACGTCAAACTATGGTTGTTGTATCAATGCCGGGTTTCAATGACTGGGCACAACAGTTAGAAGACAGACAAAATCGTCTCAACCACTTAGAACAGCAACCAAACACTTCTAAACGTCTCAGCCAAGCTAGCATGAAGCTTAAGCGGACTTATGATGAGGCGGAAGAGGATTCTGAAGCTATGGAAGTAGTTGATGAAGTGGCTGGTTGTAAGGAACCTAAAACTTCTGAAGCAGATACTGGTACAGCCAATGTAGTGTCTAGGGAGCATTTATTGAACTTCCCTCTGCCTGATACGCCAAGCAAGTCTTGTATTGTTAAGGTATTTTATACTTTTTGTTTATTAGTAGTAATTTTTTCTGTTACTGTGCAACATGTTTTGTAGGTGAGATTAATTGTGGTATTCATTCCACATAAAATGCGAGTAGTCAGCTGTATCCACTTCAGCCAAAAAAATTAAAAAAAAGCCAGTCCAAATATGACCAGTAATTTTCCTATGCTGATTTACAAATTTATAATTAAATCTAATCTTCTGAAAGCAATATTCTTATCCTGTTTAGCTAGTCAAAGTCACCACGAATTTCTTTAATAAATTAAGTACCTTTCAAATATCAAGAAGTCAGTCAGAAAGTTGAAGCTATGTTAGCTGCACACAAAGCACTATGTTCTGTTACAGTTTACGTTTCCATATTTAGTTGTTACAGTGGACCATTGTGCATGTTAAAAACATTATAACATTATTTACTGTTTCAGTTTTATGATGACAGCGAAAATGTCAAACTAAATGACATGATAGAAGTCATAGGCTTCTTGTCGGTTGATCCTGCACTATCTGGAGAGTTCCAACCAGAGAAGGATCCACTTCTGGATCCTACAACAGAGTCAGATGTAGAAATTATCACACACAATCCCCCACCAAGCTTGGTGCCACGACTACATGCTGTTTATGTGAAGAAATTGGACCATTGTAACCCTTTAGTCAGAAGCTTTGATCAAGGTGTGGATATGTCATGACTAAAATAATTTTTATCAAGATTTGTGATGGTACACCACTGCTTTCTGTTGCAATTTGTAATTTAAATGAAACTTTGAAATCTAATGGATGACACAACATCAAAGTAGAGTGCTCAACAATTGACATGATGATTGGGGGTGGTGCAACATAACTATTATCAAAAGTCATTTATTCAAATTAGACTTAGAATCAGTACTTTTTGAAACTCAATATTACATAAGACAGTCCCTCCAAAACGCCCGCCCTTCTCCACTTCCTAGTGATTTCACTGGGACGAAGAAGTGGGGGAACAAACACCCCAGCAGCACATCTGTTTGTTCAGTTAAAAAATAAACAGGATTTTATACAATATAGTATAATAATGAACACAAGAAAACAACAACAATGAAATGATTTACCATAATTATGCCAGCTAACCACACCAAAAATACGCCATATGAATAAGTTCCATTATTCTCGATTAAATGTGATCTCTGCGGTCAACCTGTCTCTAAAAAAATCATTTTTACTTATTTAGTTATACTTTTCACACAAAGGAAATTATAAAGGCGGGCTTAATGCCTTAGGCATTCTCTACCAATTAAGCATAGGTGACCATGGGAACCATTTTTCAAACAGGTTAAAATTCAAATTATAGATGCTGTATTAAAAGAAGCCAGTTCGGGGCGTGAACACTTGTTGAAAGCTCTCACAGAACTCTTACTGGGGGACAAACTTGCGGCCGAGTACTTAATTTGCCACCTTATTGCTTGTATGTAAGTATCATTTTCGTATTGTTTGGTATTATCAATAACATGGAGTAGTGCATAAATGGAGTGCTTAATTGAGAGAATACTATCATTCTATTTCTAAAATACAGCTCTCTCATTACTTATGGGTTTTTTTTTGTTAGAATGCAAAAAAGCCTTTATTTGTGAATTCGTTTTCTTTATAGCAAACAATGAAAATAACGGTATTAATGTACAATGGATATTTTATTTATTTATTTAATTAAGGTTCGCCAACAGTTGCTACAGATATTTCACACATTATAAATACATACAAATTATTGACTTAAAGCTAACTGCACAACCAATTACAGGCAAACACCACATGCTAAGTGCTCTTTGTAAGTTTTTTAACTAACACACTAATAACGTCTGACAAATGTGGATATTGAGTCAGCGTGGACGTCAACCAGGTCGCTGCGTTCGTTTAACAGTTTGAAATGAAATGAAATGAAATCGTTTATTAAGCAAGTAGGATCACTGATCACTTTTACACGTCATGTTTATTTTTTATTTTATTTTTTTAACTAGATGAAGCCGGCATTTCCTAACTGACTACCTCTGAGAAGAAATGGCCGAAACAAACTCAGGGATCATCGTCTTTTTTAAAGTCCAGACATTAAAAATGAAAATGTTTACAATAATTTACCTTATAATTACGCATATTGCTTAATAAAAATTAACAATGCTTAACAGAGCGAGCAGCTCAATCCCAAGCTTTTTGTCTTCTAAATAATCTGTGATTTTATAATACCCCCTTTTGCAAAGTTTGGCCTTTATATGGTTCTTAAATCGTTTAATGGGTAAGTTTCGAACGTCCATGGGAAGCTTGTTGTAAAAGTGTATACATTGACCCATGAACGAGTTGCCTACTCTGTGGAGACGAGTGTGATGTAAAGCAAGATTGTGTTTGTTCCTGGTATTTACATTATGAATATCGCTTATCTTCTTAAAATTCGAGATATTTTTATGAACATACATAAGATTTTCAAATATATATTGTGAAGCTACAGTCAGAATGTTCACCTCTTTGAACTTTTCTCTAAGAGATTCTCTAGGACCAAGGTTATAAATGGCTCGAACAGCCCTCTTCTGTAAAACAAAGATGGTATTGATGTCCGCACAAGTTCCCCAGAGAAGAATCCCATAAGTCATAAGACTATGAAAATAACTAAAATAAACAATTCTGGCTGTATCCACATCAGTTATCTGTCTAATTTTCTTAACAGCAAAGGCGGCAGAACTGAGTCTACCCGACAGCTTCTCAATGTGAGGACCCCATTGTAACTTGGCGTCAATAGTTAATCCAAGAAAAACTGTCGACTCGACAGGGATCAACTCTACTCCATTCAGTTGAACATTGGTACTTAGCTGCCTGACATTTGGCGTAGAAAATTTAATGACTTCAGTTTTTTTTTCATTTAAAAGGAGGTTATTTACATTAAACCAATGGACAACTTTAGAGAGTGCATTGTTAACTTCGTCAAAGTTTGTTAGCTGACGCTTGACTTTAAAAATAAGAGAAGTGTCATCCGCGAACAATACATGACTGAATTTGTACATGGGAGGTACAGGTAAATTAGCACCAGACACTGTATGCCGAAGAGGTGGAGTTAAGGGGAGGTTATATGCATTGAGTGACTGAAAAATGTCCATTCACATAATTTTTGATGCTTAAGTAAGGATTTTGATATTTTAATTCCATTTTCCAGATACCTACGCCAGGAAACATTAGCCCTCGGCCAGTTCTGCCTGAACCTGTCAAACTTGCCAACACAGAAGTACCCAAACTATGCAAAACACTTGTATGAGATTATCAAGCAGTTTGTCACTAAGAGTTATTACTTGCCACTCACTATTGATAACATGAATACATTCAACTTGTTGCCCAAGTAAGTACTCCTTGTTTCAACAGTACATTATTTATTTTGCTTTTTATATAAATTACGATTCCTTCAATTCATGGGGAATAGTGATATTACTATGCTGTCATTCGGCAATCGGATGCAAGGGATATGCTCTGCCTCCTATTTATTTACACTTTCAGACCGTGTTCTTAGGGTGAAAAATAAACCAGGAAGATTTATCACAATGTATTTAAATTTAATATAGGTAATTTGGGGTTATTTTAAGTCTATCATATTTTCTAAACTTCTTACAACTAATTTCTTAGTTTGTGATGACTATGTTCTATAATTTATCAAACAAATTTTTCATCACTTTGACTTATCTTTCATTCTCCCCCAGAAAAGACTATGAATGCAACCGCCTAACAAGTGGAGTCCTACAACTAAGCAAAGATACACATCTTATACTAGATGAGACAAAAATGGAGCAGGGTCGCCTTGATGCGACCGGGGTAAACAATGTCGCAGCATTGGGTAATATGATCATGACACAGAAAGTGGAGTATGACTTCAAGTATTATAAGATGGAGTTTGATTCTGATGTAGCAGTGCTGATATTGTCGGAGGGGAAGTCTTTATTACCAGTAAGTTTGTACATGTTTTCTTGGGATTCTGTTTTACAAAATCCCTTTGTCTGATTATGTAGATTTTGTAGTATTCATTGAGAAAATTATGTAAGTTGTTTCAAGACTGCGTGAATGCCCCAGATTATCCTAAATATCTAGATTGCAGATTATCCTAAATAATATGATCTCGATTCTGAATGGGGGGGTCAGGCCCCCCCCCCCCTCCCCCTGGAAATCTCGTAGAAGATGTATGAACTCCCCTAATTACTAATCAAAATATAAACGGGGACTTTACGAGATCATCTGCGTCTATTTGCCCTACATTGTGACACTACTGTACTACATGTTGTGTAGTACAACAAATACCTAATTCTAGACCCTAAAAATCTGGATTGCCCACCCTAGACTGCATGATGCTATGTATGTATCTCTATAAATTTCCTTCAGAGTGACTACCACCTCCCACTACGCCCGGAGGAGTCTTCGTTAGAAATATTCGATGCAATTGTTGAAGCAGCTACTTATTACTTGAAGGATGATATCATGAACATCATTAGGAAATACATAACAAATCTAAAGCTTGTAAAGTATACCATATGTGAAGATTTGCAGGTGAGACTTTAACTTTATAAGCCATTTCTGTTTTATGATGCGATAACTTACATCTTGATGACGGTTAGGATGCACTGGTTGAAGATTTTTGTCTTCAAACATTGGGGTATGGGCGCCGAAAATACCCGACGAAGTTTACCAAACGCTGCCCATCCCAGCTGGATCCTTCTATTTGCCTTCCGGTTTCTTTTGCCTTAGGGAGCCGAGACGTGGACACTAACGGTCAGACTAGTCCATAAGTTTAATGTCGCTCAGCGAGCTATGTTGAGCGTCTCTCTGAAGGACCGCATCAGAAATGAGGTGATCCGACAGAGGACCAGAGTCACCGACATAGCTGAGAGGATTAGCAAGCTGAAGCGGCAATGGGCTGGTCACATATGCCGCAGGACCGACAACCGTTGGGGTAAACGAGTCCTCGAGTGGAGACCGCGTCTCGGCAAACGTAGCGTGGGACGCCCTTGGGCGAGATGGAGCGATGACATCAAAAAGGTGGCTGGCAGTGGCTGGCGGAGAGCTGCTCAGGATCGAGCTTGTTGGCGTGCCATGAAGGAGGCCTATGTCCAGCAGTGGACGAGTAGGGGCTGATGATGTTGATGATGATGAACTTACATCTTTAGCTGTAGTTAAATACGGTTAAAGATGTAAGATATGAAAGAAGGATGCCCAATAAAATATATATATTCCCATTCATCATCATCATACAACATAAGTTTTACTACAATGAGTATTCAGTTTGCTAACTACTCTGTGATTATTAATAAGTGTATTTCATTCTGAGGTGCTATCATCAAACCCTTTATTTAGGTAAACTTTCTTTGTTCCAGTTTGTAGAAGATGATTTCATAGAAATGAGAAGCAAATCAGATTCGGATAATCCAGTGACAGCCGACGATTTGCACCGGTTGTTAGTACTGGCGCGATTGGTCAGCCTCTCACGAGGGCTGGATACCCTCAACAAAGAGTGCTGGGAAATCACCAAGAACATGGAGGCCGAAAGGTTCCATAGAATAAAGAATAGGGTTGCTCCTACATTTAAATGATGTATTTTTTTTAATAAACTGTTTTGAATATTATTTTGAGTTATTATTTTAAAAATAAAATTGTTCAACAACGCTGTTATAACACATTACTACGTTGTGGAGGTCAGATATAAATAAATACCATTATTTTACATGGAGAGACAGCCATCCGTGTAAAACATTATATTTAGCTGTATCCAATTAGACTGGAAGTGAACCCCATAGTTGAGAAAAGCCTAGGCAGATGATGGTCTTTAATATTGATGAAAAGAAATAACAAATGGTAATCAATCGTATCTAATTAAAATACATCTTAAGCTTTGGGAAGAGTCGTTGAAATTATTTTTCTGTTTAGTTGAAGTTAGTTATTTTCTACTATTAAAGAAATATTTTTTAATATGCAACATTGAAAGACAAAAGCCGCATTCCTATTCATAAAATAAAAAAAAGTTACGATGACATTTGACAAATAACATTAGCAATGTCACAGTGACGTGTACGATTTTTGTGAAATGACTTATTGATTCCAGAAATCTTATAAATTAATTTATTAAATTGAAATAAAATAACATAACTAAACATGTCGAGTAAAAGCAAATCTTCAGACGTTAGCAATAAGGTGAAAGCGATCGAATCGGCATGGAAGAGAGCGTTAATTGCGAACGCCGAATGGCCAGACAAGGTTAGTTTTCGAATCACGAGACTTTGCTTGCATTCGTCAATGAAAATATGATTTATTGCTCATTTAATTGGATTTGGCACTTTCAGGAAGAGTTCCTAGACGTTATTTACTGGATGCGTCAAGCTATGGGCATTATTTTGGGACTGTTTTGGGGCCTGTTACCAATGAAAGGATTTTTTGGTTTACTACTGTAAGTATTCATTTTAATTGCTTTTAAATTTACTCTCATCATTCTTATCATGGAAAATTACAGAATATTTGAAACAGTAAAACTCCTTTTAGATTATTACTATAGTAATGAATATCCAACTTTCGTCTGGTCTAATTATAATGGTATGCTATTTCAGATTTGTGCTAGTAAATGCAGCTGTAATTTACTTTTATGTGAATAATTTCCAAAACATAGACGAAGAAGAATATGGTGGCATTTGGGAAATAACAAAGGAGGGATTTATGACTTCATTTGCTGGATTTTTGGTATGTCATCAAAATATTGTTGAATTGAATAACCTAAATAATACTTAGTAAACATGTGGTGACCTAGTGGTTAAAACACCAGCCTCTCAAGTATGAGTGCGCAGGTTGATTCCAGATCAGGCAAGTACCAATGTAAATTTTTTAAGTTATATGTACTTTCTAAGTGTAACTTGGACACCAATGCGAAGGTGAAGTAAAACATGTTGAGGAAACCTTTAAAGTCTGAAATCGTCAACCCACATTCAGCAAGTGTGGTGATTACGCTTATTCCTTCTCTGTATGAGTGGAGACCTGTGCCTAGCAGTGGTACGATAAAAAGGTTGATGATGATGATGAAACATTAAAATAAGATGAACTGTGAAGTCTTTATTCAATGCTACATAAATATTTAAAATGAGAATTCCAGTTTTCCTTTTAAGATAGAAACTTTTTTAACACTACTATCTAACCCAAGACTTATCAATAGTTTTGTTATTGACTAACTTTTATCTATTTCTAGGTTACATGGATCATCATTTACACAGGACTGCACATTGCAGACAACTTATGAGACACAAAGTAAACCTAATATTGAGTGCTACAGTATCAAGCAGAGACTTGCAAGAGGGAGTCCTAGTACAAAATATATGAACACTGTTCCAAGTGGTTTCTACTTTAATAAGCTCCTTAAGTGTTTTTTGTTATTGCTTTTAAGTCATCACTCATCAGTAGGATTGTTAAGGTATTTCAATTTGTTTCTTAGTATTATTCCAGATTTTACTCCTTACAATTAGACATGTACAATGTTTGTATTTTTTTTAATACTTTAGACAGACTTGATTGGATTTCAACTACTTTACACATTCATGTGTATAGAAAAACTGCTTGTTGTGTGGTCATAATATAATTTTTCAAACATATATGTATTACGTAATTTCGTAAAATATGTTTGATATCAGAAATCCAAGATAGCGAGTGTTGGATTTTTATGCATTTAAGTCATCGAATTTTGAGTGTGTCTGTGATAATAAATTACTTAACCAGACACGGTCCCCTTATTCATAAACATTGCTTAAAGTTAACTAGTAAACCCATTTGAACACTGGTTTTTATTCATAAACGATGATTAAAGTTAAGTGAAGTGCAAACATCTAAAATGTATGGTTAAACAATCGCTAATCACTAGTTAACTTTAAGCAACGTTTATGAATAAGGGGGTTTAAATGCATGCAGTCTTCTAGCAGGTGCCAATTAGGGCTAATTTAACTTTTGTACCATTCGTAAAGCAATAAGTATTGTTATGAATTTTATAAGAATTACCTTTTGAATGAAATTGTTTGTCTGTTCCACACTCCAATAAGGGTTAAATACACTATAAACAACATTGGAAAAATTTCCAATCATCGAATAAATACTAATAGTAACCTGTTGTCTTAGGCTGAGGCCGCACCACGGTTAAACCGCGGCGGTTTTTAATCGCGTGAATTTGTGCCCCTAGAAGACTAATCCAAGCGGCCGCACCTGCGGTTTTTTCCTGCAAGCATTTTGTAGCGAAAAAATCAGTCGCGGGGAAAAAACCGCCGCGGTTTAACCGTAGTGCGGCCTCAGCCTTAATATTAATTTTACTCAATTTATAGATATTGATTAAGATTACAAACCGCTTTTATAGGAAAACTGTTTATTTTGCCTTTTGCACTATAAATATGCATAGTTCCAAAATGCAACCTGTTTATTTTAAATTTCGAAAATGCTGCAAAATGGTAGAAGTGATGATAATTTGATTTTACTGTCTTAAAATCAAATGATCATCTCATAAATATTGAATAGCATAAGTACTTCACTACATAAGTAGAATCAAATTAAAGTGTGAAACTTAAATTGTCAGCTAAAACAATGAGTACAGTGAGGTAAATTATATATATTTTAACTATGATAATTCTTTAGGACCTTGCATTAATTAAAAACAAGCATTCTTTAGAATAAAATGAAAAGCAATAGTCAGTAGTGGGTACGGGATTTTTTTTTATTCGTATTCCAAGCGCTGCATCAGTCTAGATCTAGACAAAACATGAATTAAAAGTCGTTTTTGGAATGATTGTAGATACCTAATCATGCTGTGAGTAGATAAACTCTGAAAGTATAGCTCGGTTTTGACAATGGCGCCGATTCTGTTGTTCACAAACTAGATTAATTTTAAGTTAAGTGCATCTTTTTCTGTCCATTTCGTTAAGAAAAGGATAGCAAATAACATTTTAGTTTAATCCTGTCAAATTAAGATACTCCATAGACAGTTTAGACGCGATTATAAACATGGCGACTAATAATAAAAAGTAAAAGAACTAAAACCCAACTACGACAAAAAACGTCGCTGAAAAAGTATAAAACAAGATTTTCAGAATACTGAACTGAACAAAGTTGCTAATATAGTTGTAAGTAAATGGACACAGTAGACTCTACCAAGATGCCTTCATTGTAAATTGAAAATAATGTCATACAATACTATTCTGAAGTATGCAATATTCAGTAGAGATAAATTTTCATGTTTGGAAAACCGCAGTCACACGTTATCAAAGTGCTACGGTATATGTAACGTGTGACTACGCCTTTCCAAACATGAAAATTTATCTCTTTGTTACATAGCCTGTCAAAATTATAACCTTCCTTTTGCTTTGCCGTAGTCGGGTAAAAATACGCTAGTTTATGTCAGGAGCGCACTAATTTGACAGGTCTAAACGGACATTTTATCTGCTGTCCTTTTCTTTATGAAATTGAAAAAAAAAGATGCACTGAAGTTTTTTTTTTCTTTGGCTTCGCACGGCTTGTGCATTCAGCCACTGAAGTTAAATTTAATTTAGTTTGTGAACAAGTGAATCGGAGCCAATATCTCCTTCAAAATTTCTCTAGTATTTATTTATATTATTGTAAATAAAATCTTACTTGTTAAGTTTTATCAATATTCCGTAGAATTCAATAGATATGGATATAAAATAATTTATTTCGAAAATGCAATAATAATGGTATCTTGTTTGTATTTGTTGCGTGTTTGCTCCCGATGAGTTTGCGGTGATGTCCTATGAACAAATATAATGGTTGATATAATAAAGTTTTTGTAACTTTACACTTGAATTTTTATGTAATACTTAATTTACTAGCCTGCCTTAAATCCTCTATAGCATTAGAATGCCGCGTCGACTCTGTTTTGTTTTTTTTTTTGCAAATATTTTTACTAAAGTAAAGAAAGTTGAAATTGTAGCTGACGGCTCCTGTACTACCTACTTCTGATTATCATGATTTATTGAACGTTCTGTGGCGCAGCGGTCAACACGCCTGCCTGCGACGTGGAGGCCCCGGGTTTGATCGCCGGCCAGGTCATGATGGAAAACGATCTTTTCCTGATTGGCCTGGGTCTTGGATGTTTATCTATATATGTATCTATTATCAATATAGTATCGTTGAGTTAGTATCCCATAACACAAGTCTCGAACTTACTTTGGGGCTAGCTCAATCTGTGTGATTTGTCCATATACAATATGTAAAGAAAACCCTGTCCGACCCATAAAGATAATAAAGGTTAGGTAAACACTTGACCAAATATAATATAAAATTTTACGTAATCATCATAGTAACAATACTATTGAATTTTGAAATAATATTTTTTTCCCGCGAATTAATTCCAACTTCTCCGAAATTTGGTAAGTAATTTAAAAAAAAGTGACAACACCGGTATTATCATGAGCGAATAGCGATGCGACCACGTGCCCTGCCCCCCGTTGGCCGCGGAAGGGTTGCTTACCGCACATGTATTAAGTTACCTCTTTTTGCGAAATAATATTTATTTTTTTAAGCGGGATTTTTTTTTAAAGTTTAGCCTGGCTTTGTATCCATTAGTAGAATCAGTTATCGATACCTAGCAATACCTTCACGGATCGGACAGGATTTTCTTTACATATTGTATATAACAATTATAAGAATACAGATGAATACGACTTTGTTATGAATTACAAATCTCATCATCATCATCATCATCTCGGCGTTAATCCCAGTCGCATCCGAAGCTTTTTCAGCTTTGGAGTCTGGGGTCCGCTTTACCAGTCTAACTGCTGATTTTGTCAAACTTCGATATTTTCCCTGAAGCGACTGCCGTCTGACCTCCACAACACGAAGGCAATATCGAAGCATTGCAGTTAGACCAATTGTTGGACTTTTCAGGGCTCAAACAACCCTTAACGACTGCCATTAGATGTTCGTGTGGCAACCGGGACCAACGGCTTAACGTGCTTTTCGACTTCCAAGGCACGACCAGACCAGTGTAAATATTCAATATCAATATAGATATTCGTCTATACAGAATTATTCAAATTATGAAATGAAACGACTTAGTTAATGTTTGATTATTTAATCATTTCTCCACGTAACTAAAACATCGTCCGTCCGATATCTCTGTGTTATAGTAGAATCATTGAAGTCCATTGTCGCTCCCGACTCGAACGCTAGAGCGCCCGCGTGCGCGATCATAACACCATTATCGATACAGAAGCGTTCGTCAGTAGCGAATAATTTCGCTCCCCTTTCGGCGCACATGACTCCCATCATTTCTTGTAATCGCTCGTTGCAGCCGACTCCGCCTACTATTAGCACCTGAAACAATACAGCCAAGGTATGAAATTCTGTACAACTATTTTAACTATTACGTCTCCTTCAGAGAGAGAGAGAGTCCAAAGAATATGTGCACCTGCCATCTAATCTCTTCACCACCCGTGGCTGACTGGTAGAGAATGCCTAAGTAAGTAGCGGGTAGTATTTTGGTGGCTATTATTCTCTCATTCTGATCGTTTTCCTACGAAAAAGATGGTAATTGACGTTGCCAAATCGATCGCTCACGCGCAATTTTATGCATCCCATTCCTCTATGTCATGCTTATCTTAATTTAATTTTTTACCATCCATTATAATGTGGCTATGAGAGTTGAGCAAAGGCTTCTGTTCTCCTTCCATCTCTCTCTGACCAGAGCTGCTGATGACTACCTACTGTATTTTTAAGCAAGTCGTATTAAATATTTGAAATTGTCGGATCTGTTCAATTTCATCATGTACGGACGACAGCAGGTCAAGCTACCCCAAACTGTCAGATATTCCCAATCATCCTTGAGCCTTAATGCTTTAGAGATAAAGTTGAAAATCTAATAAACAAATCTGACAGATTGTAGTAACTTGATGTGTTGTCGTCTGTACACAAGCCTTTTCAGACTAAATATTACTACTTATAAGTAGTTTGTAAACCGAAATTATGTGCCTCAAATAAATATAGTTTAAAAAACTAAAATAACATGCTTTTAAAAACATCAAACTAAAATGTTAAAAATAATTTAAAAAAAGCGTGAGGCGCTTTGTGCCATAATTTTTGTATATTAAGCGCCTCACGCTTTTTAAAAATATTTTTAACTTTTTAGTTTGATGTTTTTTAAAAGCATGTTATTTTAGTTTTTTAAACTATATTTATTTTCAACTTTTTAGTTTAATATTCTTTAAAAAAAAAACGAAGTTAGATAGTCCTTTAATTCACGCTGCGACCAATAGGAACTCAGCATAATAAAAATTTAAAATGTATGATATATATTTTGTAGTTAAAATAAAATGCACAATGCAACGCAAACGAAGTCACGGGCAGCCGTGAGTTATAATATAAAATAAGATTTGCTATAAAATAAGTTAGTCCACGGCAGCTCTGGACATAGAAAGGTGGAAGGTGAAGAAGCCTCTATAGCCAGGCTTTGAGACATTTACTTTATCTATGTATGCTTTTGCTCAATAAAGTAATTATTATTATTATTTTTCTAGCTTTACAGCTGTACAACAATGTTGTGTATACTTACCTCGTCAGAGCCACAATGCGCCATCGCCCGCTCAGTTATTTCCACCAACATGGCAAACGCAGTCTCCTGCAGTGAATAGCACAAGTCTTCAGGGGTGTATGTTTTCAGCAGTTCATCAATTTTATCTTCCATGTATGATAAAATTCCAGAGAAGCTTACATCCATTCCTGAAAAAACGAATATGAAATTTGATTACTTAATTTGTTAACTTGAGTTTTAGGTGCGTATTACAGAAGGAAACTCAAGCATTGACCTCTGCTTAAGCATTACTTAAAACTAGTTTTAACCAATCAAATGGCTTGAAACGAAACCTAAGTAGAGCTTGAGTTTTGGGTGGTACGTTCTGTAATACGGACCTTACTTTTCTGATTTGAACCCACTTTACTGACACTATATTTTGTGTAAAATATTTGAGAGAGATTGAGAGTGCAAGATTAGCGCAGTGGTTAAGCTGTTGATTGCTGCACTGCGTGTCGCGAGTTCGATGCCCACACTGAACAAATATTTGTATGACATACAAGTAGTTGTTCCGGGTCTGGCTGTTTGTGTATATGAGTTTATATGTTTGTAAACGCACCCATAATACAGGAGAAGTAGCCAGTGTGGGGGAACATTCTTAAAAAACAAAATAGTATAACTATTTATTGTGACAATAAATAATTTTCTGACAATTTTGTATAAGACTGTGCTTTGTGGTAATTCCTGCTAGTGTTAAAGTTGAGGAGCTTGTAACTTACTGAGTAAATTGATGAGATGATAAATAGGATTTATGGCATCTGTAGCAACACGAAAAAAACTGTACTGTATATAAATAAAATAAATATATACAGACAAATCACACAGATTGAGCTAGCCCCAAAGTAAGTTCGAAACTTGTGTTATGGGATACAACTCAATGATACTATATTTATAATAGATACTAGATACATATTATATAGATAAACATCCAAGACCCAGGCCAATCAGGAAAAGATCGTTTTCCATCATGACCTGGCCGGGGATCGAACCCGGGGCCTCCACGTCGCAGGCAGGCGTGTTGACCGCTGCGCCATGGAGGACGACAAATAGAAACAAGAGTATATTCTCAATCATTTCATTAATTGGTATTGTGTTATCAGCTGGTGTCCACAACTCCATGCCTAAGTTAAGTATGTATGTCATTATTTAGGTAACTAATTGCTTAATTGCGAGACAACCAGTTTGGGTTAGCACGTAGATAAGTTATAGGACTATCATCATCATTTCAGCCGAAAGGCCTATGTCCAGCAGTGGAAGCTGGACATATGTAGGCCTCTCCCAAGGATCTCCACAACAACCGTCGGCCCCATCCGGCATTCCTATCGGCAATGTACCTGGCCCAATGCCACTTAAGACTTCAACGATTTATAATTTTTTACACATAATTGTGTTCACAATACCTTTTACACAGTAAGGGAGCTGATAAAATTTTGTTCCCTTTTTAGCAGCTTGTTCAATGTTATAACCCGGACTTGGTGCATTAGATAATTTCAGCACTCTTGCAAATCTGAAATAAGAAAAGTATAAGCATGTACATTAGTTGTTTCTTAAAATTATTAAATCTAATATCAGGAGTAATGTCATCATGTGTCATCATCATCATCCCAGCGTTAATCCCAGTCGCATCCGAAGCCTTTTCAGCTTTGGAGTCTGGGGTCCGCTTTACCAGTTCAACTGCTGATATGGCTAAACTTCGACATTTTCCGTAAATCGACCGCCGTCTGACCTCCACAACCCGAAGGCGACATCGAAGCATTGAAGTTAGACCAATTGTTGGACTTTTGAGGGATCCAACAACCCGTAACGACTGCCACTAGATGTTCGTATGGTAACCGGGACCAACGGCTTAACGTGCTTTCCGAGGCACGACCAGACCAGTGCAAATATTCATATTCATGCATACAAATACTTGCACTGTGCGGGGATCGAAACCGCGCCACCCTGCGCAGCGGCCGCGTCCGCTACCGTTACGCCACGGGTGCTGTCTCAGTAATCATCAGTCATCAGTAATGTCATCATGTGTGTGTATCATTTACTCTTACAGTCACTCTTCGGCTGGAACTCGTCTTTCTTATGCTTTTAATCAAAGCATAATCTTTATCTCAGCAGTTATCCCCCTTTTAGGTGTATCGTCTTCCACACAGTGGACTGTGTGAGATATAGGGAGGAGTAGGGAAGTTCTTAGGAGTAGGGAAGTTCTTGCCTTAATCTTATAGTAATAAAGTAAAATAAAACATTAGACTAGTAAGGACAGTCGAGTTTTTTTTCCCCCCATACTTTTAACTTGCTAGAATCAAAGTAGAAACGTTAACAATATTACAAGCGACTAGGACTTACCGGTCTAAACAGTTGCCCATAGCAATATCAATGGTCTCCCCAAATATCCTGTACCTGTTTCTGGAGTATGCTATGATCTGAGTGTTGCCGCCACTCACATATAGGACAGTTGGGTTGTTAGCCTTTGTGATCAGCCTGCCCATTTCTATGTCTGTTGGTGTGTTAAGAAATTTAAGGTGGTAGAATATAGTTTTATTTGGAACTTATTACATTTAAAGGAATAATGTAGGGCAACATTTAAAAAAAAGTAGGGATGTGTGTATTTGTTGCTTTTTGTGTTATTGTTTATATGTTAAATTATATGTAGTCATTATGATCACATTGATGACTTGATGAGTCACATTATGATGCAATAATTTGAATAAGTTTTATAGACCAACTGCTTAATTAAGATGTTGCATGAGGTAGCAACTCTTGTGTACTATACAATGTACATACAGTATTCAAATTTATAATAAAGTTATGTATTTACAATTTGTTCTGTTACTCAATAACATAGGATAATTCAGAACAGTAAAAAATTAAACTGAGAACTCAAGTATAGTAAAAAGGATACGTCCAATGCAATGATTTACTCCTAGAATTGGTTTCTTCCACAATTTGGCACATGTTCGGGCTACTATGGCACAGACCATTAATGGGGCTCCCATGCCAGGGCCCTTTGTGTAGCAGACCACATCTATTTCTTGGGGAGTTATACCAGATTGATCTAGGGCCTCCTTCAGCACAGCATGGATGTTTTGTCTATGATGTTCTGCAGTTTCTCTGGGAAGAAAACCTAGAAATAGTTGTGTAATGTGCAACCTATAGACTTATAGTTCTATTGTTATTTGATAATCTCTCTTCTTCTTATGGGCATGGAAACAAGAGAATTTGAATAGATTATAAAAGTAAGTTGCACATATGAAAAGCAGGCAATATCTCAAAAATATTGTGATTACTGTGCATCCGTAAAAAGATTAGTGTATTCACTGTACCCATCAGCGAGAATGCATCTAGACATTCTAGACTGTTTTTTTTTTATGGCTCTAGAATCTAGAGCCGACAAAAATAATAATATTACCAATGCCATCATCATTCATCTGCCGTTACCTTAATTTAATTAAGGTCGGCGAAACATGCTTTTCTTCTATAAATTTTTTTCTTTATTTTTCCTTCATGTTTTTCTCTATTAGTTATCATCTCGGCATTCACACCTTTTCTAATCATCACAATCAATCACACATTTCATCCATCGACAATCATACTCAAAACTGTCTTCAATGTAACTTTGAATTTACTTCAAAAGAGACTATGTGGTTCGATTTTACCTGTGTAACTATGTATTCCGAAAAATAAGAAAGATCGTCCATAAATTAATAAGAAAAGTGTTTATTCGATGTTTTCGGGCTACGATTACAAACATTTAAAAACTAACCTTCGCCAGCCGGTGTGATGTAAGTTCTTCTACAATTGGACAGTATTTCTCCATCTTTGACTATACCAATGCCAATTTTGTTAGCACTTCCTTCGAATCCAATTGCTATAACCATATTTGAAGGAGAATTTCTGAGAAATTATCTAATATTCGTGTTTTTGGTAAACAATAAACATCAATAAGTCAACCATTGCTGTCAATTTGACAGTGTCATTAAGGTGTTGTTAGTAACAGTCTGAAATTTCTACTATTTTCCAAAAAAATATTATGCAGACAAGAGCCTGACTAGGTTAATGATGTTGGCTTAAGCCTCGATCAGTAGGTAGTTTACCCTAACGCGTATAAACATCGAGTTGTACTAACATAATATTCTTTAGGGACATAAAAAGCCATTGATATTCGAAGTACACCTTTGTGGCTGTAGTGAGAAAAATAATAACTACAGTAGGGCCTTGTTAATCCGGAGAGGCAA